>OW240922.1:86895167-87138578 GCA_933207985.1 Pelobates cultripes
CTCACACACACACACACACACACATACACACACACTAAGCAATAACAAACACTGTCTCTAAAAACCCATTGGAAGGTGCTACCTACTTACAGCGAATTCTGTTAAGGACTAACAAAGGCTGTCAAACACGTCAGTGTTACGGAGATTAAATTGCTGTTCTCACTGTGATAAAACAGGGAAATTGTTCACAATCTGTGTAATTTTTCCAAATTGTTTCGAACTTAGCCAAACAGTTCAGCTCTTGCCAATTAGGAGATTTTGCTAAACTGTTCAATTATCTGTAGTTCATGCAGAAGTTGGCCAAGACGAATAGTATGTTTATGTTTTCTTGGCTCTAGTTTAGGTTTTTGTCTAGAGAGTTTAGTAAAAAAGAAAAAAAGAAACATAAGAAATGAGCAGAGATAAGAGTTTACAAAGTCTGCCTTTTAATCTCTGTTCATTACCCTAGGACTGCACCGAGTTACACAGATATTCCCAGCTATATTAACCCAGCTCAGAATGCTAAACTGGATTGCATAGCGATACTTGTTGTCCTGGCATTCAGAGTGTAAACCAACCCACTTTAACCTCGAACGTTAGTACTTTTTACGATGCTCACAGCCTACCACCGCGGTCCCAGGTTGGATGGGTAATGTGGAAATACACTTCCGTGTTATCTAAGCTGCTGGTGATGGAAGGGGCTTTTCACAGGACATCTCCTGTGTAAAAGGTTTGAAAAAAACAAGATGGCTCCAAAATACTTTTTACTGCCTGGGTCCAGCTCTGAAATGCTGCATCTTCCAATTGAACTCTAGCCTTCTGGTACAGTATGTGCCAGTAAACATAACATACATCAGTATGCTTGCTTCTCCTCTATACCTCCCAACCACTGCCACTCCATACATACTATCCAATTCCAATCCTTCTTTGCAGTGACATACCCTCCCACAGGTCCATACTGTCTATATACAAAACTCTTCAGATCTATACCCCTTCAACATCTACATAGCCCCTTCTCTAACCAAGTACAATTTCCAAGGTATGCTGAGAACTGTGGGGGCAGCATCTATGCCTGTACATCCATTTTTATAGACTAGCTTTCTCACTGCGGTTTTAGGAAAAAAAAGCAGCCTTATGATGGAGCTCAAGGACATAAATCATCATCTGTTCAGACACCTTCTCGGTACGTCACTTCACACATTGCACATGAGGGAGCTGGTCTGTACAATCACATGTGCAGACACCCAGGTTCCTGGCACATATAGGGTTCTTTCCACCTTGAAATCCGACCACTGGGGACTACTCTTTAAAATTCAGTGAGTTTGGTTAAGAACATTTAAAAAAAAAAAATTTTTCCCCCTCTTTTTGATATGTTCTATTGATTGATAACTGATAATGATAGAACATTGATTATATAGCTACAATGGCACCTGCCAAGAAATTTGATGTATTACAGTGAGTTCTTGAATTTCTTGTGTTGGAAGAAGAAAAATGGGAAAGCGAAAAGATTTAAGTGACTTTAACAAAGGTCAAATAGTGATTTCAGACGACTGTGTCAAAGCATCTCCAAAACAGTAGGTCTTGTGGGGTGTTCCTGGTAAGCAGAGGTTAGGGTTAATACCTACTAAAAGTGGTGTATGGAAGAAAAAAAACAGTTAACTGGCATTATGGTCATGGGTGTGCAAGACACGTTGATGCACGTGAGGAGCGAAGGTTAGCCCATCTGGTCTGATTACACTGTAGCTCATATTGCTGTTTGCTGTCTAAGGGGCTGTGTAGTTGCAGACCAGTCAGAGTGCTCATGATGACCCCTGTCCACTGCTGAAAGCATCAAAACTGCACCATGGAGCAATGGAAGAATATTACCTGCCCTTCTTTTAGTTAAGGTGCATGGTCAGGTAAGTGTAAACCTGGAGGTGAGATGGCAGCAGGATGCATTATGGGAAGAAGGCAGGCTGTCGGAGGCAGTGTTATGCTCTGGGCAATGTTCTACTGGGAAACCTTGGATCCTGGCATTCATGTGGATGTTACTTTGACATGTACCATCTACCTAGAGATTGTTGCAGACCACATACACCCTTTTATGGCAATGGTGTTCCCTAATGGCAGTGACCTCTTTCAGCAGGATAATGCACTCTGCCACACTGCAAAATTTGTTCAAGAATGGTTTGAGGATCATGACAAAGAGCTTAAGGTGTTGCCTTTGTCTCCAAATTCCCCAGATCTCAATCCAAAAGAGCATCTGTGGGATGTGCTGGAACAAAAAATCCTATCTATGGAGGCCCCACCTGGCTACTTGCAGGACTTAAAGGATCTGCTACTAATGTCTTTGTGCAAGATACCACAGGACACGTTCAGAGGTCTTGTGGAGTCCATGCCTCAACACATGAGAGCGGTTTTGGCAGCATGAAGGGGACCTACACTATATTAGGCATATGATTTTAACGCTGTGGCTGATCAGTGTATGTGTGGCAGAATTAGTAAATGTTTCAGTCAACAGTCTAAAATGTTAAGGACATCATTCATTATATCTGGACAAACCGCATCGTCACAGCAAGAGCCACTGGCCACAAGTTGAATATCGCCAAACGCGGATATGTGGACAGTTCACTAGAAATTAGTCAATAGTCTCAAAAGTTAACACAAGTTAGTGTGAGAAACACAAACCCTGGGCCCCTGATTAATAGACAAAAGTGATATTGTCATCTTTGACATCTGGAATGGGTTTACGTGTGAAGAAAGTCTACCGTCAACTCACCATGGCTACAGCCAATTTTTAACTGTATTGGAGTCATTAGCTAGGATAACTTTTCCACATGATTACAATTAAGGAATACAAAAAGGTGTACCCTGCAGTGCAAACGTTGTTTACTGGATAATACAAGTCAAACACCTTCTATTGCCTCCTCAGTACTTGAGTGCAGATTGTGAGGTTGATTTCTACTTCCTTCATCCCTGATTTAATCAAGAGCAATTCTTTGTGCAGAATAGTATATTATCCACAGTTTGAAACTTGAATGACAGCAGTCCAGGAAATACTGAAACATTAGAAAAATATGTTCTGTAAATATGAAATTTTGTAAATAAATAAACTATGCACTTGAATAAGGAAATAGAAATAAATAGCAAGAGAGGTGAGAACGGACAAAAGCTCAATTGGCCTTCCCTTCGGTGGGTCCCCACTCAGATCTCAAGTTGGTTTTAGCTCAACTTGTGCCATTATAGAAAGAACATATCTGAAGCATATCAGACAGGTAGCACCCGTAAGGGCAGTCCAGATCCGTAATGCCAGCAAGTTCCCTCTGCACGAGAGATACGGCAACCCCTGACGATAGTTTCAACCTTGTAAGCTATCATCAGTGAGGTATAGCCAATATCCCTCTAGGCACCATGAGCAAGGGGTCCACATCTGGATTGCCCTCTCTTGCCACTTGTTTTTTCTCTGAATAAGGAAGTACACACAATAATCCCTATTTGCTCTGTGTACACTAGTCTACATGTATGATAACCTCTTTATGGATTAACTATGAAACAGACACAGTAAGATCTGTGTCATTGAAGGGACAGATATCTCACCTCCCAAAAAAAGTGCACTGGAAAATAAAAAAAGGTTACAGTACGTGCAAGGACACTGGGCCCGTTCTCTTCAGTCTACGTAGTTTTGTACTGATTGGACAAATATGTCATTAATTGAATTTGCACAGTGGCTTGTACATTTCGACTTCTGCTTGTAGATGTATTCGGTAAATTTATTAACTCATAGCTACCAGCCACTATTTGCCGTAATAGTGTACTGAATGAAAAACGAGAAGATTTTAAAACCCTATATGTAAATTATATCACAGAGAAGGCAGTGATCTAGGTCACAGAGAATGAGGCACTGAAGACCGTAGTAAGTATGCAATACTGTCACGTTCTATAACCCTTTACATAGTGTGCATCTTATAACAAATTGCATTAAGTTCATATAGTTTCACTTATCGCTTTCAATAGGAGATTATGAAATGTTGCAGTGATGCACAGGTTAAAAGAAGTATATTTATCTCTATTCTTTAAAGGAAGGCGGTGTAATTGGGGTAGGACTCCCCTGAGCTGAAATAGTTAGTTCACAATGCTGTTAATATAGTTGCTCCATTTCCAATGAATGTCTTTCTACAGCAGGATAATCTGTTCTTTCATTCTCCAAACTCAACATACCCCACTTGGCCACATTTATCATACTTCAAGAGAGAGTTATTTAGTGATCACAAACTGTAGGGTGATCCATTAATGGCACGCTGACTGCTATTTCACTATGGTTGGCAAAAATTCATTACAGTTTCTTTCTTAACTGCTTTGTTTGTTTTGTTGTAAGAAAAAGAGAGGGAGAAAAAAAAAAACTACTAATGCTGCAGCAGGAGACAGATTTTATCTTGGTTATCCGAGATTGAAGGTAAAGCTGTCTGTATATTTTAAACCCCTTTTAATTTCTGTATCTGAAAGTCCATTTTCAATAAGAATTGCTGAATTTCCAGAGAATCGCATAACGTGCTGAATCTTAGATAGTGTCCGTCTGTATACAGCACAATTACCCAGACAGACATAGCCCTTAAACACACATACCAGACAGACACTCCAACACACACTAATGAATACATTCACAGATCCACACAAAAAACACAACCCAAAACAAAACAAATGCACAAAAAAGCCCTTAAACACACACACACCAGACAGACACTAAAACACACACTAATGAATACATTCACAGATCCACACACACACACAAAAAAACACAACCCAAAACAAAACACACGCACAAAAAAAGATAACTTGGCGAAGTATCAGTCAAATATGCACACTTCCAGTACAAACATACCAGCATGATTTTTTTTAGCATGTTTCTACATGCTATAGGAACCATGTTAAGGCTGGCCAGCCTAAAGACCAGCTATACGTAACTATCCTTATTTTTAGGGCGTGTCCATAGTGTTGGACAAATATGGCCACATGAGCCATTTAGTCCTAAATATCTCAAACCTACTCCTCTTTAGACAAGTCTGCCTACTATATACTGCCCTGTGCCATATGCTGAAAATAAATGTCATGCCATATGGTTTTCTGGAAAATCAAGCCTAGTCTACATCATTTATATGGTAGAACCAACAATGACCCACTAGAGTGTGACTTTTTTTTATTTTTTTTAAAGAAACTAGAGCATAATTTCTAATTTTTACATTTAATTGAAGATTATTATAGTCTCAACTATAATTGTATAAATTATATTTATCTTTTACGGGCTGTGAGTAACGTTGGCTCGGTGGCAAACCTAGGCAGTGCCTGACCAAATTCCGTGATTTTTTTTTCCCTTAGCATAATGCTTAATGATATAG
Organism: Pelobates cultripes; assembly: GCA_933207985.1. Lineage (NCBI taxonomy): Eukaryota > Metazoa > Chordata > Amphibia > Anura > Pelobatidae > Pelobates > Pelobates cultripes. The sequence goes on from OW240922.1 coordinate 86,900,519, forward strand.
ATAATTGCTTAATTATATTTTAATTAGAGAAAACTGTCAGGTTAATGGCACTTGAAGGCTGAAGTTAAAGGAACACTATAGCATTAGAAATACATATAATTGTAATACTATTGCATTCCACTATGTATGTAGGTGTCCATCCCCATGCAGGGGTTGAAAAGATAGGTTTTATTCACCATACATCCTGTGGTGAACTGGTCGCTGGCACTCCACTTCAGCCAATCCAATACATACCCATAGAAAAGCATTGGGAGGCTAGTGCGTGTGCACAATTGGGAGGCTTGGGTAAAATGCTCAATCAATTGTTCTCAATGAGAGTCATTTCAGATATAACAGAGCTGCACTTGGTTAAACCAAAGCGCCTCTAGTGGCTGTCTACATGAGAGTCCCTCTGTGCCTCTTCTCTGCTGTAACGTATCTCTTTTCAAGGAGCTCTATATTGTTGGTGTGTCTGAGTGTATAACAGAGCTCCACAGCAAATATACTCCTAGTAATGTCCTTAAACTACAATAAATGTGTTTAGAACTCAGTTTGTGTACATGAGATAAATTATTATTATTCTAAATTACATTTTAGTTGCATAAATTGCTATTACCAAATCACCTAAATATTTCTCACATGCTCGCCCCTGGCCATACCCCCCACTGACACTCCTAAAATGTGTCCCACCTTGTCCATTTAAAATATTAGGAGGTATGTGAATATATTATACTTTACAAAGATGTAGGACAACTAAGTGATTAATACCTGTTCTTAATATGTGTGTTAATCCTTTGCCAAATATTCATAAATGCTAACCCATCATTCATAAAATTAATTCCATTTTGATAAAAATTATTGGGATTTCCACTTTTCTTCTAAGACTATGCAACATTTGAAGTCACAAAATTGTCCAGAGTGCTTCTTTTACATACCGACGCTCCTGAATGATTTAACGATTCACACACTAGATCCTGATTACCTGCATGGTGTTTGGTCAGATAAGCTGAACTTCTCACCAAAGAAGACCAATCATTAGATTACAATACATGCAATATTTTTTTATTAATAAAAATCATTACCGTTTTTCTTTAAACATAATTGCTCCCCCCCCCCCACACTAAAGACACGTTTATCCTTCTGCCATAGAAAAACAGAAAATGCTTTTAAATACGTTTTTTTTACCCCCTGACCTGGGGGCATAATTACCTAAGAAAAGACCATTATAAAAACATATAGGAGCTTATTCACTTAGGGGGGAAACAAGAGAAAATAAAAATCCCTATCTGACCTCTGAATAACCCAAGCAAAGAGATTAGCCGATTTCCAAGCAACTATGTTGCTTGTCATCCTATAGGCCAATTCATTCTATTGACACTCTGCATAAGCACCTTAAACAGAGCCACAAGCCATTAATGTCCTATTATTTTATAAAGCGGGATTTACATGAATAGAAAGACATTGGTGAGTTTGAGCTCAGTTCAAAACGATTACGGAACAATGTGCTTACTAGCATTCCAAATGGCATGGAAGGGGTTAATGGTGCAAATCGAATCATAGCTCCCTAATAAGCATTAAGCTGTATGTTAGGTTTAGGTTTTTTAATAAGATTAGAGAGAAATAAATACAACATAAACATGAAAAACAAAGAAAAATACTGTTTCGATTACAATGTACAATCTAAAATAAAAAGCGCTTGGTAACCACAGTGGCATTCGTTTCTGTTGGCGTGCAACCCCAACTTCTCACGGTCAGCAGAATGCTGCCTGAGGACTGATTATCAGTGGTTCCTACAACCAACAGGAGTTGAACTATGACTACTATGGCGAATATAAATATATAGTAGTCATGTCTACGGACTTGAAATGTAGCAAATGCAGGATTTGTATGTCTCATCAAATGCACTGTTTTCAAAATGTAATGTGCAAGATGAGTCCAACGATACATTTTTATAAGTAGGTAACTATATAGCTAAATGATTCATATAATGCAGAGGCGCCCAGGTGGTCGCTTTGCGTACAGGACTAGTAGAAGTGACAATTTAAGAAATGTATAGCACGGTTGACTGAATGAATAGTGATAAGGCAGCTTTGATTTACTAAAACGTCTTCATGAACTCTTGAATTTTAGAGTTCGGAGATGGGTAGCTAAAGCTCGGAAAATGCCTGTTGGCATAAATGGAACTCTCACAGCTCTTCTAAGTGGATACAAACTGAGCTTAAGTGGTAACTTGACTCTGCTGCTTAACTACCTAATTTGGGTGAAGGCAGGAACTCTTGGAAGATGCTTTCAATCCAACGAACTCTGAGTTTAAAAACTCTGGTAATTTCAGACGGTGCATCAAAGCACGAATACTTCTACTAATAAGTTGATTATTTGTGACGCCTTTGGAAAAGGTCCAAGATGTCAACAAATAAGACGCTTTACCTCCTACCAGTAGTTGTCTTTTTGTATTTTCCTCTGAATGCCTGTATATATTTTTATAACTCAAGAAACATTATATATGGTAGGATGATAGGGTGGGTGCATTGGGTATGTGGGATTTAGGATGAGTAGGAGATTGTGGAAAATTAAGCTGTGAGAGAAGTAGACGGTATCCCATGGTCATGCGTTCATTACAGACAGATCTAATTATTATATAATCCAAAAATAATAATAAAAAAACCAAACAAAAACAAATTGCAATTTCTTCCTTTACAACATGCTCGATACATATTTATATGTGTTCAATACAAAGTACAACAAAAATAAAATCTATATGATGACATTAGAAGCCCATCTGGTCATATTGCTACAGGGTGACCCTACAATGAGGTAATGAAGTATTTATTGGTTTATCTAGTAATGTTATCCAGAGTACGTTCATTAATACCGTGCATTCCAATATACATAATCAATAGCAGAATTTAATGTCCGCGTGGAGTAGGTTATAAAACCTTCTATATATCTTATCCTGTCACAGACCTGTAAATATCCCACACACAAGTGACATTTTCTCCAATGTATCGAAAGTTTAATTCAGTCAATAAGCTTATACAGCATTTCACAAAGAACAGATGCACGATTCCCAATTACTGGAACTGTGCTAGGCATGTCATAAGTCTGGGGTCAAGCAGAATTCTGAGTATCCCGATCTATCGGTCGAGGAGCAAATTATCTTGATATAATTAGATAATTTAGATATAATTGTGTATCTATTATGTTTGGGGGGGGTGGGGGAAAGCAAAGTGCGGTAGCATACTAATGTAAATTATAGAAGTATGTCCTGTCTAATCGATCTCTATACTGGAGTAGGAATATTACAATGTTAGTGTATAGTTTTTATGCAGAAGGTGCAAATTATTAATTGAACATACTTTAGATGAATCTGGGGTTATATGGTTCACTTGATATTTTTAAAGACATCTTATAAATGTAAAATGTAAAGCTGTTGGGTGTACATTTTGATGGAATAGTGAATTTTAAAACTTCAGAATAGCTATTTAGTTTTTTAATCTGAGTTTTGTGTGTACACTGTACATCATTGCAGTATACAGTGGGACCTCGGTTTACGAATTTAATGCGTTCTCCGGGACGTTTCTTATTGCGAAAAATTTGTAAACCAAAACGCGGTGTCCCATAGGAATGCATTGAAAACCAATTAATCTGTTCTGGAGGTCAGAAAAAAGTCAAAATGAGCTGGCATGGAAACCAACGCACAATGCAGAACACACAATAAAAGGCATGCAAACAACGAAGCTCAGCTCCCTACCTTTCCACAGCTTGAGAAATGCACCAAAAAGTCCCAAAACAACTGCAAACAATTTCCAGAATGGCTCCAAAACTCGATGCAAAAGCCGCTCCAACACCTCCACACTCTACGCCATGTGCTATCCACAGGCTCCAGCATGCAGAGGGCGGTGTTATAAACCTCCCAGGTGCAATGCATCCTGGGGAAACTTGCTTTGTATTGCGAAAAAAAATTGTAAACCGAGGCATTATTTTCAATGGATTTTAATTTGTAAACTGAAAATTATGTTAACCGAGGTGTTTGTAAACCGAGGTCCCACTGTATTTCGAATAGATGTAAGGGTTCTGACATAATAAACACTATTAGCATTTGGACTAGTTTACGTGCCATTGGTGAATTTTCAATCATAAGAATAAATAATAATTTAGTCGAAACTCAATTGATCAAATTCAGATCAAACATACTGGTATTTTACCAATTCAAAATCAGTAAACATTCAATATTTGCGATTTTAAGCAGTTTGTTTCGTAATACATCAATATGGCAATTTGAAGTTATAGAACTCCGACGACGCAAGCCAAAATTTGGATGACTTACTATTCATTTTAAACAGAATTCACAAGCCTACTATTTGTATTTGAGTGTTCTTTTTGTGTCTTTGTCTTTTTATATATATATTTGGGATCCATCCTATATACTATTATTATTTTATATGTAAATGGTACTGAAAGAAACCATAGTTTTCATCATTATGTGCGCTGTTCATATCTAATCTATCGAGACTCCAGAACATACTTAGACAGTAAAAGTTAAACATATCCTGCCTAGTTATAGTTTACATATAAAATACGCACACATGCACAAACTATGGAATTATTTCCAAACGGTGTAATCTTTAAAATGCCCAATATCGATTTAAAGTCTAAAATTAAAAAAAAATATATAAATTCATTAATTTAAATTGGGACTTTATATAAATAGTTTTATTTTATTTTTTACTATGTCTCATCCTTTGTTCAATTCTATCATTTCTAAAATTTACTTTGATCAAAGATTTAAACTAGTTCCTTTTGATTCTCATGGGGTTAACCTCCAGCTGTGCAAAAAGTACTAAAGCTAATTGGTAAATTCTTTGAAATTAAGATTATACCCGCTGACCTTTCCTGTTTAAAGAAAGGGACAAAAATTGATTAATTTGTTCTAAAGAGCACTTGGAAAATTTAACTCAAGGAAACTTCTCACTACGTTGGCAGAGAAACTATCTCCAGTAAATACTAGAATTTCACATACACGGATTATAAAGGATGAAATTATAAAATTCCTGATGCTAATGCCATTTAAAAAGAAACTGAACCCTGCAAATGGTTTAATATAGCACGGACAGTGTGCTGAAAGGTATATTTCAATTTTAGAGGTATCAGCCATCAGAATATTATAAAGGCTTTCAGTATTTATCATGATATCTATTACTAGCTAGAAAACTCGTGATTTGCTGATTAGCAAAATTTAGAACTCACTAGAATTAACTGCATTAAAAAAAAGTTGCATTACAGAAAGACATGTAATTCACAACTTTAAAAAATGGTTATTTGCAAAACTTAATAAAAATATAGTAAATTTAATTTCACGAATAACTGAGTGCGGTATTCTGAGGTAGGTTATCATGTCTCACAGGAGCTATCAAACAGAGTTATTTAGTTTATATATATTTTTTTTATCTACATATTATCACAGGACTCGACCCAGTTTCCTATTGTACTGCTTTGAGTATATTGCCACATAACAGGCTTTTTGCCCCTCTAACATCTGGCTTTAATAACCATAGCGCTCATCTGATTATGGGCTGTAACACCCATGACACTTAAAGTTTACACCAGCCAATGCTTACATCAGCAGCAATGAACTTGCTGTGCATGGTCCTACAATGTGATTACTGTATATCACAAACAAGTCTTGTAGTAGGTGCTATAAACATGTATGTATAAACCTTTATATTAAATATCTATATAGCAGTAATACTTCACTATCCATATTAAAGAGACAATCTGTAAAGAGTGTGTCTTTTTAATTTTTTTTATTTTTTTTTACAAAAAGTGCGTTTTTCAATAGAAATTGGCATTTTATAAATTACATGTATCCCCTCCCCCCCCCCGACTGTCAATCAGACAAAGGTCCTGTTACTTCCTGGTTTGTTTAGATCAGTGGAGCTAAACTTAAGAGGCAGGAAATTGCTCAGAGCATCTGCCTTGCAAAGACTTGTCATTGAACTGCAACAGAATGTTTGTGCTGGGAAAAAAAAAAAGATATGGCTTGCAAAAGCTACAGGCAAGAAATATGTAGATTTTGCAAGCTGGTTTTAGCTATAGCCCAATTACAAAATTGCACAATTATATGCACGCATGTGTACATTTGGGATATACCTACTCAAGTGTTAAAAAACAAAAAACAAAAAAAAACCTACAATTCCACTGGAGTTTTTCTTTTGTGTGTAATTACAAGTGAAAACAGATTAGTTGACAAAGATACTAATAGTTCCAAAACAAATTATTATACGATCTCCAAAAGTGTGACTATGTACATTCAGCATTTACAGATTGTATTAAACTACACAATGGGATATAAATTAATGGTTCATGTTTACAATGACATTTGCTTAAATACAGCATTATTCTCTCCGACGCTTAATATAAAACTTTTTTTTTTTTATGCAAAAAGAAACTTATCCAAGCTTAAGGAACAGGACCCATAATCACTGAAGCAATTAACGACTCATATAATTGAGCACCCTTCTGCTTTTACATTACATCTCCAATGACATTTGCCAAGTCATTTTTAGGAAATAATCCAGTAAGATTCGCTCTGGATAGAAGTCGTAAAGACAATGGGCTTCGACAGAAAAACTGTAAAAGCTATTTCGCAATAAAAGGAAGTGGGAAAGGATCCTATTGTACAAAAACCTGTTTTGTTGCCTTCAAAGATGAGAGATGCGATTAGAAACCTGATCAATCAATCAATACAAGAAAATATTGGTATTGTAGGACAAGAGAACGTCCTCGTATGCTTGTTGAGCCAAAACTGTGCCATTTTCGGTATTGCAATAAATTTCTTTTACACCATCCCAGAGTGCATGGCTGTTATATATTTTGGATTGTAAAACATGAAGTAGAAGTGTTATTTTCCTCTATATGTATCGTTGACAGAAAATCAGACCTACAAATCAAAGGCCAAACCTGTTTTGCTGAGCTGATTGTTTTGCTGAGCCAATTGTGAGTTCCTTAAGTCTGCACAAGTGATGTTCTCATTAATTACATTTGGGTTTCAGCTTAGGGAATATTTGTGGCCCAAAACGTGACAAAGGGTTAATTAGCGAAATCGGGCATTCCACATGGGTGAAGATTAGGCTGCATGCAGGGTTACTGCAGCAATATGGCTTAACCTAAAGCAAACTATGGCATAGCTAAAGTATTATTAATATTATTATTTTATTATTCATATAGCGCCAGCAATTTCCATAGCGCTGTACAGTTGGTGGACTAACAGACACGTAATTGGAACCAGACAAATGGACGCACAGGAACAGAGGGGTTGAGGGCCCTGCTCAATGAGCTTACATGCTAGAGGGAGTGGGGTATAGTGACACAAAGGGTATAAGTTGGGGTAATGAAATAGGTTGCTAGAAAAGTCATCACTAAGAACTTAGTAGGTTATTTTTGACAGTTGTAGGAGAGGAGTCATGAGAGTGGGGAGGAAATGAAAACCCGCTAACAGTTTAAATTATATGCTTTCATATTGAGTTTTTTTCACTAGTTAGTGTATGTCCTTGGGCTTAGGATGTCAAGGCATTTCACCATTATATGTTCTACAGTTTAACACTTTTTGTGTTAGTATTTAAAAAGGAACACAATCTGAAGTTTTTTCACTATGTAGAACATTTTTTACTACTAATTAGCCTTTATTAGTACTGACATATTTATTGGCAAAGTGTGCATTTTATCTTTAAAAATGAAAGTTTGTCTTGGCGGTGACAAACCTAATGTTTATTTTATTTTCATATTGTACGCTAAAATAGAACAAACACAAACAAGCAATCTATACCATTAGGCTAATTCAAACGTTACCTCGACCCAGATATGACATGAGCAACCATAATAAGCTAACGGTGTGTCCAGCCGGGACTAGGAAACGCAATGACAGCCCACTGGGCCAGGATCTGTAACAGAGACCTACTATTCCCTGTAGGTTCTACAGAACTTAGGGGTCTAAGGTCACAGCCATCATTGATGGACATGTGACCTCAAAAGACGACCTAAATCATTAAAATTAAGCTGTGTAAGCCTTGTACAGAACCGGAACATGCATTGCATATACAATCACTTAAATATCCTTAAAGAATAATTACTCCTATCTTTAAAAGCACATTCCATGCAAGTTGTCTATTAAAGCTTTTAGTAAAATATATGACTGGGATTACTATGCATGATGGGAGTTGTCCAGTATTTGTAATATAAAATGAATACTTTTATCTTTGGGTATAGTCCATGGAAGTGATTGTGGTACTTATGCACTTTCCATTGTAAACACTGAATTGTAGTCGACTTGATAATAACGAGTGACGTATTTGCATTAATGTGAACGCACACTGGGTCATTCTTAGTATTACTCTCACAAATTGTATATAGGTTGGAATGGCTAAAAATCACTTCTGTTTTTTTTTTGTTTGTTTTTTTGTGCATGATTTCATAATGCACTCAAAACTGTAGTCAACTCCAGCCAGCAGGCCCTGTTTCTTTACAACAATTTGTAACCCTTCCAATGCGAAATGGAGTCAGGCATACTGTTTTTATAATTTGCATGGAATTAACAAATATTGAATAAAAAAATAGACCAACAAAAAGTAGAGAGAGGATGAGAGGCGAAACATTTCACATTATTTGGCTGTTTAGCAAACAAAAAAGCCACTTTGTGAGCTAGGCGTTACGTAATGATATATTGGAGCTTTTGACCAAATGTCTTTTAAGCCAGGTTTAGTATAAAAAAAAAAAAGGAAACGATTTTCCCCCCCAAATGTAGACGAACTTACTGCATTATAGTATGACTCCTTAGCAGCATACTTTGAAGCATCACTGAAAAGGATGCAGAGATATGTGTAGGTTTTGCCAAGAGTAGCACCAGCACAGCTTTATCTGCAGTCAAAATTATACCAGAAAAGCAATATGTAGGTCCATTTAAAGGTATCAGGGCCTGCCAAGCAACATTCTTTCGGAGTGCAACATGGAAAACAATCTTTAGAAACTAAATATAAATTACTGTGCTGGCGCATGTTACTGATTTAGGAGGGCTGTGTGGTTTGGGGCACAAAGCCATATACCTTGAAGTGACTGTTGATCGGAGAGTACATTAGTATCCATATATTTATCACACATCCCTCCTTGTGACTTTGTCATTAATATTGTCCGTTTACAAGCAGCAGTAGCACATGTTCATGGTGATTTAATACAGCCTGCAGCACAGCCTGCGATTTATGGCACTTTTACTGCTCTCCAATGAGGAGTCGCACAGAGCATATTTAATCAGGTTTATGAATATGTATCTCTGGCTACTTAAAGGCCACGAAGTATAGTGGTAGTGTGTCACTGAATCTTGTAAGGGCTAGCCCTCTGCTCGTGGATACAGACTAGTCCGTTTGACACAAGGGGTTTGTTATGTCACCTATTGCACTGCCTCACATGCTCCCCAAACCTCCTTCCCATTTGGCAATGAAAGGGTTAAGCCAGCATTAGTTATTCTCACTCTCCGGTGATGGGTTATGTCTTTCCACACATGCAAGTGCAATGTTAATCCTCTGCTAATTAACTCTGTAAAGAGGGGAACTTCTTGTTTGGACATGTCACTAATTAACCCCTGCATCTACTTTTTGTTGCTGGCTGTGCTTATTACTGAAGGTATTTTGCAATTTTTGCTTTGTGTTTTCTTCCATTTCTAAGTTCCTTATATCAATCACTTTTTCTTACACTTTTTTTTTTTTTTTTAAAGCACAGGACATATTTCTTATACGTATAGGAGAAAAATGCCCACTTCTGCTTTTGGGTAATTTCTAAACAACATAGTTAAAAACACCATATAATTTATTCATCCTTGTTTGTCCTAAAAATCACCACCAGGATTTTCACACATTTTTTTGGCAGTTACAATTCATGTATTAGAAGGAGCATGTTACTCTTTAAAAATGAAAGGTTTCAACATTTTATACCTTGGTTCAATACATTTTAATAATGGCCAAAGATAGACCATTATTAGTGATAGACCAAAGATATGCCAATAGACAGCCTAAGGTATTTATTTACATTGGTTTTTGACACTTCATAAAGCAATACGTCTCTACCATAACTTTTGGTTTGTGTGTGTGTGTGCGCTTTTTTCCTCACATTGCATTTTTTTTCTTAGATTTTTTGCTAATGTTATGTTTTGGTTTTCCACAATTACAATTACTTGAGCTGATGAAACACTCTCTTAAAGAACACACTAGTGTTGGGAATAAAAACATGTATTTCAAACATTATAGCGCTGGAGTGCCTGTTTAGGTGTCTCTGTGAAGTAAACAAGTTTAAAACGTTTAAAACTTTTCCCACTCTCCACACTGGTCAACCTGCAGATGGACCTGCCTTCAAGGCTGAGATCATCAATCTTGATTATCTCAGCCAATCCAGTGCTTTCCCATAGGAAAAGCATGTACAGAAAAAAAAAACGCCACACTGCGCCAATCAGCAGCTTCTCTAAGAAGACAGCATTTTCATTACTCAGCCTGCAGGGACAGGCTACAGAAACCAGAACTACTACATTAAGCTATGGTGGTTCTAGTGACTCCCAGGTCCCTTAACCCTGGAAAAGTCATTATTGCAGTTTTTTGTTTTTTTTAAATTAGTTTTTCACATTTCAATAGAATAAAAACACAATTTACAAACTTAAATACACTAGCACAAGATGATTATCTAATATCATCCATGCAAGTGTCACAATAACAACATCAAATCACACAGACACAATTTTACCTTTATATCATACCACGTATTTGTGGGTTATACTATTACCTTATCCAAGAGCTGCTTACCTTGTATCAAACACTTCTTTACTCATCATAAATATGGGTTAATCATTTTTAGTCCCATGAAGGTCTTTCAAGGATCTTAATCCATTTATCCAAGATTTTATATTTCTGCCTATTGATGCAAAAGTTAGAGGCTATTCCTCTTTCCATTTTACATTGATTACTGATAGCTTCTTTACATTGTTGCCATGTATCTATTGTCGTCTTTTTCCAATTCCTGGCAATAGACATTTTGATAGCCATCAGTGCTTGGATCAAAAAATATTTCCCATCTTTTGCTAGTTGTGGTAATTTTAGATGTAGCAATACTGTCTCTGGTGCCCAATATTCTATTAATTTCTGCTAGAAAACAATCTCAGGCTCTCCTTAACGTGAGACAGTTCCACCATATATGCATTTCAGCGGCATCTTCTGCGCCACACCTCCAACATCCCTGACTATGAGTTTGAAAACTTTTGTATCTTTGCCGGTGTCATATACCACCTATTTACTAATTTATAATGAGCCTCCATAATATTTAAACAATGGACTGTGGAGTAAACCGACTGAAGGGCTGCATTCCAGTTTTTTATATCAATTTTGATTTGTAGATCTTTTTTCCCCACTTAATCTTAGCAGAGGGGGGGGAGGGAGCTGGATCTGCACTTTAATTATATTTATAATCTCCGCGCATTTTGTTAATATCTTTGTATTTTTATCCGAGTTTATTAATTCATTTAATTTAGAAATTGGAGATTGCCCATTCAGATAGGGTATAATGCTGTGTAAGAAACTTTTTATTCTAATAAAATTGAAATTCTGAGAAGTCGGTCATTGAAGGACACAATCTTCTTATCAATAAATAGATCTGAAATTTTATCAATGCCTTGTGTAATCCACTGACTCACGTCTACATTTTCTATCCACTTCTCCAAGTATCTAAGCGGTAATGCAGGCAAAAATTTAAATTATTATTGCAGTTTTTAATTAACAATTAGCTTTATGTGTTAACTCTGCCTCTAGTGGCTGTCTACCAGACTGCTACTAGAGGGACTTACGGGTCTTTATGCATGAGGACATCCAGCATCTACTGAAATCCAATAGGAAAGCATTGTATAATGCGCATTAGGTCCCCCCACCGGCTGATGTCGGCATAGGAGGAGCCAAGACGGACCCCGAGCCAGCACAGAGGGACTCGGGTAAGTGACAGAAGGGGATTTTTACTCCCTTCTGCACTACGAGGAGGGGAGAGTGGGCACTATAGGGAGCTATAGTGCTAAGAAAACACACTTTAAATTATGGCAGTATGAGCTCATTGCTCATGTGCATCAGATCCCCGATGCTCTTCTATGAGCATTGGACTGGACCATACCGGAGGCTATGCCTCCTCAACAACACCGGGCAGCGCCGAGGGAGCATTGGCGCTAGAAAAGCATGAGTAAAAAGTTTTATTTTAATACATTTATTGGAAAAAGGAGGGGGACCTATACATAAAACTATATATAAAATTAGGGACAGGGGCTCAATAGCATTAGGAATAAAGGTTGGCATTCTTAACTCCATAGTGTTAATTTAATTCTACAGCCTGCCACTAGGTCTTTACTTAACTTCATCACAGTTTAGTAAAGAAAGCTTTGCAACAGAATTTAATTGGGAACAAAACAACAAATGTCAAAATAGCAAAAATGTGCTTGCGGCTAAATGTTGCATATCAACAGGTTTCCATTTAGAGATTTAGGCTTTTAAATCAATGTTTTCTAAACTAAACATACAGGATTTGGGACAGGTGTCTAGACTCTAAAATGTGCTTTACAATCGGTAGTTCTTCCTGTTTGAAGACATCATTAAACATCTAAAACTGCTGTATGGAAGACCTATTCATCTAGGGACATGGCTGCATTTATGATATCTCAGCTGCCATGCAATATGTGAATTTTCGTTTAAAGACAATGATAAACAGAAAGCAACAGCATTTCAAAAATTAGTACATGTACTTTTTATTCCATACTACCAAAAAGCAATATTTCTCTGGTACATACAAGTCACATTTTCAATACCTGATCCATTATTGTATCATACCTCCCAAGTGTCCCTATTTAGGAGGGATGGTCCCTAGTATGAGCCAAAATCCCTCTGAACCTCTTTTCTAGCGTAATGTCCCTATTTTAGGAGCTCTGTATCGTTGGTGTGTCTGAGTGCATAACAGAACTATAATACTCACTGTAATGCGTCTTTAAACTACAAGAAAAGTGTTTAGGAACCAGTCTGCAGTTAAGATTCATTGTTCATGTTCTTAATTATATTTTAGTTTCATAAATTATTTATAAGTAAAGTGTTCCTCTTTGTTCATTTAAAATGTTGGGACGTATGGTATATCATACATGGTTTTCTTAACTTCTGCACATTTTGTAGAAGTGTATTTGAGGTTACAAAAGCATTAATCTAATTAAGATACGCTTTCAACAATGTATTAATCTATATTACATAACATAATTATTCACAAATATCACGACTTTGCATATTTAAAGTGCCAAGTCAGACATGGTCTCAATAAAACCTCAAACTATACTGCAGGTAGGTCAATGTTTTAGAATTTTATATAGAACGCAATGCATGCAAAAGGGAGTTTAGATACCCAATACGTCTGTCAGCTTGATAAATCCTACAAATGCTTGTGTCAACTTCTGACCTTCAACTGTTTTCACTAGTCACAAATCGTTTGTAACTACACAGTCCAAAACGTCCTACCTTCAATTAAATGTCAATTTACTTTTAACCCCAGCCCAAAACAAAAGACATTCATGGAAAACATCAAAGCTAATTCCAGCACAAATACTTCTGAATGAAAGACATTATTACGGAGAGCAACTCGTGGTTGTTTTTCCTGAGAGTAGCCAAAAATCACAGAGAAAGGTCCAGATGTTCTACCACAACTGCCCCGAAGAGATGATCACCTTGAGCCTCTGACAGTTGTGACTGCCTTGGAGATGATCGCAGCGTACTTGTGAACTGACAATTGCAGGACAGGGTTCTTACATTACATCGTTCGTATCAAAGAAACTGTTACAAGTCGGCTTTAAAACCGCATGTCAAAAAGTGTCCAGAAAGAAATCATTAAACTGTCTGCTACACCTGTAGTAATCTGATCTGCTTTGGCCAATTACTCATTCATGTTTAATAAATGAAAGATTACAGTTTAGCACCGATTATGTCTGCACTATGACCTTTAACCCGTTAGGTGATGGGTTGTATTTTTATGTACAGCATTAAAAAAGCAGTCAGATCTGTCTTCAGGGTACAAATCTATGAGCCCAAAGAAATAACAGAGGCTCATAATTGTCATAATAAAATGAAAAGTGAAACAATAAACAGGGTAAAATATAGTAAAACAAACCGTGAATACATCTCAATGTAATATTCTTGTGTAACTATGATACAGTTATTGTTAAAAGATGATCAGGGCTCCCACATTTTGTAGAAAGAATGGATTGTGTGACGTAACCTATAATAAATAATTTATCCATAAACCACAAATCCTCTATTAATCCTTTTTGTTTTAACCTTTTCATCTTTATTCAAGTATGCATAATACACATATTGCATTGGCTTGGATACCTATTCTTCATTTAGGCATTTAGCCCAGAAATGAATTATTCAGTTATATAATAAAATCTGGAAAATACCTTTTCTATGGTCTCCCCAATGTCAGCTGTGTCTCTGCTGCACTAGAACATTTACTCTGTAAACAAAGGGTTGTGGGCAGTAGCCCAGGAATTGATGAACATGTCCATCCAACCATTAGAACCCACTGAAAATAGCATGGGAACCCAGGGAATAAGAAACAATAATTCTAACGTATTCCTTTAATTACACAGTGTATCACTGTTTACAGTCTTTCTTGAGCAAAATGTGCCATGATTATAGTTTCACAAGCTTTTTAGCTTTTGTAAAACTTGATATCGGGTCATCATTCACAAGAATTAAATCTAAGATGGTTTCATTGTGATTTGAAACTACAACCGATCCTGTAATACACCCACCAAGAAAATGATTGTGTAATACAAGGCAGTTGCCAGATCTTGAGTGGCATGTATAAAGGGACACTATAGGCACCCAGACGACTTCAGCTCATTGAAATGGTCTGGGTGCAGTGTCCCTCTCAGTTTAACCTTGCAGTTACTGGTTAACTACTTTACAGCCACTAGAGTCACTTCTGGGTCATTATGGTGAGGATATCCAGTGTCAGCTAAAATCCCATAGAAAAGCACTAGCTAATTCTATCTGCTGCCCATCAAAGTACTATTCTCATTTCTTAGGTACAATGTATTAAAGTTGCCTTTTTGATCATTTTAAGAATGAAACTTTTTTTTTTTTTTTTTACTTCTAACATGAAGCTTTGGTAAGTGTAGAGTTTTTTTAATATATGATATACACATAATTTATGTCTGAAAAGAAGTCTGCTACATGGGAACTCCTATTTCCTATTGCAGCTTTAGTTTTCTCTCAACCCCCAGGAACCAAGAATTCAAAAAAAATGCGGATGCTAATCTGTTTAGAGACAAGGAGATCTGGAATAAAGTATCCAGTGGTCCTCCTGCTAAGGCATTTTCTCGCTATTAGTGTAGCTGTTGTGCACATGATTCCAACTATCCTTATGCTTTGTGGACTAGGATTCTGAATATGCACACACTACTTGCATCCATTGGATCCCAACACAACTCCTGCTTGTATAGTACGCAGGTTACATCTAAGACACCTAGACATTTTTTGTAGGAAATGTTATTTTATTTGCACAATATGAACATTTCTATTGTTCCCAAACTGTGTGCCGCGACACAGGGGTGCCTCAGAATGTGTGTGTATATCTCCTGTGTGTGTATGTGTGTGTGTATGTGCGCACACATCTGTGTGTTTGCATGTCAGTGTGTGCATGTATCAATGTGTGTGTGTCAGGGTGCGTTTGTGTGTGTATATGTCAGTGTATGTGTGTGTTAAGGTGTATCTGTGTGTATGTGTTGGTGTCTATATGAATTTTTGCGTCTGTATATCTATGTAAGTATGTATGTGGTAGTGTATGTGCATACATCCAAGCAGTCATACACCAGCACAACATACAAACACACCCCTTCACTCAAACACAAATACTTCAAACAATTGTACATCCACATTTAAAAGTGAACATTACATTCAAACACACCCTGCAATATACAAGCACCCCTTCAAATGCCAACACTGTACATTACACTACAGCACCAGTAAATGCCGCAGTGCTGTACAGATATACTACTTAGAAATTTTAACTTGGGTGCCTTGGGAAAATATTGAAATATTAAGGGCTCCTTGAACCTAAAAAGTATGGGAACCACAGCTATAAACTATGGAACTATGTAAACTGTTCCTTAAATGTGCTGGATGAATTTCCATTAATTTATTTAATTTATATTTTTATTGTTATAAAATACATGCATTTAAACATTTTCTGCAATAGCTCAACACATAACATACAGGCTGGCATGTTTTGTTAATAATAATAATAATTTTTATTTATTTTTAAATTTAAAAAAATTGGTCCGTATATAAATAAAGTTACAAACAAATCCTGTTAATTAAAAGAAGCACTAGATCCATTTTACATGGACATTTGCTAAAATTGTGACGTTGTTCCA
This sequence comes from Pelobates cultripes, assembly GCA_933207985.1. Lineage (NCBI taxonomy): Eukaryota > Metazoa > Chordata > Amphibia > Anura > Pelobatidae > Pelobates > Pelobates cultripes. The sequence goes on from OW240922.1 coordinate 86,916,978, forward strand.
TTTTTGGAATTTACAGATTAACTTTTTTACTTGTAAATTTTAAGTTTACTTTCTTTTTTCGTTTCTACAACGTGTGCAATCAACGATACACACTGTCGACGTACTATTGGGAATTGAGAAGTGGTTCCATAAATATTGCCCTTGTAATTACAAATACTAATAATGACAAAGAGATTCCCTGTTTCACATTGACTTCTCAAGTTCTCAAATAGGTGTGAAGAAATTTCAATAATTGGGAAGGGAATTAAGGTCAATGTCTGACCAGCATGCATTCTTTGCTGTTCTGAGTGCAAACCCACTGTATCTCCAGAGATCAATTAAAGTTTCTCAAATGTGCAAAGAATTGAACATTGACCTTAACAGAGGGTAAAAGGTTCTCTGAACAAATACTTCTTTGCCAACAGAAGCAGCAGGAAGTAAGGAAAATTTGATTTTAAACAAAGTAGCCCAAGTGAATTGCATATCTAATATTATTATATACGATTAAATATATATATATATATATATATATATTTGTGTAAGGGGCAATTTAGCCGTATATGGAGTAGGTTCAAGTGAGAACGTAAGATAGAATAAACAAGCAAAGTCGGTTGTGGTGTGGCGATACCGACGATATGGTAGGCCTGTAAATAAAGAGGGCCCACCAAGAAGAAATAAAGTAAGATAGAATTGAAAAATAAAGTGTTGTAAAAGAGGAGTGGGTGGGAGGGTCATTTAGACGCTGACCTTGAACGGTGTGGAGTCAGGTAAGGGTTTGTTCCTTATATAGGGGAGTGAATTAATTAAGGTAAGCCCCTCCCACAAATACAGGCCAAACGGCCTTAACACTTGTGTAAGGGGCAATTTAGCCGTATATGGCGTAGGTTCAAGTGAGAACGTAAGAATAAATCCTCCATGATTGTCGTGGTGAGTAAATTGTAAGCCGTGCTGGTAGCAGAGGACTTGAAATGATAGATTTATCGATTGGACAGCTTAATTTGCTAAATCTGTTTTTTTGGGGGGGGGGTTTTGCATTGCGCTGTCCTGCCATGGCAAATTTAACCTGCCTCAGTGCCATATGTGAATACAAAGTATTGAAGGATTGCCCTAGTTTACATGCGCTAGAATAGCATTTCTCAGCTGATGCTAGAGAGTGCATGAACATGCAGAAGCATCGCGGGGTGACTATGGCAACCTTAAATGGATGATCTACAAATTTTTTGTTGTTGTTGGTCTTTGCAATATCTGGAGAACTTCTCATTCCAATAAATGTTTTAATGGTGTACACAGGGTTTAGGGAATAAGGGACTGACACTTTCAAAGAATTGCCACTCCCACTTTAATTAAAAAAATAAAAAATATTGTCGTAACATGTAAGAGATTAAAAAAAAATACGTGACCGTATGTGATAACGGAATAATCTGTGTACTATTTTATTGCTCTCACATATCAGCTATGTGAACCTGTTTTTTTTTAGGATAAGATTTCTACATTGCTGCAAACTCACTTTAAGCATTGCTTTGTTATTTGCACGTTTCCCTTACAGCAGAAGGGAGCTAGGTCTTTAACTTCGAGGGGTGACTTGCACAAAGCAGGTACATTGCACAAGATAACCTATAAATTACAAAGTGCTCCCAATGTGATATTTTTTAGCCTAGTTAATTCCACACATTGTTGCAAGGTATCACTAAAAAAAAAGGTAATGATTGTTGAGATAACTGGTTTACATTAACAAATTTGTGATTGGCAGGACGATCGAGCCTTTTCCATTCACAGGTCAGGTCTTCTTTAACTGAAGGGCAATCCCGCTGATTCAACTTTGAGTTGTAGTCTGCATTGAAATCCCAAATCTCCAGCTTTGAAGCTTTGATATAGCTCAAGCCCCCCTTGTATTGTAGCCTACCTGTCATCAACTACTCTATGAAGAACCAAGCACATCAGGGGTTTGACCCTGAGGCCGCTGTCCGGGTGGGCAGGTAAACGATTTGGTACTGGACCAACTTCCTTATCTTTCATAAGCTAGTATGTATGCAACAGTATCTAGTTTGAACCAAAATTCATAAGCTTGACCTTCCCATTTTTTTTTTCTACGTTTAAAAATAAAAAAATGCTTAAAAAAAAGAAAAAAGCTGTCTTTCACCATATTAATATGAGTGAATCACAAAAACACAAAACCAAAGGAAATTAAGGTAAAACACAACAATGATACTTAGATCACAATCTTAAGTCTGTTTCTCAACTTGCAGACATCTATATATGTATATATCTTTCAACGGCAAACTAAACATTCCTGGGGTAGGGGAGGTCACTCACAAAGACCTACAAGCTATGAAAATAAATCCCACAAAATAATTATGCCATTGTAGTATGGAACTTGGGCAAGATCTTGGAAGCTCAGAGACCAAATTTATGATTTTTTTTTTTAAAAGAGGAGTGTGGACAAAACAAGGTGCTAGGGTGCAAGAATGGGGAGAAAAAAAGCGCAGAAAACAAGTGCATCGATTGAGATCTGTATAACATGCCTAAACATTACACGGATCAGGTTGACAGAATCCGCATACAAGAAAATAAATACGTATTTACTGTCTAAGCATGTGTGTGTGTGTGTGTATATATATATATATATATATATCTCCAAAAAGCAGAGAGGTGCACTCGTAGGTCTTAATCCAAGTGATATTTATTCCTTAAAGGGACACTATAGTCACCTGAACAACTTTAGCTTAATGAAGCTGTTTTGGTGTATAGAACATGCCCATGCAGCCTCACTGCTCAATCCTCTGCCATTTAGGAGTTAAATACCTTTGTTTATGAACCCTAGCCACACCTCCCTGCATGTGACTTGCACAGCCTTCCATAAACACTTCCTGTAAAGAGAACCCTATTTAGGCTTTCTTTATTGCAAGTTCTGTTTAATTAAGATTTTCTTATCCCCTGCTATGTTAATAGCTTGCTAGACCCTGCAAGAGCCTCCTGTATGTGATTAAAGTTCAATTTAGAGATTGAGATACAATTATTTAAAGTAAATTACATCTGTTTGAAAGTGAAACCAGTTTTTTTTTCATGCAGGCTCTGTCAATCATAGCCAGGGGAGGTGTGGCTAGGGCTGCATAAACAGAAACAAAGTGATTTAACTCCTAAATGACAGTGAATTGAGCAGTGAAATTGCAGGGGAATGATCTATACTCTAAAACTTCTTTATTTAGCTAAAGTAATTTAGGTGACTATAGTGTTCCTTTAATATTAATTCAAATATAAAGTCCCGTTCACCGTTTCGACCCTTCAGGGTCTTTTTCAAGATCTTGAAAAAGACCCTGAAGGGTCGAAACATGGATCGGGACTTTATATTTAAATTAATATTATAGAATAAATATCACTTGGATTAAGACCTACGAGTGCACCTCTCTGCTTATTGGATATATATAGTACGCTGGTTGCACAGAGGCTCAAAAAACAGAAAGGGGTGAGTGCCGAGGATTTTTTGAATATATATATATATATATATATATATATATCTATATATAACGAAAGCCACTTCGCCACTGGGCTTTGGAAAGGACTACTTGACAGCCTTTTACCCTGTGACTATGGCCCCTTCAATTTATTTTGGTTCAGAGACCCTAATTGTGCCTATTGGGACTTTAAACATTTGTTCTTCGACTCCTGAACAGTCAAAGTGGCCGCCATTCAACATTCGAACACATGGTGGCGGCCATCTTGTTCGCATGGGCTAAAACCGCGAATAGACTTCAGGGGGACTTAGCCACAAATGCCCCGGAACTATTTTTGGCATGAAAACCTGGCGGTTCCCAGACGGTCCTCCAGCGGCACTTAGCCACGATTCTATGGAACTGTTTTGGGCATGAAATCCTGTGTTTGCCTGGGCAAAACTATGACTTCCATAGAATTTCTGAACCCCTGATCTGATCTGGGTGATTTTTGGATATGTTGTCTTTTGGGGTAATTATGGGACTTTATAAAAAATTTTTTTTTCTGCCTGTGGATAATTAAGTTAATGCATTAACTACCTTAATTATATCACAGGCAGAGGGGAGGGATTGTTTACTGTATGTGGGCGTGTCATACTGTTAATTACGGTTTTCATTGGTTTAGGTCTCTTGTGTCCCTGTCCTCCATCAGGTCCAGTGGGTGTGCCTCTGGCCTGAAAAACTGTATAAAAATCCAACCTGTACCAACTCTCAGACCGTCTTACCCTTAACTCGCAGCCTCGTATTGTGATGTAGGGAACTGCTATAGCAAGGTATTGCTATGATCATCATACTCCCTTGGATAATCACTAGCATACGGATTTCTCATGATGGACTATCTAACCTCCATATAGTATCTATCTTTACCCCTATCTATGATGGAGAGACATAGCTTAAGAGGTTTATGCTTGGTTTAAAACAGTTATACCATAAAGATTGCATTGAGATTGTTTATGTCCAGGCATGCAGTGATATGTGTGCAGGATAATCTACCACCTACTGAGCGTTATTATGTCAAGGTGTTGGCAGTGCTAACAAACAGTTCAGACTTTTAAAATATGAGTCCAGATTGTAGTAATCGGGGTCCATCTTTTCAAAGAACACTCCACTGCCCAACTTAAAATCACTGTTTAGCAGATATACCCCCAATGCATTTTCTTGTTGTTACAGTATGCATATAAAAAAAAAACCTGCTTGCAATAGCTACAGATCTCTTTTCTCATTTGCAAACCGTCCTCTTCTAACCTTGTCCAGACTTTCTCGGTCTGCCTAATTACATACACTTCCCAATGCAGGTCAATGAGAAGTCCTTGCAAGGCAGGTGCTCTGGGTAATTGAGCTAAACAACAAGGAAGTAGCAGGACTGGGTGTCTGACAGTCAGTGGAGTGTTACAAGGTTAATTTATAAATATGCCAGTTTCTATTGAAATCTGCACTTTCTTTCAAATGAAATGAAGAGGACACAATCTTCACGCATAAAGCACGTTGGAAAGCTAAAGTGCTTTAGATGTGTGGAGTGTCTTTTTTAACTTTCAGATTTAAACTGCTGCCATTTGGTCTACCAGTAATCAGAATTCCATTTAAGCTCATTTAGAGTCTGCTTTGCAAAACCGGGCCATTGCTAAATACAGAACAATGTTCCGATGACCCCATACAGCACTGAATGGTTTTGTCCCATTTGGACTTTGGTAAATAACTCAGAGTTAAGCTATAAAATACAAAAATAAACTTTCAACCAAAGATGTATAGGGTAAACCCAGCACCACTGAGAGGCTGGCTGCGGGGTAGAGAGAGAAAGTAACGTGGGCTAGAGGATGCCTTAACCCCAGTCATGTGACCCTCATACTATGTGAATAGACAGGCAGGTCCACACAAACATACTTGGACAGTAAATGTTGTAAGACCATTTAGAAGACTTCTTCCTAGCTATTTACTTGGATGTTAACAGCATTGGAGTAGTGGGTGGGCTATAACATTTAACTAAAACTCACACATACATACATGTTTCTTACACAGAGAAAGACAAGGGATGGAAGTAAACCCCTCTCATTAGTCTATAAACTAATTTTGAGGAAAAAATATCAGGATTGATCATCTAATTAGTTTCAGGCTTGCAACTTATCTGCAGCAACCTCCCGGACGTTGCTATCTCTTTATTTATAGACAAAATCCACAGGTATTTAAGCCACCTAGTCCATCCCATCAGTGCCTTAGTGTGGTTCTCAGTAGGACTTTAGTTTGTTTTCCTTATTTTAACTTCGATCTTGGCTTGTACAACTGCTTGTTTCAGTGTTTTAACCTTAGTTTGTACAAGTAGCCAATCTGGCATTCTTACCATGGCTAGAACTTCTCACCATGGCTATCTCTAACACCCCAATCTAAAATGGTTCATATTTCTCGGATTGCTTCTTTTCATGCACATTGAAATAGTTCTGTATGAGTTTTAAACAACACATTTAAATAAATAACTTCTAAATGAATAGAATAAAACACGTTTTTTTTTTTTTTTTTAAATAAATGGAAAAAGTTAACTATCCCGCCAAACGTAAATCTCAGAAACACAAACCAGAAAAATTGTAAAACGTCTTCAGACAGATGGGATATTTTTAGTTTTATCAAAACAACTTAAAATATTGTTCTACTTGGTTGTCAACTAGTCTCACGAAGTGACCCGGTTTTGTAGATTCTCAATTATTAGCGAGGATTTCCTAAAACAGATTCTCTAATTTCAAACCATATGACCCGGGGGAGAAAAATAACTTCACTAACCCTGACATCAGACCCCAAAACACCCATGAGGATCTTAATGATGTAATTTAAGTGTTGCCAAGTTATGTTACTCTTGATCCTGGTGTCATTTTCCATACCCTAAAATCTAAAACATAAGGTATGTAAAAATATATTGAATGACTGTTTGGGTGTTAAGTATGGCAGCTATAGGATGCCTGCTGTACAAGCAAATATGTCAAGTTTAGGTTATGCTTGCTAGCAGTGGGACATCTATTGTATGTACAAAGGTGTTAGATTTAAAATTCCCAGTTTTATAAATGTCTATGAATGTGAAGTTTCCCAGCACTATCCTATTACACTGCCGATTCAGAAGCAGCAGGCATCAAAATGGCACATCTGTAATGTTACCTTTTGTAACTGGGCAAACAAATATCGGCGCAGCGTAAACCATTTTAGGAGTTCGTTTTGGCTTAGGTGTTAGAAGACATGCATTTTAAATAAACAATTGGGAGGGAAGATTAGGCTGGTGAAAGAACTAAATGGCTCTCACCCATCTTAAATGCAGGTCTCCAGGAAAATTAGGGGAATGGGCAATTTTTTCATAAGAGTTGTTAAAATACAGGTTAAATGGATCTGTGTGATGTATTTCTAACAATGGGTTTAAACCCTAGACAAGTGTTAGATATTAAGGCTTAGGAGCAGACCTTTAATGCTAGGGTTTGGCATCCTGAGTTTAGAACGTTACTCTATACGATTGCTAGGATGGCTATACGGACAGGATCTTTTCTAGAAAGGCTGCATTTTCAATATAAGTGACAAACTCTCCACTTTTTTTGTGCCACAAATGTTTTGTAAAAGCCAATTCCATTAGATATGGAATTAGGGAAGTATTTGTATTAATTGTGCCTTTGGTGTTGTATGTTAAACATTGGCTTCTGGGTCACATATGAAGAGGAACATGCTTTACCTAGTCCGAAATGTGCTTTACGTAGGAACAGCACCAGATGTTTGTGTCAAAAGCATGAGCTTATCACAGCGCTCTGTAGCAGTAACACAGAACCTCCACAGGACCAGGTATTGCCCAAGTTAATGGGTGAAGGAACAATCCAAACACTTAGAGCATTTTAGTTTCCTGAAGTTTTTGTATGTGTGAAGAATGTGTCCTATTTTTCATTTAAAAAAAGTCTAGATTTCAACAGAAATTGTCACTATTATAAATCAACTTTGTTACCCACTAGCTATCAATCAGACAACCAGTCCTGTTACTTCCTCGTTTGGTTAGCTCAGTGGAGCTAAACTTTAGAACCAGACAATTGCTCAGAGCACCTGCCTTACAATGACTTCTCATTGGGCTGCATTTGAAAGTCTGTGATTGGACCATCATAAAAAGTGTGGGCAGGGTTAGAAGGGGAGGGCTTGCAAAGGCTGTAGAAATTAAAAATGCGTCATTTGCAGACTGTTTTTAGATATGACTGTAATGGAAAAAAATGCAGCAATAAATACATACATTTTTCCATGGGGTAACATTTACTTAACAGATGAATTTTTGGGGGTAATTGGGCATACACCTACAGATGCTGGAGATTAAAAAAATTAAAATGAATGGCCGATAGGCAGATAATAAGTGCTACCAAATTAATGAATGAATCCCCTTTGAATAAAAACAAAAAAACTTGATAAGTATTTAATATGAATATGTGGCAAATGAAGGAAATATGTTCAGATTCATGCCTTACCTGTCTGAGATCGATGAATGCTAGCTGTAGGGTGTCCTCCTGAAATCCTGGTACAGGGTCTGAACTTGCAAACACTACAAATAAAAAACATACAGGCTAAGTTTCACAGGATCACACTGGATAACCTTTACAAATATAAACTACATTGTGTCGAGCTACCTGGCACCACAGTAAACCTTGATACAAAATAAATTAAATTTAAAAAGTTAACTTTCCTATGAAGTTCCATAGTTTGTGTCAAGTGCGCAGCTTTTCCAGTAACCAGATCCTGACCTTCACACTGTTCAAAATGGAGAGCTGTGCATTCCCCGGAAACCCAAATTGCAGGGGGTCTGCATTTACTAACGTTCCCCATTATCATGTGCAAATCAGTTTGGTGTCTTTCGACTCAAATATCAAGTGGTCAGTAGATATTTGAGGTAGACATCTACTTAGAAAAGACTTCTATGAATTAATAAAAAATCTGCACTATTAACACATTCTTATAAAAGGTAAAATAAATACACAAGATCAAATATTGCGATATACAGAGGTCAAAATTTAAAGGGTTACGTCAACCCAAAAAAATGGTGTTTTACTAAAACACTGTTCTTGATTGCAGTAAAACCCTTGTTTGCTTGCATGGTCCCCACCCTACAAAAGAAAAAAATAATGTAAAAACTTCTCTGCGATCCAACTTAGAGGCCAAGTTCTACCTGCAGCATGATCCTGCACTGGTGAGGTGAGGACTGAAGGGGGCTGTGCCGCCATTGCTCATCTGTCACAAGCATTACGACGATAGTGCCCAATATGCACAGATCTAACATTAGCCGATCCATTCTAGGTTTGCTAATGACAATAACATATATATAAATTATGTTCTGCAGCTGTTTATGTTGTTCAAAAGGATGTATAACAGCATGTGAAGACTGTAATTTTTCCTGGTAAAATGTGGAAAAGCTTTTTCTCCTGTACTTAACAGCGGTTTCCCCTGCGTTACATATTTTTAGGCAGCGGATCATTGAAAAATTAAAGCTTTTTTATTAAGCGATTTATCATGTTTTTTTTTTCTTCAAAGTTTCTCTTCAATTTTTTGTTTACTTAAAACAGAGATTTGTAGTGTGAGAACAATGATGAATCAGATAACACACCTTCCATACACAAACCTCAATTTTTTTTTTTTTATCAGTCAATCCCGTCTCCCCAATTACATTGCATTTTGGAGTGTTTTTCTGTTCGAAGTTCAAAAACAAGCAATATACTATATTCATGAAGAGGCTCATTTTTTGCCTTCAGGGAAATGATTAATGAGGGATTTTGAATGATACTAATTCTTCAGCTGTCAACATATTTTGAACATCTGTTTTTGTTCCAGAATTCACACATTAAGTTCTAGCCCTAGCAGGACAGCAATTAAAGATGAACGTGTAAAGCTGGAGTTAGCTTAGCATGCGACCATCAGGCGTAAGCCTGTAAGCATCATAATCCGGGCATTTTGGCGTTCTTTATCTATTAAAACACAATGTCTAGGGTGGTCTGGAGAAAAAAAACGCACCGAATACACTGACAAAAGTGATTGGATGTGCTATAAGTCCAAACATTTTTTATAAATGATATGTTGCTTTTCTTGATCAGTCACTATGGCAACATTAAAGGGATACTATAGTGCTCAGAATACGAAGTTGTACTCTTGGCACTATAGCTCCCTCGCGCCCCGCCCAGCATAGTAAGGGTTAAAAAACAAAACAAAAAAAACCTTTACAGTACCTACCCGAATTCCAGCACTGGGTCGGCACTCTTCCCCCACCGACATCACCCAACAGGGGTGATTTACATCCACTAGAGGCAGTCTTAATATTGCAGTTTCTCAGAATCTGCACTAATTACAATTGCAGGGTTAAGGGGACAGGGACACTGCATCCAATGAGATTAAGTGGTCTGGGTGCTCATAGTGTTAACAGGTTAACTCCACCCACTCTCAGCATAAAAGACAGGAGATAAAACTATGTTTTTCGGACACTATAGTTCCCCTTTAACTGGCTTTCTTTTTGTCCTGTTGTGTCCAGCTAAGGAAATTCAGGATCTCACTTCCTGGAGTTGCAGTACACACAGTCCTTTTAAAGTTGTACCTCTGAGTTAGTGACCTTGGGTTTGACACAAACTCTCTCTTGAAGGAGATGACAATGGTTTACGGGGCATATATGGAAACAGCTTTTTGTAAAACAAATTTGGTTCAGTTACTGGTGGAACACAGTTCTGCAGTAAAATATGTCTCTATCCCAGTTTCTAGCATTATATTTGAATTGTATTACAGGATAATATATTCTAATTGTGCCAGCATGTTGTATTAGAGTTATCTCTGGCTATAACATTGCATTACGGATTGCTTGAATCAATCTGCACTTTTGACTCCCTTTCTGGGAGTGCTATTTGGTTCCATTAATATAATGTGCATCACATATGATGTAGTGTATGCACCTGCACCGCAAACCCACCTTCATCAACTTAATACCTTATATAATTTGTTCTGCCACTTTAACCCTTGCTTTTAAAGCTTGGTCTGCAGGATGTTAAGAGGTCTAATTTAACCTCTGTATAAACATCTACGTATGTATGAGGATCCTGTTTCAGAATTGGTGTGTCCTCGACTATTGTCAATATATGCTCTCAGGTGCTTATATAAACCTGACATTTCAAAGATGCACTGTCCCCACAACCTTATAAAAGCTGATCAATTCTCCTGTTGTCCTCATCTATATAGTTTGAGAGACCATAAAATGCTCATCACTAAATCCACTAACTAAGCAACTTTGGTTGCTACATTTCTGTTCTATTTCAGCCACTTGGCTGTCTGATAATGATGGGAAAAACTTGGCAGTGAGGGACGAGATTAACAGAAGCAAATAAGAAAAAAATATTCGAAGCAATGAAGAGCCGATCATTACCTTAATCTAGCCTACACAAGACAACACTGTGTTTGCCAAAGTTATAAATTCTAATTTATATTTAATGTGTTACAAACTTCTTTTATCTGGTTGAATGGAGAAACACTATAGTAACGATGGTAGTGTTCAACAAACCAGGGAGAGTCATGGTGCAATGGTCAGTAATTCCTCTAAAAACACCTCCTTATTTTTACCAAAAAACACGGAATACAACGAGATTGCAAACATGAAAGGAAAAGAAAGGGGATTGTTTTTCTTGTAGGTAAAGGAGAAGGATCAGTTTCTGGCTAGATTCAATGCACGTGGTGAAAGACTTGCGGGATAACTATTCAGATCCATTAGAAATACCAGCTGCAAAGTGACAAGTCAACACGTTTCTTGCAAAGGGGTCTGTCTGAGATAACTATTTAACAGCTGCAAGTACCTGAAAATGTACACAGATGAGAAATAGAACTCATACCAACACACACAGATATAAATAGGTAATGCCCCCCACCGCCACCACCAAAAAATACATTATTTATGGAAAGGTCTTAGTCTTACTGATTTTGCTGAAATTTCTCTGAAATTCCAATACATTCAAAAGATACAGAAGCGACAAAGTAGGGGCAGGTTTATCTCATGTAAGTCCCAAGCGTAGGCAATGGGAAGACCTTCCACAGACAGAACCTAACATTTCACTATAGCCATTAGGTGACGCTGCTGATAGGAACAGGCATCATATTGTGTAATAATGGCTAAAGCACAAGCACAATATTGAGATCTTGCAGTTTTTGTGAGAATTTCCATTTAACCAGTTTTGTAGACCCCTGCAATAAGTCATAATTCTAGATTCTCAGCCAGTTCCGGTCTCCCCAGGACAGGTGTCCAATGGCAGCTAGCCACTCTCCCTGCCGCCCATGTCACACTCCCTGAATCTGACACATGAAAACACTGTTTTGGTTGAAGTAACCCTTAAAGTGAAAAAAAGATAAATGTACAAGTCTTAGGAAGCACAGATTAGGGTTGAACTGTGTCATGGGTGTCTGAGGTCGGGGTTAAACTATGGGATACAAGAGATGTCTTTGATAATAAGAGATTTGTAAGAGTCTGGGTAAGATATTGTCCTGGGCGTTACAGATGTTTGGCTTAGAGGGTATGCTTGGGAGAGGTGTTATGGAAGTATGGAGGTCAGAATAAAGATAATTCTTTTGGTTAATGAGGATTGTAAATTAGGTGTTATGAAAACAATTGGAGATGTGGCTAGATTTTACTTTTAGCTAAGAATACCAGAAGATTATTCACACTGTTTTGAGTATACTAGGTCATTTTCAATGTTTTATACAATTATGTTATTTCCAATGTACTGGGAGTTCTCCTTTAATTATAATGTAGTATGTACACTGGACTCTTAGCCAAATCACATTCATTTCAGATTTAAATGAAAAAAAATGGTGTGAATAAAAGCAAAACTGAGATTAGAGTCTGAAGTGTAACACAGTCAAAGGCACATCTAAACATATAAAGTACTTCAGATTTTTAAAGGAGTTATAATACAGCTTTTTGAGAAGTCTTTGATTGGACAGCCATAGAAAGTCTGGGCTGGAGAGGAAGGTGGGGGCTTGTAGTAGCTGCAGATACTAGATCTGCAGCTATTGCAAACAAAGATTTCATATACCCAGGTAAGATAATTACAATCTGGGGAAAATCGCAAACTATGACGTTCAAAACCAAGATAGGCAAGATTGTTTCTAAACCGTTCGCAGTGAAAATGTGTCCAAAAGTTGGCACATAATTATTAAGAATTTATGATCTGTGTGCATTTCTTTAATACTTAGAAAATCATGTCCAAAATGAAAGCATCCGTTAAGATGGTAAATTATTTTATTTAAAAAAAAAAAAATTATTATGTACACTTGTACACGTGTTTGTCCTGTACAATTTGCCTAATATGGTGTTTGGATATTTCTCTTTTGCAACATTAAAATATTACAGTAATAATCAGTATTAGACGATAGAAGAGGGTTTTACTGTACACAATAAGGAACTATTGTATCGTTTTTATAGCTTACCCCAGGGAAGCATTAGTCACATGATCTCTCCTGTACAGATGGTCATGCATATTTAATTCACCACATTAAGCACACCTGCCCATACTTATACCAACATAATGCCTCCTAAGTCATTCAATCAATTCTGCAATATCATACACTCATATTGTGGTTTCTGCCTTACCGTTACTTTCACAAATATTTCCTTTCTGTTTGGAACACTGCAAATCTGGTCATCAAGTGACCATTCTATAAAATGGAAAGGATTTGTCATCTGCAGTGAATTATTTAACGATTCACTATTAGTGACCCATTTTCTCCGTTTACAGCTTAAAGGGTCTGAATTTAAAATAAGTAACGATTTCAAGGATGGACACAGATCTCTCTACAGTAAAAATGAAAATATTAAAAAGAATAGGTGTGGTTACAAATCTTTAACAATTTTTCTGTCTACAGAAAACCAGACAGGCTGTAGCTCCAGTATAGTACAGACCATCCCTAGTACAGACAGGCTGTATTCTGCTCAATGTCCCATGATAATCCTTACTGAACTATAGAAACATAGAATGTGACGGCAGATAAGATCTGCCCAATTTTCTAAATACTTTCATTAGTCCCCGGCCTTATCTTAAGTCTAGGATAGCCTTATGCCTATCCCATGCATGCTGAAACTCCTTCACTGTGTTTAGAAAATTGGGCTATTCCATGCATCCACTACCCTCTCTGTAAAGTAATACTTCCTGAAATTATTCTATAGACCGCGGCTGGAAGAGTGACAGCAAGCTAAACTAAAATGAATACATGCCAAAGTGATGTGGGGGTTCCCAAAAATATTTAAGAAAAAATTAATTCATATTAAAAAAAAGGGAAAAACCAGATCCAATGCACAGTATTTGATCATAGGCTAATAAAGTACCTAGGCACTATACCATTGGTTAGCATTACAACTCTCCATTGTTGAGCGTACAAGTTTGTAAAGTCAAAATTTGTTTGGGACAGACCCAACAAGACAATATTAACCAGTTCCAATACAAAATAACAGTTGTGCAGAACAGACCAGAGTAAAACCTACTGATCACACTTTAATAAGTGAAGTGTAGCGAGCCTTGCTTTACAGAAGCAGTATTCAGCCAGCGGTATGCAGCTATGCAGAGCCAAGGCTTACTTAACTATATGTCTAAGTTCACTTAATAACATGATGCTGGTTTGTAACTAGCATAGCCTTGGGAATACCTACCACCAATTGACATGAAGCTGGAATAAATCAACGGAAAATGTAACAGAATATCTAGATCAGAGAGCTGTCTTCTTTATTTAGAGAAAGTAAACTGTAGGGTCAACATTAAGAAATTCAACTAATCGATACGATTGGTGTGCTGAACAATCTTCCACCTCGGAACACGGGGTAATTCTGGAGGGAGGAGTGCCTCTCTACTGCCACTAACTGGTCTTTAAAACAGCCTGCGCTCTTTGTTTTATTTTATTTCTCAAAATGAAACACTAGTTGGACCAATTGGTTGTCTGCTTCCAACTCTTATATTTCTTTGTATTTAAATAAAATGAATGGAAGTTGGTAAATCCACTGCACAGAGATCTAGCTCAGAGGACAGTAGCCTTTAGCATAATAGAATGTAATAGTCACTAGCCTAAGCAGGAAATAGAACAAATAACTTGGAAGTAGACATGATTGGCCAATTGGATCCTATCTGCAACTGATATCTTTCTACAGTTTTTATATATCCGATTGTGTTAAGTAGGAATTGTCAGCTCTTCTAACTCTTTATGCAATGCAATGCCTTTTGTCAAATAAACACATCACCAGAGGGTCAAACTTCTCTACCCAAGTTTAAAAGATCTATAAATTCCATCATTTTCAGCCCACTATAGACTGGCTGGGGATCACAGACGTTGTAGTCCAACAACAGATAGCAGGGTGCAGTTGACACCCATGCAAGATAGACAAACTATGGTGTATATAGCATAATTAAAGACTGTACTCTGACAGGCAATGTCCTCCATAAAGAGTTTTATAGGCTATATAGGACATTTATTGCTCCTCTTACCTGCCACTTTAAACGGTTAACGTGATTTGACAAACATGCCAGTTTTTCGGTGTATCAGCACGAGACAAATTACTTTAACCACTGAGGTTTAGAAGGACGAAAGGCAAACCACAATCGTACAAAAGAACATATTTGCTGCTCTCGAAGAGATGTGCGCAAATTCTGACAGTTAAAACGCAGTAATAATCTTCAAATGATTTATAGATTGCATGGAACACATAAATTCCGAGATCATTTTACAGCAGTTTGGAAACTGGAAAAAATGATCATGGTAGTCATTAAAGTTTGCCCATTAAAATGTAGGATGCAGAGGGATGCACCTCCCCTTCTGTGTCTGTAAAACCTAAAACCTCATTTATCAATACAGTAGGAAGCTACCTGCCATTTGTGAGTTATTTTTACACCCTGAGTGCTAATGGAAATGTCACTGTTGTAGCCATTAATCCCAAAATGTCAAAGGAGAAAGCTGAAGGAGGCCGATGAGTTGGGACATAAATCAGAGTCTGCATAGGATGCTAGGAATGTGTCTGACAGACCTTATGAATGGAACCCTGATCACAAAAAGGCTTCTAAACACTGCGGTTTCTTTTTGAGAAAATCAGCTCCTTTAAGCCCCAATCTTAATCCGTCATTAAAAGAATCCGGTGTTTTCACTGGTATTATCTTCAGGATTTGTCAGAGCTCTGCGTTCTGGCATCAGGGTTTTAAACAGATCATTTAAAGCTTGGTGTTTCTCGAATATAGAGAAATAAATAGCAATTTTTGCCTGTCGTAATCAAGTAAACAAATTCGCAAACAGGTCATCGTACAATCTGTACAGGAGAATTTACGGCATCACTAAAGTGTTTTTCCTTTAAACATATATGTATATATAGCTGCATTACATAATGGTGACTAATGCATACTGAAAAAATTCAGTTTGGCCAAAACAATTCGTCCAGGGGGGAAAAAATGATTAATTTGCGTAGTCTGACATCGTCTATGCAAAAATATATAGCAAAACCATTTAGACAAACTATAATGGTGCAAAAATAGTCCAAACAGTGTACTGGATACATAATACTGTATGTGTATATTTTGCACCACACGGAGATCACGTGAGAAAAAGAAAACGAATTAAATAGAAGGAGGAGCGGCAGAAAAAATATCCATCTCTATCTATTATCTTGCCGTAGAAGCCAAATTGCAGAAAAATCAAATCACAAAAACACATGTAAAAGGGACTCCATTATATTAACCGTATTTACAGTGTGCCCATGCAGCACATTTTGGCTATACACTCTGTGACTGCAATGTTCTGAAATCCTATTTAATAGATTTTGCCGTGATGATCTGCATTATGTAGTTTGTACAGATTTAATATGCAAAACTCCTGTACTACCAAGGGACCTAAATAAGTGTCAAACTGTTTGAAAAAAGTTTGACTAGTTACTAGGGGATCACTGCAGCCAGGGCTCTAGTGACCTATTTTTTGAAGATCAATGAATACTACAGCTCGATTAGCAATTTCATTGGTTGCTGTTTTCACCGTCCAGTTCAAAAGTAAACAACATTCATACAGGTATGTCAGCTAGTTTGGCTACTTAAAAAGCCGTTTCAAGTAACAGCCACATAGGGGAATTGTTTATTTGTAAAACATTGTAAACATGTCAATGTTGTGTGTTAGCGATTAGCATATAGCCTGCCACATTGCAGTCTGTATTGGTTATATTGCATGTTTAAGTACTCCTCTTAACCTGTATCAACAAAGCTATGTGCCATTGCCAAAGCAAGTGAGATCTCCTTAGGTAGGTAAACCTTTAAAGGATAGATTAGATGATGCATATTTTAGCCTATCGCATCTGCTGAAAATTCATGTGCCTTCTCTGCACTTAAAGGACCACTATAATGCCAGGAAAACAGACTTGTTTTCCTGGCACTATAGTGCCCTGAGGGTGCTCCCACCCTCAGGGACCACCTCCCGTCGGGCTCTGGGTAGAGAAAGGGGTTAAACTTACCTCTTTCTCCACCGCCGGGCGGGGAGCTCTCCTCGACCTCTCCGCCTCCTCTCCTCCTCTTCGGCTTGCTGCGCGCGCATTCAGCCATTCTCAGAGGAAAGCATTATCAATGCTTTCCTATGGACGCTGGAGTCTTCTCACTGTGATTTTCACAGTGAGAAGCACGCAAGCGCCTCTAGCGGCTGTCAAGAGACAGCCACTAGAGGCTGGATTAACCTATTTATAAACATAGCCGTTTCTCTGAAACGGCTATGTTTATAAAAAAAAGGTTTAACCCTAGCTGGACCAGGCACCCAGACCACTTCATTAAGCTGAAGTGGTCAGGGTGCCTATAGTGGTCCTTTAAGGTAAATATTTAATTTGCAATAACAGCTGCACAGGGAAATCTGCCAGTTTGGCAAAGAAAGAGGCCAGGTAAGTATTTAATTTAAAAAAGCACAATCTATATGTTTGCAAGCTTTTTAGCCTTGCACAAAATATACATCTAAACACTACAAAATTGTCGTTTTTATAACTGAGAAATCCCTTTCAGCTTATAAGTAAGAGAACAAAGTCATTTAAAACATTATTTTTGATTATCATAAATTGATATCTTAACACTTCAAGGGTCTGCAAAAGAAAAAGGGATATTTTTTTGCAGAGATTGATTTTTTTCTTTTAGACAAATTAGGTTTTTTATTTTTATATTTTCATGAATTTCTACCACTTTTCAAATTTCTTTCTGCTCTTGGTTTTAAGATAACAGTGCAGTATAAATAGAGAATCCCCGTGGGTGTTTTTAAAGGAGAATTCTGGGTATCCTCAAAATGAAGTTATCAAGGTGTCAGGAGGGTCCCTTTAAATGCCATGTATCCTTTTTTTTTTTTTGAATTTTTTATTTTTGTTGTGCAGGTGGTTACAGGATATCGACATACGCCACAACAGCGTGATTCAAGGTTTACAGAAGTTAAGCAGTGGCATGAAATTTCGCACATTTTTATATATTTAGAACAAGCTTGGTTAAGCGAGATATTGCGCATATTTTGTGTGTTAGCATGAATAATAGTCGATTGGGTGTCGTTTATGTAATCATGTTGCTATCAGTTAGATTGAGGTTGTGTTCCCCGTTATATATAAAGATTGGTGTCTGATTTGCATGACAGTTGGTTGTGTGCAGGGCGATGCGTAATGTGTGGAGAAATGCCCAGTGGGTTACAGGTCGATGGGGTTGCACCTTATAGGGCGGCCAGCCAAATATCTGTGTATAGTTAACAGGATTTTGTATGTCCCAGGGGCAGCAAAATGTTGTATTTCCCAGGGGCGTGCTAAACCTCTACTTAAGGGAGGCAATGGTACATACGTGGTTAGGAAGATAGCCTCACCATATATTGCTTGGTATTCGTTAAGCTAGGCTAGGTAAAAACAATATGCTCACAGACATTTATAATTCGTTATAATGCATTGGTTTACAAGTTCTGCTTGTTGCCCCGGTTGGCATGTTGAGGCAGGCGGGGAGTATTATCATCCCATGGAGCCGAACATCATGGTAGTCTGTTGTCGCTGTCATCTGTGCCTTGGTAAAAAAGTTCATCATTTTCGGGTACACCGTTGATGAGGTGACGCTAGGGTAGTGGAGTGAGACGGGTTCTTGGTTCTCCGTTGTGTTGAAGCTGTGTTGCTTTGCGGCGTCTTCCATGCTGGTTAAAATGTGGTCTTCCATGAGTGGTGTGCAGCTCATTGTGTGGGAGACCTGCTCCCCGGCTTGTCTGGGATGGAGGTGTTCACTTGCATGCCTACAGTGTGATCCCTTGCGCTGCGGGTACTGGTTTGCTGTGCCCCCGGCTTTACCGCATGTTTTGCTCGTTTTGGGCCCGCCTTGGAGCTGGGGTCAGACCACCGGATCGTGTCCCAGAGGGTATGTGTCTTGTCGGGGCACTTTGCTGTGAATTTTCCTCTGGTTGTTGTGGGTATCGGGCTGGCTTGAGCTTGTGAGCGCTTTGTGTATTGGGCGCTAGATTGTTGCAGGCCCTCTCGGTGTCTTCGGCGTGTGTGGCGTCCGCCATTTTAGTTGAGGTGCTTAGGCCACAGCTTGCAGTGGTGAGGCTGCTGCTGGGTCTTGGTTGGCCTGTTGTTGTCGTGGCCACTGGGTTAGGACCGGGATCACCCCCGCCGGTCCAGAGGGGGGGGAACAGGGCCAGGTCTGCGCCGATCCGGGCCCCCGACCGGGTGCTGCTGGGCAGGATAGCGGGGCAGCGGCCGTCTGCTCCGCTCACCGCCTGAGAAGGCCCCATCGTGGGGAACGAGGTTCTCTCCCCCAGGGGACTGTAGCTCGAAGAGCCAGCCTCTCCCTGGGTCCAGTGCCCCTTTTGCTCTGAGGACCCTTGCTGTTGGTCGGTAATCTCGTGGGGAGACCTGGTTTTTGAGGGTAAAGAATGTTAGTTCGCAGGAGCTGCTCGTGTTTGCGACCATCCAGCTCGGCGGTCCGGCCCCGCCCCCGCCATGTATCCTTTTTACAAGTAAAAACCCAAGTAACCTGATTTCATTGACGACTTCTGTGACACACCAACTGATAGTGGGTGCTGGACAGATGTCTGTGTAAGCAATCAGAGAGCAAGTTTGCACCTACTTAGGTCTTACTCCAATCTCTAATCAAATGGCTTGGGTGACCAAGCAGATGAAAAGCTGCTCAATAACTTACTCACAGTGTGAATTCCTCTCCTCCAGATGCCATCACTGGGATGGACATTGTGTAATTTATTTGTGTAAGTATTTATAAAGTGTTAAATAGTGTTAGAATTAAAGGTCAATGGTCATCTCAAAAGTATTTTTAATACAATATCATCATGTATTGAAAGTATATATATATATATATATATATATATATATATATATATATATTTATTTTTATAGAAAAAGAAAGAGAGAGAATCTTTTCCTCAAAGGGACACTTTAGCTTAAAGGGACACTATACTCACCAGAACAACTACAGCTTAATGTATTTGTTCTGGTGAGTATAGTCAGTCCCTACAGGCGTTTTGCAGTAAACACTGTGTTTTTAGGGAAAGGGCAGTGTTTACATTACAGCCTAGGCATACCTCCAGTGGCCACTCCTCAGATGCCTGCTAGAGGTGCGTCCTGGGGCAGTGCTGCACAGTGTGACTGACATTCAGTGTCTCCACCCTCTACATAGAGACACTAAATTTTCCTCATAGAGATGGATGTTGCTCACAAGTTTGTGAGAATATTTTCAATTCTATCCATACATAATATTATGCAGAGAGCACTATATCCTGTTTCCTTTTTCTTGTATGTGTGAACATCGTTGGAGGACAAGTGAATGAACTATATACTTGGGTGGGGATTATATCATCTTATACCTGAAAATGTGAGCTTTAATACAAAGCTCTACACTTGTGAGTGTACAATTTATATTCTTTGACACTTTATGCACACTGTAGTTATAATATTGCACTTTTGAATTTTACTTTGTCATTTCATGTTCTACTGGGACCTACAAGACTGATTCGGACTGCACCTATATCCAATAGTTGGGATAATACCGCTACATGCCACTATTACTGGAGCTTTTACGTAAACTCCCCAAAATGTGAGTGAGCGTTTAACCCCTTAAGGACACATGACATGTGTGACATGATTCCCTTTTATTCCAGAAGTTTGGTCCCTAAGGGGTTAAGCACGTTGTTGTTTGTCACTAACCAAGTATATTAAAAACTACACTATTAGTATTCTTCTCTCTCTCCCTTCTATCACATATACACCTAATGAAGACGGAATAGATTGCAAAAGAACTTAGAAGGCCGTTTCTAGACTATATTTTATTGCTCATTTTGTATTTTATTTTATATATTCTACAGTACCTACTTTTTGTTTTATTGTTGTTTCTTTATATTGGCACAACCTGTTGTCTGTATTAAAACACCAGAAAGGCTCACTTTGCCATTGAAATTACACAATAAGTGTACTCTGAATTCACTAAACCAGACATTTCAGAGAAATAATAAAGTAGTTGCAATTTATAAGCCAATATAGCCATAATGGGAAATCCTCCAACTACAGCCAAACAGATAAATCAAACAATCAAAATAATGATTGTAACAGAACACACTGAATGTAATGCTAAGATTATTTTACTAAATAAATCTAATAAATTCATTGATCCAAGTTTCCTCAGCCCTGTGAGTGTGAGAATATTTACTCCAGCTACCTGGATAATGCAGCTGATACTTACATTCACACTGTATAACATCCAAGTTAAATTGCTGAATTGCTCCCATGCTGATTTGCTTCAAGTCACTGTCCAGCAGCATTTGTGTTAAAGATGTCGAGAGATGTTTGCAGGCTGACATACAGGCAGTTTGGGCCACCTTCCCCTGGAACAAGACCATAGAAAACATCATCATCAGATGGCTGGCACCAACTACATAGTTTCAAACACTCCATGCTGCGAATAACCTAAGCATGTAAGCATGTGCCTGGCTGCAGATTCTTGAAGTAACATGGAATAGATTTTGGGGCAAATTTAAAATCGTAAAAAAATGTACACGACAAAAACACACTCTTAAAGATGTAGGATTGCTTCTGGGCGAAGTAAACATACATTTATATGCATTGCGAAGGGTAACACACACACATACACAGGGAGATATAATGCAGAAAAAACATATAAAGTGTGTATTGCAGAGACACTTAATGGAACAGTTTCTTTATATACAATGCTTTGACATTACCTTCTACCTCTTTGTTTTTGACAAGAAATATGAGATATATATATATATATATATATATATATATATAATTTGTAGGTATGGCTGTATGGTATAAGTTGGAGGCATGGTATGGTATAAGATGGGGTATGGCTGTATGGTAGGGTATAAGTTGGAGGTATGGCTGTATGGTAGGGTATAAGTTGGAGGTGTGGCTGTATGGTAGGGTATAAGATGGAGGTATGGCTGTATGGTAGGGTATAAGTTGGAGGTGTGGCTGTATGGTAGGGTATAAGTTAGAGGTATGGCTGTATGGTAGGGTATAAGTTGGAGGTATGGTAGGGTATAAGTTGGAGGTATGGCTGTATGGAAGGGTATAAGTTGGAGGTATGGCTGTATGGTAGGGTATAAGTTGGAGGTGTGGCTGTATGGTAGGGTATAAGTTGGAGGTATGGCTGTATGGTAGGGTATAAGTTGGAGGTATGGCTGTATGGTAGGGTATAAGTTGGAGGTATGGCTGTATGGTAGGGTATAAGTTGGAGGTATGATTGTATAGTATAGTGGTGTTGGTATGTGCTTGCCATTGCAGACATGCACAAAACATAGCTAGTTATTACACTGAAGATGCATAAACTACCAGGAATGAGGGTGCACTCACCATAGCTTTATTCAAGAATAAAAAAAAATAGAAATAGACTCCCTTTTTATTAAAAGGGGAAATTACCCACAAGAATGTGTGTATGAGAAAGCCAGCTTTGGGTCGCTATAACGTACCTAGATGTAAGTTCAATGTCAGTTTTGTAGGGTTAAACAGATGTCTGTGTCAGGGTAACATTTAAACAATCCTAACCTGTGTGCTGTCCAAAAACATACATTTAAAAGTGAACCTAAAGAGATTTGGCTGGAAATTGATATCTATGAGAACTAATTCTATCTGTTTCCATTTGCTTATTTGACATTTTCTGTACATTGTGGATATGCAGATGTTCAGAGCAGGTGTGAATAATGCAGGTGTTTTATTTTGCTAGATTTTATGCAGATAAAGCATATCTACATTAAATCTGTACTTTTGCAAGCTGCAAGCTCACGTGACCGTATTTTGCTTGGCCATTGTAGAGGAAGCGCACTAGTGACATTCACAATGTATTATATTGCAGGGTTAAAATGACATGCCCATGGCACACAGACCGCTTCAATGAGATGAAGTTGTCTGGCTGACATCAGAGGTCCTTTAACTTTGGGGGTGAGGAGTTGTGGGGAATTTCTTCTTCCAGTGAGACGTTTTGGGCCATTTTTTCTTCCAGAACTTGTTCAACTTGATAAACTATGGAGGTGTCTTTGCAAACATCACGTGCTTCATGCCCTGCCACTGTAATTCATTTGAGTTTGATGACCAATTGCAAGAAGCAAATCTTTTATTCCAGGTTTAAAGAAATTGGCATGTTGCGAGAACCATCCATTTTTGTTACCATGCACAGACGAGCTACAGAGTTTCATAGCATCCTTTGCTCCCACAATCACACTGCTGCTCAGAGTTCAACTCACCCTTTTAAAACCCATGTAATTATTGTGATACAAATAGCTACATATGCAGCACACCTATATGCATGTTGTTTATAGAAGTAATAACCTACTTAGGCAGCTAGTGACTTTGAGATTAGAAACCTTTACTTTTATTAAAATATGTACAACCCTGTGTAGTCTGGTTAGCTAAAGCTTACTTGGAAGCTCTTGTAAGATTCTTGCCTTCCTGTGACTTCTTTTGACCTTGGTTTCAATTCACTTTGTAGTGGTTTCCTGACCTTGACCTTTGTCGGTGTATATTCACATACCTGTTTCCCCAAACTTGGTTTACCCCCACGTGAACAGTTTTCTCAGCCTTGGCATGTTTTATCACTACACATCTTTAAATTCTTCTGTCTTAGGTCACGTTGTCCAAATGGATTATTGCAAAGTTATAGCCAAAGACACTTCTGCACGCATAGTAGTACTTATCAACCTTCACCAAATGTGCTTTATTGCCCAAATACTATTTTTAATATTATTAAATATTACATATTATACAGGGAGTGCAGAATTATTAGGCAAATGAGTATTTTGACCACATCATCCTCTTTATGCATGTTGTCTTACTCCAAGCTGTATAGGCTCGAAAGCCTACTACCAATTAAGCATTTTAGGTGATGTGCATCTCTGTAATGAGAAGGGGTGTGGTCTAATGACATCAACAACCTATATCAGGTGTGCATAATTATTAGGCAACTTCCTTTCCTTTGGCAAAATGGGTCAAAAGAAGGACTTGACAGGCTCAGAAAAGTCAAAAATAGTGAGATATCTTGCAGAGGGATGCAGCACTCTTAAAATTGCAAAGCTTCTGAAGCGTGATCATCGAACAATCAAGCGTTTCATTCAAAATAGTCAACTGGGTCGCAAGAAGCGTGTGGAAAAACCAAGGTGCAAAATAACTGCCCATGAACTGAGAAAAGTCAAGCGTGCAGCTGCCACGATGCCACTTGCCACCAGTTTGGCCATATTTCAGAGCTGCAACATCACTGGAGTGCCCAAAAGCACAAGGTGTGCAATACTCAGAGACATGGCCAAGGTAAGAAAGGCTGAAAGACGACCACCACTGAACAAGACACACAAGCTGAAACGTCAAGACTGGGCCAAGAAATATCTCAAGACTGATTTTTCTAAGGTTTTATGGACTGATGAAATGAGAGTGAGTCTTGATGGGCCAGATGGATGGGCCCGTGGCTGGATTGGTAAAGGGCAGAGAGCTCCAGTCCGACTCAGACGCCAGCAAGGTGGAGGTGGAGTACTGGTTTGGGCTGGTATCATCAAAGATGAGCTTGTGGGGCCTTTTCGGGTTGAGGATGGAGTCAAGCTCAACTCCCAGTCCTACTGCCAGTTCCTGGAAGATACCTTCTTCAAGCAGTGGTACAGGAAGAAGTCTGCATCCTTCAAGAAAAACATGATTTTCATGCAGGACAATGCTCCATCACACGCGTCCAAGTACTCCACAGCGTGGCTGGCAAGAAAGGGTATAAAAGAAGAAAATCTAATGACATGGCCTCCTTGTTCACCTGATCTGAACCCCATTGAGAACCTGTGGTCCATCATCAAATGTGAGATTTACAAGGAGGGAAAACAGTACACCTCTCTGAACAGTGTCTGGGAGGCTGTGGTTGCTGCTGCACGCAATGTTGATGGTGAACAGATCAAAACACTGACAGAATCCATGGATGGCAGGCTTTTGAGTGTCCTTGCAAAGAAAGGTGGCTATATTGGTCACTGATTTGTTTTTGTTTTGTTTTTGAATGTCAGAAATGTATATTTGTGAATGTTGAGATGTTATATTGGTTTCACTGGTAATAATAAATAATTGAAATGGGTATATATTTGTTTTTGTTAAGTTGCCTAATAATTATGCACAGTAATAGTCACCTGCACACACAGATATCCCCCTAACATAGCTAAAACTAAAAACAAACTAAAAACTACTTCCAAAAATATTCAGCTTTGATATTAATGAGTTTTTTGGGTTCATTGAGAACATGGTTGTTGTTCAATAATAAAATTAATCCTCAAAAATACAACTTGCCTAATAATTCTGCACTCCCTGTACATGGTAGAGATGCCACTGTTTCCAATAGGGCCAAAAGCAAAGGCATTTTCATCTAAACATGGGTGGCATGTTTTTTGAGGAATTCACTATTTACCTTGCACAGTTCTGTGTTCTATTTAGATTATATAGTTATGGCTTTGCATGTTGGTCCAGCTTCAGCTCATAAACAAATAGCCTGACATTTTCCTTTAGAGTCTTTCAATACCTCACAGTCTATAGGTGTCCCAGTCATAGGAAGATGGCCAGGTATGGATGTCCCCCACAGTAATTGCATCTATTTTATGAGGTTTGGTTTTACTTTTACACAACATAATATCGAAGACAACTTTTTGATATGACATTCCAGAGAACACTCAGAAGATACCTTTAGATTCACAAATACACATATCCACTTCTAGTCTTTCCTCTCTCAAGTGTTGTTACTCCTGTGTCTGTCTCCCTCCAAGTCAACAGTGCTACCATCAGCTCTACCACGCAGGCTCGCTGCCTAGGTGTTCTCTTTGACTCTGACCTCTCCTTTAAGCCTCATGTTCAATCTATCGCCAAATCCTGTCATTTCCATCTCAAAAACATTGCGCGCATCTGCCCCTACTTAACGCCAGATGCGACTAAGGTGTTGGTCCATTCTACTGTCCTTTCTCGCCTTGACTACTGTAATCCGCTTCTCAGTGGTCTTACGTGCTCCCAACTTGCGCCGTTACAGTCCATAATGAATGCGGCGGCGAGGCTTATCTTCCTGTCCGCCCGCACCTCCCATGCCTCACCCTTCTGACAGTTCCTACATTGGCTTCCTATAAAATATAGAGCTCAATTTAAAATTCTGTTTCTTGCTTTCAAATCGCTACATAATGCTGCTCCCACCTGTCTATCCTCCCTAATACGCAAGTATGTCCCGTCTAGGCCCTTACGATCTGCTGAAGACTTATGTCTATCTTCTGTCCGTACTCCCACCTCTGATGCTCGCCTTCAAGATTTCTCGAGGACTCCACCGTTCCTGTGGAACTCGCTTCCCTCCTCTGTTAGATGCTCACCCAGTCTCCACTCCTTCAAAAAAATCGTTAAAAACCCACTTCTTCATACAAGCGTATCAATTAAACTGTTAATAGCTCCTGACTGATTCCTCTTCTGCAACTGTCACTAGTCTAATATTATCCTTACCTTTTTGTGTCATTTTACCCCACTCCCTCTAGCATGTAAGCTCATTGAGCAGGGCCCTCAACCCCTCTGTTCCTGTGAGTCCAACTTGTCTGGTTACAACTACATGTCTGTTCGTCTACCCATTGTAAAGCGCTGCGGGATTTGATGGCGCTATATAAATAACATAATAATAATAATAACTAGAAAAGCTACAATTTCTGGGGAAATTGTGCGAAGTGTTCTTGCCTCCACAAGTAGTCTACAACTGGAGTGGGCGGAGTAACTTATTTATTTATATAGCACATTTAATTGCAATGTTGTTGCCCAAAGTGCTTCACAGTTACATTAAAACATACATTTATAAAAACATTAGCAGGTGTACAAAAAGCCCTCTCTATGACATCACTTGCTGCTCCAGCCTGGCACAGGTCAGAGTATTTTGGCGGTTGCCATCTTCAAACGGTCGTATTTTAAAAACCTACAGTGAAGAGCTTTATATTGTGAGAATCACAAGACCCAGACCTACATTTTGATGCATAGTATGTCTCTGAAGTATTAAAACTAAAGGCACAGTCTCAGTTTAGAAATTGCCCTTCAAGTTTGAGCTGGCTAGAGTGGAGTTTCAATGAATGTCAATGGACGGCGTGAGTTGCAAACAAATGGTCAAATTGTGAAAACTATCAGGACTATGGCTTAGCCGTGGACATGTTTAGTGGCAGCAGGGATAGCTGAACTTTTTGATATAAGATTTGTGTAGGTGGGCTTGAAAATGAAGGAGTGGTGGCAGTTTAGAAATCATATCCACTCTAGTTTTTAACATTTTGCCATTCATTCCTATGGGACCAATTTCGCCACAAGAACAACTATATTCGGTGAACCATTCGGCGAAACGTTCCACAAAGTAATTGCAATCCAATCGGGAACAATCCGCACGTTTCGCTATATTACGGTCTAGTGTAAAAACTGTGGGAGGAGTTAGGGTGGTAAATTTGGCTAGAATAAGAATAATAATATATATGTGAGATAACATTAAGTGGTCTTGCTATGCAAGAACACTTAATGAAGATAAAAGAAATGCTAGATTTGTGCAAGTAGCCTTAATCACACAATTTCCGCTACTTTTGAAGTAGTTATGATAGGGGGTAATTATTTAAATAGTATAATTTACTGCACAGATTTATTCCTTAAGCAGTACGTTGTGATGACAAACATCCAATTTGTAATCTTTTGTCAAAACTAGTTGAAAATCATCTCTAGCTCTGCTTAGCTGCCTAATTAAAACACATTTTCAAATAACATCAACATTTAAGACAAAATCCAAACTTAGCATGATGTTGCAACTCCCTGTTTAGTGAATAAACCACAGTTTCATTAAAGGGTACTAAATTTGTAAGGAGAACACGGCTGTGCGAACATATATGCTTAAAAATCAACTTAATGTGCCCTCAGACGTTACAGAAATGAAATTTTATTGCAAGTGCTATTGTACAATTTGCTTAAAATAATGAAATATATGCCCAATACTGTTACCTGGTACCGTTATATAAAAATAGAATATTACTTTTTCGATTATAAACTAGGCCAAATTATGAAATATTTAATTAGATTTTTTTTTTTAAATACATTTATAGTCAAAAGGTTATTTCTAAAAATAAACAAATTTTAATTGTTCAAATCCAAGTCTGGTTTAAAGTGATCGTTAATTTTAATATATATAGTCCCTTTATATATTTGACTGAAGGAGAGCCATAAAAAAAAAAAAATATTTAAAAATACCGTGATTTTTACCTTGAATTTTATTTGAGAGGCTGAAATACATATAAAACTATAATGTCCATTTAAAAAAAAAAATAAAAGAAGCCCAACTTCTAAGTATAATTTAATTAACTTTAGGCCAGGCCTCAAATTCATTATTGCTTTAAACTTTATATTCTATATAATTTTTCATTTATAGCCGGCTTAATATTTATATAACACAATTGTATTATTAATAACCAGTTTGTGTATATATAAATATTTAATAAATTATATATTTTATTAATACCTTTAATTTAAATGTAACTCATGTCTAATGTTTGTAATAATCATTGGGTCAATAATTCAAAATATTCTTCAAACACAATAAAACAATGTTTAGGGAAAAATTACACATTCTGATAGTCGATCACATTTCTATATCCAAACTGGCCTTTTGTGGGAAGAATCTAGTATAAGAACAGGAACCATTATAAAATGAATTATACAGAGAGGTGTTTCTGTACCAAATAGAATATCATTTGTATGAATAGAGGATGGGGAAGAAGAAGGAAAAAAAATAGCGAGATCAATGGTCCACACTCCACAGTTCATTTAATTACAATGTAATATGTGGAGATACCTAATGGCTATGTCATTTTGATTTAATGGAACAACTAGTGCATTTACTTTAATGTACAACTCCATTAAAAATAGCTCTATCTCCTATTCATTCTGCAATGATAATGAAATAACAGTACATCCAGACAAATAGCTTGTCAAGAAATATTCCAACAAACAATTTGTTAAAAGAAAAAGAAACGCGAACACCCTAGAGAGTATTAAAAAAAAAAAAAAAGCATAATGTAATTAAAACGGAAAGTTCTGAAACACAAAAGATTTATGTGTTTTATAGGAAAAGTAGATCAGGCACATAAGTCAAACTGAACAGAGTCTCCTAGTCCTAAGGAGGAGGCTAAGTTGTCAATGGAGAGGCAATTTGTTTTGGCTTAGTTGTACTAAAGATAACTTTTTGATTTCTAGTTAATTGGTTTCATAGCACAGACAAGGTTTGGTAGAAACATAGAATGTGACGGCAGATAAGAACCATTCGGCCCATCTAGTCTGCCCAATTTTCTAAATACTTTCATTAGTCCCTGGCCTTATCTTAAGAAAGTATTTAGACAATTGGGCAGACTGGAAAGGTAGAGACTGAAAGGAATTCTTATTGTCTATGTAAATATTCTGTAATAGCAGATTTATTTTATCACTCACAAATCATAACTACAAGCATTCATACAAACCATGACTCACAGTGTGTAATAACACATACAAAATGTCGTGATGTAAATTCTACAAACTAAATACCAGATAATATCAGCAAAGTTCCAAGTTAAAATGGTGGCAAATAGGTATCTTTCAATCAGTGAAATATTGATATTTAATGGATCTGTTCTGCACACAAAATCTTCACTCACAAAATGTAACAATCTGTACCTTGTTACTCAACACACTGTGTTTTCACATGTTTGCATGTGTATTAGTTCATTCTTATTTTTAATTTACGTGCTCACTAATTCATATTGCCTCAAATTACCCTTGGTCCACATGATTATGGGCATTATGTGGCATCTTCTGGGATTAATCAGGTTACAAAATATACTGTACTAACATTCTATCCTGGCAGCACTGTTCCCATACACACATTCTATCCATCCCACAACACTTTCACAGCTCTCCCTTTGCATTATTGCAATTTACCCTCCCTCCCTATCGCCGTATAGTTTTTCTATAATATGGCTGATGGTTGTCCACACGAACTGTTTTTGAAAAATGTTTGTAGGTTGTTTGATTGTTTTTTGAGACGGGGTTGTATTGGGCTAGAAAGGAAAAATGCAAAAAACAAAGTTTCAGTTGCGTTATGGTTTAGGATATCTCCCTCAATGAAAACAATTGTGTTATTTCTACTGGATTTCGAGCAACATGGTTACTGTAAATGTTTCCTGAACAAGATGGGTTCTGATTTAAGGTTCAAGTGGCCCAGGGTGTATTCTTAATGCACGGAGATTGTACGATGTTTGCCTTACATGTCCTATCACCATAATCAGCACCATGGACAGAGTCCACTTAAATACAGGGAATACATGAGTCACACACTAGTCCCCCATTATTCATCGGCAACCCTTCTAGATATTATTGTGCATGGCTTGTTGTATTTGGGAGAGTTAGTGGATTTATGCCCATGAATGACTGCCAGTGCAATGACAAAGAAAGAGACTGGGTAAAGAATAATTTATCCCATCCATTGCTCCACATATTGGCAGCTATTTAATCAATTAACTCCAGTACCAGCGTTCTTTATTCCTTTCACACTACAGGAATAACATACATTTTTGGTGGCATTATGCATCATAACTGGTAAAAGACCAGTTTAACTGTTCATGATCTAAGAGGTCATGTTGCAACAGTTAAAAAGACTGCTCTAGCTCCAGATTTAAAAGGACACTATGTTCACCAGAACAACTACGGCTTAATATATTTGTTCTGGTGAGTATAATTATTGCATTCAGGCCTTTTACTGCCTTTTTCAGAGAAAAGGTAGTGTTCACATTGCCCCTTAAGGACACATCCAAGTGGCCACTCCTCAGATGGCCACTGGATGTACTTCCTGGGGCAGTGCTGCACAGTAGGCAGCACTACTGTTCAGCATCTCCACGTTCTGCATGAAGACGTTGAATTTTCCTCATAGAGACGCATTGATTAAATGCTTCTCTATGAGGAGGTGCTGATTGGCCAAAACGTTCTGCCCTGCCAACATCCCGCTTCCTTGTCAATTTCAGCCAATGCAATGCTTTCCCTATTGGAAAGCATTGGATTGGCTAAAAACCTTAAGTTCTAATGTCACCAGGGAGGCAGATCGGGGGAGGGGCCAGCCGCGCGGAGCTCTAAATAAGAGGAATTTTAACCTTTTTTAAGGGGGTTAAGGAGGGCAATCCACATAAATGATGGTTTTAACACTATAGTGTTCCTTTAAGAGGTCATTTTTATGCATCCTCTGAAAGTAGATTAAATGTAGGGGTTCAAAATATGGCATTATATATCTTTAGAAGCCGTAGCCTATAATAAGTGAGAAAAGTGTTTTGTTGACAGACAGAAGTACATTTTTAATTTGACGGGATAGTGTTTGGATGATATAGCCAAATAATTGTCCTTTTTAGTTAGCCCATTTACTACCTAAAATCACACATGAATCTTTTACAGATTTCTAATTCCGATCAGCAGTGCACATATCCCAAGATTCCAATCAATGTATTATCCCACTATAAAATATTTCTATCATCTTTGCTGAAAGACTGTTCCACATATCCTCTCCTTTTCTGTAGTAACAAATATAAATACACACTATATATATATATATATATATATATATATACACACACACACACACACACACACACACATATATATATATATATATATATACACATACACCACCCTCCCCTACAAAAAAACAAAAATAACTCAACTTCTAACAATTCTTGCTTAGGACTCTTTCCACTAATAACAGTTAAATCTTTTAAACCCCTTGAAATATCGGTAGGTTTCTAAAATGTTGATCCTATCCCTTGTTTGACTCTTAGATGATGAGACTACCCTCAGCGTCATCACAAGATTCTAAACTGAAACACGCTTTGCATTTCTTAATTGATAGAATTTATGGATACATTTAGTAGAAGAAAACACCTGCTTCCAGACTTAAAACTTGCCTTGCATCTTTTTGTCACTCCAAATGACAGCAAAACCTTCGTTTTCA
Source organism: Pelobates cultripes (assembly GCA_933207985.1). NCBI lineage: Eukaryota > Metazoa > Chordata > Amphibia > Anura > Pelobatidae > Pelobates > Pelobates cultripes. Next base: position 86,948,941 of record OW240922.1, read on the forward strand.
GAGAAAGGAATCTCTAAGACTAACATCTTATATTTCAAAGGAACTTCAAAATGGAATCTGCTGACACGCTCAGTCCTTTCTATGGTGACCTAAAGCTTTCATTCTTTGTAACAATTGTGGTCAACAGACATTTGGCTCCCAGGAAATTCCCAAAGGGTCAGCCATATGCATCCTTACATGTCGCCTTCATGGCACTGCTGTCTAGATGCAATGCTAGCACTTTCAAAGGCTGCTTTCATCATTCATTCGGATGTCAGTCAATATGATTTATTGACTACATTCAACAAAGTCAAAGCATACAGAATGAGAAATATGACTACAATTTGCTAATTTGTTTTGCATTGAGCTACTTACCACTCAAAGGCCTGATGTCAGACTAAGATCGGCAACACAATTAACCAGCCGGCGACAGATTCATCCATCCTTCCTGCCAGACTGTGCCAATCAAAGGCAGCATGAGGCGACATTTGGTGCTTTCTGTAAGGGACCCTTTTCTGTGAGTTTTGCTGATTGACAGTTTTTGAATTTAGCTTGTAGAGGTGGGCCTCCCTTTACCCACTGGCTTTTTACTGCAAGCTGTGAAATAAGGCTTTTACTGCCAATCATGAGAACAATGGCCCAACACAAATAGCCGACCCCCCAGCCTTTAGGTAAAATAACACAACTAAGAAGAAAAAGTCTAAAGGTCAAATCATATGAAATGCAAATGCACCGACACAAACACACAACATTCTATCTTCATTTGTTTGACTTTCTGGTTTTCTCTGACCATTTTGTAATTTCCAAGTATTGATTATATATAGGTATTGATTTTACATATACACACACACTCTATATTTACAAGTATGAGTATTTTTACTGTACAATACAAATAGCTTTATCTCAATATGAGACTTCACTCACAGAACTTTACTCACAAAGCATTGACTTTCTTACCGCATACGGACCAATGTTTTGTATAGCGTTGTGCTGTATTATCAATTTGTGAAATGTCTCGATTTACTTTGTGCAATTTAGTATTATATTGGCATTTGTTTGGGATGCTTAGAGCTAGACATAGACCTTCTAAGACTTAATTTCTAGAGAATGACTTTAGATCATTTAGAATACATGTAGCAGCTTTGGAAGTTTGTATTTTTAGAACACTCCCAGAATGCTCTGCAGAATATGGAAAACTTCTTTGTCATTATTCTTGCCAGTATTTAAAGGTAAAAATTTGATTCACGCAAGAGAGTTATCTACCTAACTTTCTCAACATGTTTTTAAACAGAGAGAGAAACAAGGAAACGTAATGTCAAATATATATATATATATAGCAAGAACCAAACAGGTTATGGTGGGGGAAAAATTGTGATTGAAAACCCCTTCCACCTGAGGTCTGCGGATTATTAATACAATGTTAAACAAAAATATGCACACCAGTCAAGCCATAAGACTTGCTTTTCCCACATAAATCCCAAATCTGCAGTGATGTTACTACCGCAAAGGATACTGGGTGAGCATATGCAAATTAGTTTAACAGAGAATCACATTTTTGCCTCATTCCATTTTAAACATGGATTCCTTTGAGTCTGAGTTTGCTGTATACAACAGCTTTGAAACACAACTTGGGAAAATATGCAAAGCCAGTGAGCCACTAAAGTTCTGTGGGAAAAGCAAGTTTTTTGGCTTAACTGGTGTGCAGAGTTTTGTTTAACATTGTATTAAAGGGCCACTCTAGGCACCCAGACCACTTCAGCTTAATGAAGTGGTCTGGGTGCCAGGTCCAGCTAGGGTTAACCCATTTTTTTATAAACACAGCAGTTTCAGAGAAACTGCTATGTTTATAAATGGGTTAATCCAGCCCTCAAATCCTCTAGTGGCTGTCTCATTGACAGCCCCTAGAGGCGTTTGCGTGCTTCTCACTGTGAAAATCACGGTGAGAAGACGCAAGCGTCCATAGGAAAGCATTGTAAATGCTTTCCTATGAGACCGGCTGAATGCGCGCGCATTCAGCCGAATGGGAGGAGAGGAGGAGGATCGGAGGAGAAGAGCTCCCCGCCCAGCGCTGGAAAAAGGTAAGTTTTAACCCCTTTCCTCTCCCCAGAGCCGGGCGGGAGGGGGTCCCTGAGGGTGGGGGCACTATTGTGCCAGGAAAATGAGTATGTTTTCCTGGCACTATAGTGGTCCTTTAACTATATATATATATATATATATATATATATATATATACTAGACACATATAATTGCAGCATTACCTAATTGTTAGCCTATTGGCACTGCATTCAGAAGGAAATTATATTCAAAGTATATTTATTTCCATAATCTGTGATATTTTTCATTGAAACCACTTTGGGCATACAATCAATAGCATGGAACCTCTTAACATTCAGAAAAGGCTGGAAGAGATACAAGTATCAAATCTCAATGAACAAAGGTTTAAAACACTTACCAAGGATTTAGTTTTCTGGTTCATTGTTGCCTAAAGAGAGCTGACGCGAATGAAATCATAGTAGCTGAAATCGTTAATTTAATTTCTGAAACACATGTTAAGAATCAGACTTGTGGTGGGTGGTTATGCGAACTCTGAATATGTAGCGTTTGGCAAATTTGCCAAAAAGGAGAAAATAAAGCCTCTCTTCATTCTTATCGAGATGTAAATTTCTAATCTATGAGTTCACACAGGGCATGTATTAGCGGGCTTATCAAGCCCTCGGATCCCAGTGGCATCTACTATGAAATGAACCATAGACCGTAAACTCTTTGCTAAGGGTTCAGTCTATGGCTGGATAATCTAGATCTCTGCAAATAAAAAAAAAGGAAATCTAATTAGGTTGGAATATCTCTCAAATTGTGATATGAGCCTCTGAAAGATTAGACAGACCACAGAAAGACTAGTAGAGATTTGTAATAACAGAGTCCCCTGTGCCAGTAATTCATTCTGGTCATGCTTTAAATATGTACAAGAGGCTTTATCACATTCTCATCAGCACATAATATTAAACCTTGCAAAAGCAAACACCCATACTTCGTGCTTGGCTAGGAAAGGTCATTGTATTCCCTGTAACTCATTTTCTACACTGGTGACATTTACAATATTCCCAGCAAATTAATCCTATCTCACACAAATCGTACGGGTCCATGTTCAACTCCTTAGAGGCAGGGATGTTGTCAAATACTCTATATTTATACTAAGAACAAAATGGCAACAGTCACAGAAGACATGAATAATTATATCGCATATTGAATGAAATGTGCTTAGACTACACATTTTAATTCACTTCCAATGAAAATTTAAAGAGAATCCATCAAAACACTGCTGGGGTATTTATCCTAAATACATGTATACCCATCTGTTACAATTCTCACAATATTTACATTTGGGACTGCATGTTTACTGTGTGTGTGTGTATGTACAGTAGTTACTAACATGCACCTAGTACTAGGCACGTACCTTTCCAAATGTACTGCACTTAGCATGACAGCCCCAATTTAGGACCCTTGTCCAAGAACCAACAAAAATCATAATTCATATTGCCGCTAGACAAGCTAACCCACTCACTTCAGAAAGTTGCTGTCCTTGTTAAAGCATTTCAGCTAGGCTCTGCAAACGTGGACCCTGTGACACCTTCCTTTCCAACTCCCCTCAACCTGGTCTCATCCCAATATCATACCCATCAATGTTGGGAAGTAAACAGGTAGGACTCTAGCCTCCAAAACGGCTTGAAAAATATTGTTTTAACAAAGTTCTAGAAGCAGTCCTTTGAGAATTTTGGCCATGCTGACATGCTGATTTGTGGGTTGTTGTTTTTTTTTTTTAATGTTTTTAAATATATAAACCTCCTGTTCCACCTCTCCCTGAGTAGCTTTGTTGGATCTAGGGACTGTACAGGTCAATAAGGTAAAATGGTCACTGTTATGTGCACGGAGCCAGATTGAGACAACGCTCACTTGATTCCTTAGTGCACTATGCTGCTAGAAATATCTATAGAAAATAAGACAGGGTCTATAAATGAATGTAGTGATCAGCCATGTTTAAGTACACTGACATTGTAAGCATATGTCCACATGGCAACTGCATCACACGTTAGAGTAGCATTCTATTGTGCATCCAGAGTACTACACACACACACGATGTAAGTATATGTGAGTCATTGCGGTAAGGAAGCCACTGTAGTGTTCAGCTTCCCAAAGGTTTTGCAAATGTAGCCATCAAGGACCCCTAGGTGCTACCATATCCATCTAAGTGACTAAAGTGAGAATTCAAAGTGAATTTCAAATTAAAGTAGCAGAATTAAAAGTATAATGGACCTAGAAATTTTTTCTCGTTGAATTCACTCTTTTGTACATAACCCTGACTGTATAATGTCAAGATATTCCTTTATCTTATTGTGATGCTAAAGCTAATGTTTCCACTGGTGATATTGGACTACCAGTTTTCTTTATGTGATTTCCCCTTGCATGGAAACTTCTTTATTTTAGGATGTCCTGATCATTTTCTTATCTCCATTTATACTTTTACAAAAGAGACTTGTTGGAGTACATCAAAAAGGCTAATTTGTATCTGGTATGTATCCGACTGAACTACTCAATTAAAAGAAAAACCCATACAAATAAGATAAGAAAAAAAGTCCAGATCAGAGATCTCAGAGATGATGAAAGCCAACGTATAATTAAATCCAAAGGGTCCAAATCGGAGTGCACAGGTGACAAATATGCCAAGAAGTCAGTCACTGACCACAGGCAACCAACGATGTGGATGTACAACTGTATTTTATTTTGTACAGTACAGTGCACATTTATAGCAAAGCATCCAAGCTGTGAAGAATCACCCTCCACTCATTCGGTTCTCTCCCTCCCTGCTACTTTATTCGTTGGATTTATTACTTTTATTACTGGTTCATTCGTTACTTTCATTTCGTTAATTTCCCTTGTTCAGTAAACTAGTCAGTTTACCGAACAAAGACCACCCTGGATAGCAATTAGAACTCTGAGTAACTGCACAAAAACCGCAAGTTAATTGACTGCTCCGAGGTGGCCGCCATTTCAGCATACCAACACGTGGCGAGAACAATGGACGGCGGCCATCTTAACTCCCGAATGGCGGTCAGCGGGACTTGGTCGTCGAGTGCCTTGAACTGTTTTCAGCATGGCACTTGACGAACACCCGGTGCCCCTCTGGAAGTCCCATACGAACCCCTTCTAAATACGGCAGAAGAACGGCGTTCGGGAGTTTGTAACAGACAAACGAGGGAAGTATTCTCCACAAACCAGATTGGAAATACCTGCAGCAGTTTTCGTGCAAATTTCATCCAAATGGAGACCGGCTCTTGCCCCCGATTCTATGGAACTCTGCTTCCGTACAGTAGTTCAAAGGGTGAGAATCCCGTGGATTCCTGAGGCTACAATCTCGTGGCGAGCCGGTCAAACTTCCACACGATATAACTCTAAAACTACCGAACTGATTTTTATATTAATATGTTATGTATAAAGTATATTTTTAAGAATTGTGAAAAATTTAAATTTCTCTGGCCAGTAGATAATTGTGTTTGATAAGCTGCTCAAACTCTATTATCTAGCCTGACCCAGAGGAGGAGTTATGTGTTGCATAAATTGAGCACCTTCGTTCCCAGTAAATTAGTCTTGTTCCAGCATTAAGCTTTGGCTCACGTGTGGATTATTCGGCGATACCAGCGATTTATTACTCTGTGGATTACTTGGCTATTTTAATTTATGGGAAAAAAGGAATGCTTGACGGGTCACAGGATTATACCGTCACAACTGGTGGCAGTGGTGGGATTCTCCTTTTTTTTCCCCTGCACAAAGGATTCAAGGAAGGCACTAGTGCACAGTGCATGGAGGGCTGGTACACACCGCTGAAATGCAGCACGCTGAAGGAACTGTTGGAGGTGCGTGGAGGTATTGCCAGCAACAAGGCCAAGCGGGTCATAATTGCTGAACTCATGGAGCTAGACCGGGAGAGCTTGGCAGCAGCAGTACCAACCGTTCAGAAAGCCAAAACACCGGCCGTTCGGGAAACTGAATCCGAAACCAACAGTTAACAGTGATTAACACTGTAACAGAGCAGGCACTAAAACTGAATCTGGCTGAAACCCAGCGAACGACGGCAAGTCCACAGATTGGAGGGATCACCACTGTGGACTCGCGAAAGACTCCCTTCAGTGCTTTTAAAAGCTTAAACGAGAATGACTGTGAGATTGACAGCTATCTGGCAGACTTTGAACGCCAGTGTGCCCTACATAAAGTACCTACAGAGGAGTGGGTCTCTGTATTATATGGAAAACTATCAGGCAAGGCAGCGGATGCCTTCAGGGCTGTACCGGAGCAGGAGATTCACAGCTATGCCCGGGTCAAGGAGGTGCTACTAGCCCAGTAGGATGTGGACGACATCCTGCAGCTCATGCTATCAGAACAATTCTATGACCACATCCAGGCAGATGTCAAAGATTGGGTAAGGGACCACAGACCCCTCTCCCTAACCGAGGTCACCAAACTCGCTGACGAGTTCACAGACAACCGCCAGGCAACCCGTGTAGCATCTCGGAGCCAACCCATTTGGACAAAAGCACCACTGGCAGCGACCAGATATCAACCCCCCAGCAGACCCTCCAGTCCCATCCAACAACACCCAGCTAGCAACGAGCCCCGCTGTTTCCGCTGCAAGCAACTAGGACACCTTCGGAACAACTGACCACTGGAGGCCCCGAGGTCCAACTGGTCTCGACCTGGGTTCTCCAACTCCAGGGCTGCAACTCACTGCGTGGATTAGCCTGTGCCATCCGCCTGGGATGCAAAGGAATTAAGCCAGGAGGAAATCCTGGGCACGTTGTACGAAGCCCACTTAGTCTAGTCTTCCATCACGGACAACCGGAAACACCATTGTCAGTTGGTGATGGTGAATGGGAAGACTGCCCGAGGGCTCAGGGATAGTGGTGCCACCATCACCTTGGTTCAAAGGCACCTTATTGATAACGGGGAACGACCAGGGAAATCTATTGCTGTGCGAGTGGCAGTTTACCGGATTCCCACAGCCCAGGTCCATCTAGACTGGGGCGCTGGAGCTGGCAACGTACAGGTGGGAGTCATGAAGGAGCTACCTGCAGAAGTGATATTGGGGAATGACATTGGACCATTAACCTCAGCATTTGTACCCACACCCACCCACGAGGCCCAAGCGGTGACCACCAGAGCTCAGAGCTGTGCTGCCGAGAGCCATCCACTTCCTACAGAGACCCAGGTAAGCCAACTTTCCCCACCCCTGACAGTAGAGCCCCTTCCCTGGGATTTGGGGAGAGAAGAAGTGGGAGACCCATCTCTACGGAAATACAGGGAGAAGGCGAGAGTAGGCCAAGGGGGGCTGGGAGGAGAACAGTTAGTCTGGGAAAATGGCAGGCTGTAGAGGCTCACAGAAACCCGGGTTTACACACCCGGACTCCGGCAAAAACGCCAGCTGGAAGTCCCGAGGAAATACCGGCGGGAGTTGTTGTGTATTGGGCATGATGTTCCGCTAGCAGGTCACTTGGGAATACACCGGACATTAAACCGGGTAACTCAGAACTTTTTCTGGCCTGGGGTATCTGATGATGTCCGGAGTTATTGCCAGACCTGTGAGGTTTGCCAGAGGGTAGGTAAGAAGGTAGACAACCCTAAGGCCAAAATGGTCCCGATGCCCATCATCGACGAGCCCTTCACGAGGGTAGCAGTCGACCTGGTAGGACCCCTAGCTCAGCCTAGCCACTCCGGTAAGCGCTATATACTTACCATAATGGACTATGCTACATGCTACCCCGAGGCAGTGGCCCTTCCCAATATCCACGCTGAGACAGTGGCTGATGCCCTCGTCAAGATTTTCTCTTGAGTAGGATTCCCCAAAGAGATTTTATCAGGCCAGAGTACGCAGTTCTCTGCGGAATTAACCCAACAACTTTGGAAGGTCTGCGGGATTAAATCCCTGACAAGCTCTCCGTACCATCCCCAGACCAATGGTCTCTGTGAACGCTTCAACGGCACGCTAAAGCAGATGTTGAAGAAGTTCACAGAGACATACCGGGACTGGGAGCGATTCCTGCTGCACCTTCTCTTTGCATACCGGGCGGTGCCTCAGGAATCCACGGGATTCTCACCCTTTGAGCTACTGTACGGAAGGCGAGTGAGGGGACCCCTAGATCTTATTAAGGATCATTGGGAGGGCCAGACAGAGATTGAGGGTACTCCGATAGTGCCCTATGTGCTGGGGTTGAGGGACCGCATGGAGGAATTAGCCCAGACAGTAAGGGAGAACCTCCAGTCGGCTCAGCAGCACCAGAAAGTATGGTATGATCAGAGAGCCAGGCACCGGAGCTTTCAGATTGGGCAAAAGTCATGGTACTAAGGCCAGTCCGCATGGACAAGCTCCAGGCTGCCTGGCAGGGCCCGTACAAAGTCATAGGGCAGGTATGTGATACCACATATACAATAGCGAGCTGTGAGAATGAGGATGTGAAACGGACATTTCATATCAACATGCTCAAGGCGTATAACAAAGGGCTGAGGAAGTGATGGCCATCTGTGCTCCAGCCGGAGAGGACACAGAGACTTTACCCTTGCCAGACCTGAGAGGCCGGGGAGACGAGGGATATAGATTTGGTCAGCTGGAGCCCCAAGAACGGGCCCAAGCCCTCCACCTGCTGGAAGCCAAACAAGAACCCGGGTATACCCATCTGGCAGTCCACAAGGTAGACACCCCAGGGCAGGCCCCCTTGAGACAACCTCCTTACCACACCCCTGAGGCCGTTAGGGACGGAATGCAGAAGGAGATAGATGAGATGCTGCGGCTAGGAGTGATAGAATACTCTGATAGTCCTTGGGCCTCACCTGTAGTCTTGGTACCGAAGCAGGACAGCACGACCCACTTCTGGCAAGAACAATGGACAGCGGCCATCTTAACTCCCGAACGGTGGTCAGCGGGACTTGGTCGTCGAGTGCCTGGAACTTTTTCGGCATGGCACTTGACAAACACCCACTCCCCCTCTGGAAGTCCCATATGAACCCATTCTAAATACGGCAGAAGAACGGCGTTCGGGAGTTTGTAACAGACGAACAAGGGAAGCATTCTCCACGAACCTGATTGAAAATACCTGCAGCGGTTTTCATGCAAATTTCATTTGAATGAAGACCGGCTCTTGCTCCTGATTCTATGGAACTCTGAGTCGGCTACAATCTCGTGGCGAGCCGGTGAAACTTCCACATGGTATAACTCTAAAACTACCGAATGGATTTTCACGAATTTTGAATATGTTGCTCACATCACCCTCAGCTACCCAGGGATATGGGTATATTTTATATTAATATGTTATTAATATGTTATGTATAAAGTATATTTTTAAGAATTGTGAAAAATTCTAACTTTTCTGGTCAGTAGATAATTGTGTTTGATTAGCTGCTCAAACTCTATTATCTAGCCTGGCCCAGAGGAGGAGTTATGTGTTGCATAAATTGAGCACCCTTGTTCCCAGTAAATCAGTCTTGTTCCAGCATTAAGCTTTGGCTCATGTGTGGATTATTTGGTGATACCAGCGATTTATTGCTCTGTGGATTACTTGGCTATTTTATTTTATGGGAAAAAAGGAATGATTGACGGGTCACAGGATTATACCGTCACACAAGCTATTCACCAGAGAGAGTAAAACATATTATGAATAAGGTGTTAGAATTATCGAATGATAAGATGTGCAATGAAATGCAACAACATAGTGCAGACAGTGAATTGAAAGGAAATGCAGTGCATGCAAAGTGATTAGACCTAACAATGCTTGATAAATGCATTTCACTGGGGACTTGGGGCTGGCGAGTACAAACGCTCTCTGGAAGGATAGCACTGTACTTTCAATATCTTTCATACTACCCCAATAATTCAGAAATTCCTATTCTCTCACAGGTCTACATTTGTTCTGCACCTTCTAGGCACTACGATTGTGCTTTTACCTTGGCAAAGAATACCCAAAAGGATACCGTAATGGTTATCGATACTCCTGCTGCCAGCTGTGGCTGATAAAGGACCGGTGTATATACCTACCTAGAAGTGCACCTGTGGGACGGTAACTAACTCGATGGGCAATTGTTTGAGTAAGTGAAGAAATTGCCTTTTTTGCAGCCTGTACCGAGTCCAAGCTAGGTTAATGCATTTTAAAATGACAATAACTTTTTTTTCCCACACAGTAGAACACTGGTTTTTAGAAACAGGTGTGAAATGGAAAACAGATTTTTTTTTTTTTTTTTATATGAAAAGTAGAACAAATGAACAAATAATATGCTGTTGTGTAAACCTACCGGATAAAATCAATGTTTTCAACCAGTTCAAAATCTATTACATTCTGCCTTGGTTGGCACCTTAATAACTTTCCATGTCACCTGCAGTTTGTTACAACTTTACCACCCCTACTTACATATTATGTTTGTTTAATTTTTATTTATCATTACAATAAATCTGGATATATTTAAAATGCACCTCTATTAAATACAACCATGGAATGTGTGTGTGTGGGGGTTATACATACATTCTCAATATATTATATTAATACATATAACTTTTTTTTTACATAAATCCGGTTTTGTGGTGCACATTTTTGTGTATATGACTGAAGTTCGGCTGCTGAATTACTAATATTACTACTTAGTTACTTGATTTGTGGGTAATTTAACTTACTCCTATCGAGTAGGTGCCTCCAACTCTTATAATACTTTCCCCTAGATATAGATAAACATTTGTGGCATTTGTTTGCACTTAAAAAACATTTGCACGAATATGATATCGTTACACTATTACGAATAATCAGGATACATTTTAAATTATAATATCCAATGTAAACTGCTAATATAGTCATCACATTTACAGTCAGTAAATTAGGTGATTGATAATCATGGTGTTTCTGAACATGCTTATTCACTAAAAAGTGTGAAGTGACGGGGATTCAGAGGTGAATTTCACATTTTAGGCCAAAACAGAAAAATTCTCGATGCAAGCTTTGCTTTTAGCGTAACTACTTAGCCTATAAATTCACTTTAATGAAAAGCTCGAGACACTTTGTGGAAGAAAAGAATGAATCAATCATGTCTGTACTCATGTGACATATTGTTTGTATGCATTGAGACAAAGCCCTAATAGAACCTGCCCATTACAAGTAACAATATATATCTGCCAGCAAATCCCACCTTTACTCACCGACATGGCTCCATGATCATTGCTGTTATTCTGATGGGTTAACCAGTGCGGGAATCAAAACACAAAAAGGTGGAAAGGTAAACAGCAAAGAAATATTAGAAGCTGTAAGCAGGAAAAGTATAGCAATAAGCAAGGTTACATTGATGTTAATAATAGCTAGTGGATCAAGAGGGTTTATTTACCAGCTTCTATTGCTTATTTAGAATTTTCAAACTTTTAAATATAAATCTAATTACAGATGGAACAATGTGCCTCTGTTAATTCAAAAACAAAATGTTGCATTAATAAACCAGAGCATGATAAACTGTCTATATGTTAATGTCAGAAGTTATAGTGTAGCAGTTGTTCATATCTTAGTAACCTACCAGTATTAAGTCTTTATACTCTAGTGCATAGAGCACTCTCAGCAGTAGTAAATGCAATTTGCAGCCAATCTAACAGAAATGGTAACATCCGCGCAGGGATGCTTGAAACGCCACGGCCACTTCTACTTTTTGAATTGGTCATGGTAGTAGGAGTCTGGATGTCCAGTGTTTCAGTTCGAAACATTTGCACATCCAAAGCTTTTTTTAATTGTGTGCATACCCAGCACATATGACATGAGGAGCTCAGAACTCAGGCTACCTAATGTTAATTCTGTGCATAAATTAGGTCTGTCATCAGGGAGTACTGCACGTATTTACTATATAATCCATTAAGTACTATTACATAGTGAATGTTGCGTTTAATCAGTCAAGTTATTTGTTTTTCCAGATTTACATTCAGTTTCAGGAAAACAAAGAAGAACGTAGGCCGGACAAAAAAAATGGGAAAGGCTTCTTCAAGTAGGTATGGAAAATGTAAATTATACTTTCTTCTATTAAATTGTATCCAGGTTTTTTTTTTTTCTTTCTTTTAATGGCTAAAAACTGAATGGAATAAAATGTTATCTACCGGTATGTAACGTTTAGCAATGTGATGTGCATTTAAAATGTTATCCTTGCAGACAGGTGAGATGCTCTGTTAAGAAATGCTTTATTTTAGGCAAGAATCTTAAAACTACATTTATTTTTACTTAATAAATAAACCCCAAAGTCTGAAGTACAGTCGGCATTAATTAGAAAAGCATAATATGTGAAAAATGAAGAGCTGGGTAATTACACACTATATCAGAGTTAAACACAAAAACAAACCTTAATATCAGCATGATATTATATAATCCTGTACAATTTACCAAAATGATACACATTAGCCTCACCCTGACAAACATTCCAGCCATTATGCAATATTTAAGAAATATTTCGATGGCGTTGTCCCTATGACACTCAGAATTAAAGGATTACTGGTTGAGGATTGTGTGAATTGTAGTTTAAGAACACAAGCTGTTGAATATTCTAGCAGTTTAAACTATATTCACATTTATGCCAAATAGGGAGAGGAAAAAAGGTTGAGGGACTCTATTTAGAAAGCTTTAAACTAAGCAGATCCTCCACTAAACTGTGGTTTGTATGAAATGGGAAAACCTTCCTTAACCTGGCTCCTTTGGCCTAAATTTTGTAAGTCAGTTGTCAATTCCCTGCAACATACTGTTTAGTCCTCAAAACAATAAAAAAAGAATTAATTCGCTAGTTTGTGACACGATGCCATGTCGCTGTAAACTGATATTAAAACAGCAATGTGTTATTTATTAACAAGATCTGGATAGATATTTTTAATCTCAATACATCGGTTGTATTCTGTAAACTTTGTTTTTGCTATGGAAAACTATCAAAAGCATTTATTAATGTCATAAGACAAACACAATATTGATAGAGATTTAAGACAGATGACTGGTAACAGAGTAACTATATATATATATATAAAACTTGGCTTCTCAGCTCTTGCTAAACTACAGTTTCCATAAGGGCTGGCAGAGAATGATGAGAACTGGAGTCCAACAACAGTTAGCAGACCAGAGTTAGAAGTCCCTGATGTCATCGCTGTCTGACCCAAGACTTGTAGATTAGATACCACCATGACATTTATTTAAAAATGAGTCTACTTGGATTCTGTTGAAAAAAATCCCTTAGAGAATAATTATGTAATTGTCAAGGCGCAGGGCGTTTGTATCGACGCGACCGCGCCTGGTTAGTGCGGCCGCTCCGACACTTTAGATAAAAGTAAATCCTTGATCGGCACGGCCACACATGAGCAGGGCGGTCGCGCCGAAAAAGGAAAGTTTAGCTTACCTGGATTGCGGCGGAGTGCCGCCCGATCCTCCCAGAAAACGGGTCCCAGCTGGTGCGGTATTCTAAAGGCCGCCAGCCGCTGCTCTCCAATTCTTACTGTTAAAGGGCATACGGCCCACATTAAAGATGGTGCCGGCGTGCATGTGACATCACGATATCGACGCACACGCACTTTTTGGGTTTAAAGGCCATGTACTAACCAATCACAGCACTGAGAGGCATATTTAAATGCTGTAATTCCTTTTCTCAGTGCCCTGTCGTGGTTTCCACTTGTTGGTTGTCAGAGAGCGCGTTTTTGGTATATTTTCTGGTTTTTGACTTTGGCTTATGTTTTTGACTTTCCCTACTTCTGGTATCCTGACCCTTGGCTAGTTTATTCGTATTGTCCCCTTCTGTATCCCCGACCATGGCATGTTATTTGACTATTCTCTTTTACGTTAAGTCCAGCCATTCTAAGGTCCGGTATACACTGTTTGTGTTAATATAGTTTTCCGTGTTGGGTCACACAGTAAGCGTGACAGGAATAAGTCAATCATTCAATTTTGATGTAGGATCTCTAATAATCCAAATTTGTTATTTCATATTCATTTAAAACAGCAGTACAGAACATCAGTACCCATGTTAAATAGGCAAGGTGTTTCCATGCTGTCACGGGGTACTTAGGGGCTACATTGTGATAAAGGCATGGCTTGCTGTTTGACTTTCGAGCTTAAGATTCTACATGTTAAGTGGTCCTATACGTTAAAGATCTATCTGAAAGCAAGATACAGTGTCAGTCTGGTAATGGCTAGCTTTTTTTCAGCTTCCATGATGCAGAACTCCTTTGATTGGTTAGATGTGTTCCAGCACTGTTTCATGCCAACACCAGCTCTGTAGCACAAATTTCTTTATCTGCCTCATCCAAGGCAGACCTTGAAAAATGTGGGCATTTTCACTCTTCTAATAACTCAGCCACCCACAGTCTCCTCCAAACCTACGATTAATTCTGCCAAATGGTTCTAATTTCTACATATCAATGCTGTTTGTCGAGTGCTTTGATATGTTCCGGCTGAATTCGCCCACACCCATATGCCATAGTGGCATCGTGCCTTTAGAAAGTTCTGCCAGGACACTCTTTAACCCTTTCAGAGCCAAGTGGGCCTTGCAGGGGGCTCCTTGCACCACCTGGCACTGTAAGGAACATGTATGGTGCTATTATATTAAAAAGCTATGTACAATTGAACAATAAACAAGAATATGCCAGTTGGGAACAACAGCCGCTGATAGGAGAAAGAGAAACAGAATTCTAAAAAAATGCAGCACAGTCATTCTTAAATATATAGGAATAATCATCTAATATTCTGAAAAAACATCAAAATGTCTTGGCACACACAGTGCATGGAACGACCCTACATTTAAAATATACAATTATTTCAAATAAGGCTTTGTTACTCGTTATTCCATTTTGGTAGGACTCAAGGGATTATTCACTAAGCAGTGACCCTCTATAGAAGTACATTTCTGACACCATTTATTACATGTATTTTAAGAACAAGACACCTAGCAGCTTAACTATTGCACACATGCTGTATTGGCAGAAGGCCTTTGAGAAAGAAAATATCTGTATCCCTAGAAATGTCAGATGTTTTGCTGATAAACATTGAATGGATGCTCAAGATGCCTTGCATAAAAAATATTTACCTGGTGCCCAGATCTTGTTAAGCAAAGAGTAGAATTTATCGTGTTACCTAATGTCACCTAAATGAAAAGTACCAGCAGCTCTAACCAGATCTTGTACAGCTTACCCTTTACTGCATCGAGAGCCAAAGTGTCATAATGCACAACGCAAGAGATTTTGTCAAATTCATGCAGTGGTTGGAAGGTTTGTTTAATGCAAAGCATGTAATAGACATTAACACCAGCACATTGCAGCTCTGCATCCAAGCATGTCTGCCTCACTAAAATATATTCTATGCCATGTCAATCACTCTGTGGCTGGATCTATAGTATTGTTTTTGTATGAGTGAGTCATACAGTGCTACATTATGATGTTATTGCATACCTGCCAAGTGTCCCTATTTAGGAAGGACAGCCCTTTTTTTGGGACCAAATCCCTCTGTTCTATCTCAATAATCCTCTTTTCTAGAAGCTCAGCATTATTGGTGTGCCTGAGCAGTGATACTCCCAGTAATGTGTCTTCAAACTACAACAAATGTGCTTAGAAATCAGTCTGTGTAAATATGATACACTGTTCTTGTTCTAAATTACAGTTTAGTTGCATGAATTGTAACTAGTAAGTCTCCTAAAATTTCTCTTAATAGTCCCGCACCTAGGCACACTTTACTCCTAAATTTGTACATCTGAAATGTTTGCAGTTATGTTATTAGCTCTTTTTTGCTACAACTCCCACAAACCCTTGACATGCAACAATATAACAGGTGGCAATATCAGGATATTTACTAAAGTGTTGATTCATTTTAAATTCAGAAAGATTCAGGTCTGTGAACAATGACTAGCATGTACATTTGTTCTGCTACAAAGCATATCCCTAGAGTTTTATTTTTGCTATAAGGCATTACACTGTGATAGAAAGAACAAAGATCACTACATATTGTAACCCACCTTCGATGAGTAATGAACGGCTTTTTGCCATAAGATGTGCAATATGATTATTACTACACTATCACTCGTAATTATAAGACATATTACAATGTGATGACCACTGTTCTTTATACTATAAGCCACATCACACTATGTTAATGCTATCAGTTTTTTGGGGGGTTTTTGTCACGAGTATAACAATGTGATGATGCTATGTTTTGACACAATAAGACAAATCACAGCATAATGACATTGTTTTATTTCTAATATAGGCCTTGATTTAATACATTTTCTAAAAAAAATTTTAAAAAAATTACACTATGGGTTACTGAACTATAACTATAATTTTTTTACATTTTGGTAGTACTATTTGTTTTATAAGCCATACTATTTAATGATGATGATTTATGTGCTATTTTAGAAAATTATTTTAATATAAACTTGGGAGACCTAATCAAAGTGTTTTGTTCTCAAAAGTCATGCAAAGATGTAGAGAGGAAGAGTCACTCATAGAATGTGCCTAATGCTTACACTGGTTCCCATGGTAATTTCCCTTCTTTTAGCACTTTGAGCAATTTATGAAAATATATATGGTAAATTAGACAATTTTCACGTCATAAAATTGAACAGAATTCTGTCAACTTACAGGCAAATTAGTAAATACTTGAAATGTGCTTCGTAAAAAATTAATCAGATCCATTAGGTATCCGCTAGCCCTCCCATCAGGCTCTGACATAGTCCAGTCATAGTCTGCAAGCTGTATGAATTCATCAATTTTTTGGTTGAGCTTGGTATAGATTTCCTCTTCTGCGGCATGCCTTGCGTCCTTTTAAAAACAAAAAACAAAAAAAAAACACATGACATATTAGCGCAGGTCAAAAAAAATTAATTAAACTGGATCTAAATACTAAACTCCTGCACTCTTCCTAACATTAGGAAAAGAAAGTTGCTTTTAAATTTTGATCTTCAATGCTACAGCTCATTAGGGATACTCTGAGAGCAATTTATCAAAGTGTCAGAGATGCAGTAACTCAGTTACACAGGGATGCCAGCTCTGGCACAACGCCCAAATTAGGTACCATGTCATACATCATCTTTAAAAGCTTGTTAATCACCAACAAATGTCTTACAGGTAGGCCAGCATTATCTTGGCAAGCTAATTTTCTTGCAGGTCAAATGAAAGTTAGGAAAAGCCATAACATATTACACTAAACGCAAAATAACAAGAGTATTGCAGTATTTCTTGGTACCCCTTTTTAAAAAAATTTTGGTATGAGAATTTTAAAATGAAAAGATTTATTGCGATCCTCCCTTTTTAATTCTTTAGCCTAGATGAAGAGGGAGATTTCCCAACAGTTTAACAAACCGATCTATCAGCAGCATAAATAAAAAAGTGTTGTGTAGCAATTTGATCCATTTCCCAACAACATAAAAATATAAATTAAAGACTTCACTATTTATAATGTGTGTACCTGTGTATTTGTTATGGTAAAATAATGCCACAAAGGATTCTGGACACATCATAAACCTTAAGAAAAGAAGTTGTGTTCCACCCCAACACACTATATTTGTCTATATTTATTGAACAACTTTTAGATATTTTTCTTCAGCCTGCCTGAGATTGCTAGGAGTCTCATTCACAGAGAGAAGGAACAACAAAGCGACAAGGAGCTACCATACTTAATTCTGTCTCTCTCCTGTAATTTATGGCTTCCATCCAGAAAAGACTCCCATCGAATTCAGGCATCCAAACATTGGTGGATGCTGAAAGTCGCAATATGATTTTTAGTGCATGGTGTGACATCACATTTGTGTAATACAAGAATCGAAAACATGGTCTGCCTATTAAAAAAAAACAGGGAGACGTGTGTGTATATGTGTTTGTTTTATTGCACTATTTTTTCCTTCCCGCTGTTTGTTTATTTATGACAGTCCAACTTTAAATTACCTTTTCGCTGATAACCATAAACGTACCTTGAAGGTGGAAAGCCCATAAAGTCTTGCCGTGTGTACGGTTTCGGGCGAAATATTTGTGATATTTGTAATAAAATCCTCCAGGTATTTACAGGCCTGCTCCAGGTGTGTGGTGTTTATAATGATTTGCACAAGCTACAAAGCAAAAAAGAAACATCCGGTAATAAGCCTGAATTACCCAGTTTCACCTGATTTTTTTTTTTTTTAGTGTATTGTTCTTTAAGGCACTATATCAATGCATGGCAATTAGTGTATTACAGGATACTGCTGATGTTAATCATACACTTCCACTGCCATATAGCTCACCAAACTTCCTCGACTGGATGATAAAATGCTGTGTGGAAAGTTCAAAAGAAAATACTGAAAGGCTACTAGACTATATTTTGAAATAACCAACAATTTGCTCAGTAAGAGCATGGAATGTACAAAGCAGTCCCTTATTCTGGATTAATCCAAAAACAAGGACACTTTCAACATAAAGACATCATGCGATTATCTAATCTAGTATTATGACTATTAATATTGGAGTAAGGGGATGGACACTTAAGACACATAAAACGGCAGGGTGGTCATCTATGGTTGGGAAACACTGTAAATATCCTCAGGTAGGTATCTATTTGTTTAGCACGTGTGTCATTTTAATTATCTATGATTTTGTACATCATTTTATAATATTTATTTAGAAGTTCGTAATTAAAAATGAATTTAGGTTTACATGTGTGACTGTATGATGTACAAGATTAATGATGTATCTACAACTAAGTGCAATAGGTATATTTAAAGCAACTTGAGTGACCCCCTCCACACAATGATGTATTATTTCTTAATAGCAATTCCTGTGTCTCTTATTCTCGTCCATATTACCAATAAAAGTAACCACTAACGTGGAAGGAAATGTTGGAAGATATAGAAAATGTGGAATGGTGATCAAGATGTGGGAAAGAAATCAGCAGAGCGAGAATAATGTCCTACTCTACCCATAGCGAAGCTCTACAACCCTCTCTGGTTGTATGCGGAACTGCGATGTTATCATAACATTACACACGGTTAAGGTACATTAGCACATTATCACAGGGTCTTTTGGGTCACATGCAATTAGGACATAAAACTTGAGTTTTGTTTAATTATGTGAATGCAACGTGATTATCTATTTTTTTTCAGATGGATTGAAAGATCTAATAAAAAGGTGTTGGACTGTAATAGAAAAGGGCATCATCTTGAAGCAGGAGGGAAATGTCGGCGTGGTAAGGTTTAAGAGAAAGTAGAGTGAAAGGACAGAGATGAAGATGGAGGACAGAAAAAGAGGGGCTAGAGAAAGAAGACGAGGGATCAGGACGGAGGACCGAGAAAGAAGGTGAGGGGTCAGGACGGAGGATCGAGAAAGAAGGTGAGGGATGAGGATGGAGGATCGAGAAAGAAGGTGAGGGATGAGGACGGAGGACAGAGAAAGAACACGAAGGATCGAGTAGAGCAGAAACCATGACTGATAATACAGGGAAAAGTCAGACACACCGGTATATAATATGTTTTAACTTTATCTACTGTTTGCTTAACAACTGACATATGCGTTTTTAACTTTTGTTGTTGTTATTGCACAATAATAACTAAAAGGACACAAAATTAAACAACTTACTTCTGTTAATCCTATATGAGGTTTCCTTATGAGGTTTTGCAAACCACTGCTTAATGTTCTAGTGAGGAGTAAGTTGGTAGCTTTTCTAAGCATATCATCTATTTCTGTAGAACTGTAAAAACATAAATACAATCCTGTATTAAGTTGTACCAACATTTAATAAAAACACAGATCTTAACACACGTATAAAGAGCTAAAGAATTAAAATAATTCAACTCCTATAATTAAATTTTCTATAAATGTCTTTGTTAGGTCCCCTCACTATGAAGTTATTTGCATTTGGGTATTCAGGCAATTAGTAGTTTGTAATAGGATTTTTACATTTTCTTTCTATTAAGCAAATACACTACATATCAAATGGTGATAAACACACTCTCACATATATTTTTCTTTCAGGACAGACTGCAGAACAATACTCAGAGTACAACAAGGATCACAAAATATACAACGTACCCAACCCAATAACACAACTGACATCTCATCATAAGTATACAGCCACTTAGCATTTTATGACTTGTCCTTGCTATTCAACACTTCATAATGGAGTCAGAAGAATAAAGACCACTCAGCAGACACGGCGAAGACCACATGGCATCTAAAAAGCTACCGACACATCTATCCCATGAAATAAGCAAATGCTTTGTTTATGATAACACTTGTGTTAATGTGATTTTATCTCTTACTTCGTCGTGACCATTAATGGCTAGCTTCTGGCACTTCAGCTACTGTGGACTACAATGCAATGATTATCAGACAGTTAAGCGAAGTGCCTCGGGTTAGCTTCTACTCTTCTAGATTAAAACTTGGCAAATGTAGAACCTCAGCTGTTTAACCACCACTCATGTATTAACTTTTGGGGAGATGATGAGGACCCACAAACTGGCAACTTTATAATGCAAGGACAGAGGTAACTCTCTGACAAGGAACAGAGTCACAAATGGGTTTGCAGATATTGGTGTAGATTTAGTGGGGAGAGAGAGAATTCCATTAACTTAGTGTCACATTTTAGGAAGTATTTGCAAATATTGCAAATGAATCCGCCGTGCTAACCCTCCTTGTCTTAATTGGATCATGTTGACATAATCTTAACTGCAACTTGACCTGGTCTCTCCTGAAAAGTCACACAGAGCTATTGACTGGCAAGATGCACACACAATAAGACTAACAGTTTTTCACAAACACAATAAAACGTTCCACTTTACAAACGTAATAAGAGTACAGTTTGTACAAGGGATCAGAATCCCAGCCATGTAATGGGACTCATGAAATCCTCGCCTCACTGTGGTGACAGATGTGACAAGCAGTTAACACAATTTACTATTCCATAAGCCGTATGCATGAAAATGAAGTAAAGCCCCCATGGACACAAATCTTAGCATTTGGTACTATTTGGGGTTTCTAAACAAAAGTAGCAAACATATACTAAGGACAAGCAGAAATGTGACTTTAAATATATATTGTTAACCCAAACAAAAGGCATTGGCCCATTCTGCAATACTCTTGAAAATCATGTCTGCATTCGGATGGGTGTATAAAACCAGTCATGGGGTAAAAAGGAATCTTATTTAAAATTTTAATTTAGTGTGCGTGCTTATTTTTAAGCAATGGGATCGCACGTGCCCTGAAAACAAACAATGTAAAACGAGTGTAACTTTTGGCAGCTGTGCCGGTCCCATAATTAGTGTAATAGTTTATACAGAACACTTTATAAACACATTAGCACATCTTTTTTCCTTGCTTAGCATTAGAATACTACTACAATTGTTTGTGTGCTTTTGACAAGGTAGTTAGCAGGTAGTTTTTACATGTGCTTTGTGAATAAATATTTACTGATTGGGTCAAAAGGTTACTCGTTAGTATGTGTAAATTGTACTGTGAATCAATTAAGGTTGTGTGAATGTACAGTCATTTACATTCATTAACAGATAGGAATTAGCAGATAAACTGTGCTGTGGCTTCTAGCTCTGCTGTTTTCATGCTGAGTTCCCAAACGTCATTCTATCTTATTTTAAACAGGCCAGGTAAAAAGAAAAACACACATGCAAAATAAAAGGCTTACTGTAAAAGAATGGGTTAATCTAGTCCAAAAATGGTAGCTTGATCATGCTAAACAATTGCTTATACAACCTTTGTAAATTTTTACGAAAAAAGTCTTTATTTTGCCTGTAGTGAAAAGTGTTCCATATGTTTAGTATTTGTCTCTTATTCTGGTTTTGTATAGTTATACGTTGTAATAACAGACACGCATTGCAAACTTCAAGCTATTTTAAAGGATATAGTCATATAAGCTGAAAAGCAACACACACTAAGGAAAATATGTTTTTAATAAACACTAATACATTATAAAAAAAAAAAAAAATTGGGTTAAAAGTGGTGTGTTGGCACATACATTTAAAGTGAATATAAAAAATAAATAAATAAGGAACTACCCAAATACTCGTAAGATGTTTATCATTACCTATATAATTTTACGTTATCATTAAGTTAATCTAACATTAAAGAACGTACAGATATGTGGATGGTAAGATAATGATGAACAAGGTATTTAGATGACATAAGGATGAAATGATTCTAGAATTAAATGTTTAAATGGTAAATGGGTGTTACCTAGCCTGAACTAAACCCCAAGTAGAATGATTTGTAGCAAGTTCTTAACAGATTTAAAACAATGTTAAAACACAACCCTCATCAGGAGATTTATTCTAATCTCTAGTTACTTGGTGATTACAAAACCTGCTGTATCGCCAACGTAAAGGTTTTTATTTTTAGTGCCAGTTCAGCTTTGCCATATTAATAAAGAATAATAATAATGAATAAGAACCATATTCAATTTAATTTCATTGTGATAAAGACATAGAACCAGATACAAATTAAGATATAATGTGATGCGACCTGTAATGTCAGCATCGAGTGTCTCTTTAAGCAACACAAAATGATATCCATTCAGTATAGATAAGCCTATAGTCTAGCCTTTTCTCAATCAATGTATTTCTACCATTATAAGCACACTGTTTCAGAGCCAAAATCATTGGCGTACATGCAGTTACTGAGTTTTCGTAGTTGGAGTTTACCTTCGATGAAGTGATTCCGAAAATTTAAGACTTGCGTAAATGAATTCTTTGACCTGCGTGTAAATCTGAGGAACGGAATGAGACATCGGAAGTTTCTTTGGATATGGATGCTGAGGAAGAAAGAAAAATGGGCATCGGTTATTTCTCCGCAACGGATTTTATCTAGAATAAGAATTTTTTAAATCTTTTTGTATTTTGTTATGCACAGTTTTATTCTCAAAATGTTGCAAAGCACTTGATACACTGTTAAAAGAACTGAATCAATTTCACAAACTTTAACACCAAAACTTGAATTTTAGTTAGCAATTAAAGTCGAGCATTTATTTGGAAAACGGATACATGAATAGCTGATCTATGAAATGAGGACAAAGCAGCAAATCTCTAAATAGGCACCTGTTCAAGAAACCCTTGAAAACTGCAATTATACATATCTTCCACAATCTTTATTTCTTCATTCATCCACTCTAAAATATCGGGGTGATGTCGAGTTTACTAGAGTTTGCTTAAAGAGACACTCGTATCACAATTAATGTAATTTTTGCATTTTACAAGCACTATGATGACCCTGGAAGTGTTAAATGTCCGAGTCCATCATAATACTTGACACAGGTCCCATACACTTTTCCTTCCTCTTTTTGTCCACTGTGCAACTAATTACATGATACAAAGACCTACATTTCCATAAGGACTAGATAATAGGTCTTAACCCTTAGCCCTATTGATAACATCAACACCTAAGTCCCATTAACTTTTTTACAATGACCAAATGACACAATAAGAAAAAGGACAGTTTTTCCCCCTGAAAATTATAGTTTCTCCAATGGTAAATGACCTAAAACCCCCACAGACTTAACTTTAATTACAGTGATGTGCTTACTCATCATCTGACATTTAAAAGGTATATTCTACAACTTGTTTAGTAGATCTAATAAGGCAAGTGTAGACAATGTGATCCTATTCCCACTATTGTAAGGATGTCATCCACCTGTGCCAAACAATATTTTACTTATGCACACATTGCAAATTATTATGGCATGAAATATGTGTGAATTTGTGAAATATACATCTTTAACTTTATTTCTTATGACCTGTTTAATATACAGTATATATATATATATATATATATATATATATATATATATATATATATTACATATTATTTTTGCATGTGTTTTGCACTTTATATTTGTAATATCAGAATTTTATATTGTGAAGTGATGACATCATGAAGAATCGCTGCTAAGTGATTTGCACGTTGTATTTGATCATACAATTGCTTCATCACTTATGTTACTATTTATACTGCACTGCTTGTGATGTGTATTGGATTGACAAAGGCTCTTGGCAGCAAAGACATTGTACTTTACAATTTTATACCACAATAAATCTGCCTGAAAATGTATCCCATTCGAGCCCAGTCTTTCTCGATGTTGTTTATTTGCACTACTGTGAATCCAAAACTGGCCTGAAGGAAGTGAAACCTGAACAGGTTTACGGGCAGTAAGGGAAATGGCCCAGATATTTGACCTGTAGCTGTTGAAAATGGGGTACTTGTGTCACTGTTTGTCCCATTTCTCAGGACAGTCCTGCACATTGAGTAACACTGTATGCGGCACAATATCAATTAGATTACCAGGGGCCATTTTTCCCCACCCAGGACAAAATGCATTAAAGATAGAAAGGGCTTTTTGGATGAAGATTTTTTTTTTTAGAAAAGTGGGAAAAGGTAGAGGGTTGTGGAAGACAGAAAGAATGATACAAACAGAGTAAGGGTGACCATTCAGGTTTGGAAAGTAAATGCATGTGTACATGTGATCAGCAGAGGATCTAGAGTCGGCCCTTTGTGAACTTTAACTCCTATAATCCCCTTTCAGTAAAGGATTATGGTAGTTATAGTTTAACCGTTGAAGAGTGACAGCTTTTCCACCTCTTCCCTAAAACAGAGCTGGTCAATAAGAATAAACTGTTTTGTATACATTCACGAGGATATATTACATTAATAGCGGGCGGAGGATTATGGGGGTTGTGGTATCCGAACACCAGGCACTCTGCAGGCTGCTAATCCTGGCATAAAGACATGCTCTTTGAAAAGATTCCCGGTCTACGGTTACCTTGTCAGTTTCTGCATCTTGGAAGGGAAACTTGCTAATTACAGCTCTGTACTCCTCTTCATTGGCTACTGGGATAGGACTGTAATTATCAGCTTCGAAAATATCCCTGGTGAAACACAATAAAAAAAAAACATGCACGTTACATTGGATACACATTTATCAGATTCTAATAAACTTTAATTTCTACATCGAATCATACGGCGTCCCTAGGGGTTTAAGTTTACTTTGCACGGAGAGTGGCAATCAATTCTAAAATACAGAGATATACCTCTCAGCTGTAAGTAAAAACAAACTATTAATGTGGTAGGTGCAAGGGATGTCCCCAATACTGAGACAATGTCAAGTATGATCCCACAATGCCTAGCTCACACTACTGAGTGCGCAGCCAGATCTATCTGCAGTGAATTTCCAATCACAATATATTGATACAATATTATATATTGATCAAAAGGGGACTTACCACATTTAGCATAAAGGGGTCATAAAAACCAAATCAAACATGAAAATGAAATATACATCTAGTGCATCCTGCTTTTCTCCAGCACTCAACTGGGAAAACAAAGGGGAAAAAAATATATAATCAATTACTCTCGTGATTTTAACGCCAAATCAGAAATTTTAATCATTTTTGGCCATGCTTCGAACGATTTAAGGACAACAAAGGCAAACATAATAAACCACACTAGTTCAAG
The DNA here is from genome assembly GCA_933207985.1 of Pelobates cultripes. Lineage (NCBI taxonomy): Eukaryota > Metazoa > Chordata > Amphibia > Anura > Pelobatidae > Pelobates > Pelobates cultripes. Next base: position 86,974,409 of record OW240922.1, read on the forward strand.
TGTTCTGTTCTGACACAGGTGTGAAAACCCATCAGATAATTTTACGAGGTACGTACCTGAATATTGCAGCCCATTTCTTAAGTAGAGTCTCATTATATTTGTCTCTAACTTCAAATAAGAGATCAAATAGCCGATTTACTTGAAAACCAAAGCCCTGAACAAGGGGAAATATATATATATACATATATAAGTATCTTATCTTGTTTGATAAAAAGTACAATATAAATATTAAGAAAGAGTGGAGCTGTAAAGTTAAGATATTGTAACTATCAAATTTGATGTCGTAAATCTAAGTTTGAAAAATACGAAACTAACAACATGCAATAGTGAAGCATGTATAAGGTAAACTAATAACCGCTAGGGATTCCGCAGACACCTGTAAACCAAATTTGGTTTATTTTATTTATTATTTTAATAACTCTGCAGGAACAGAAATCTAAATATCATAAGACTGCCCAAACAGATGTGAAATTCTTAATCAGTGACTTTCTGTTAATATCTACAGCTTACATTTGGTTTGTTTTCTAATGTTTCCCAACGTAAACGACTCGTAGCGGAGATGATTGGTTAGATACACTGATCTTTCTCAGAGTAAGCAGATATTCAGCATGGAAAAAAAAATGTACTGTGTGTCTCATACCATCAAACAGAATTACTTGGCATCTTTAGCCATTTCTCCAACAGCAGCTAATCTAATCATAGCTGAAAGAGTAACAATATCACCAACCTGCAAAGTATCGGCAAACACGACAATCAGATTCTTCAGCTCCAGCACAAGATCAGGGTCGGTGCAGTATGACTGGAAGGAAAATCACATTTGTAAGCATATCATCAGTTATCGGACCATTAAAGGGACATGCATTCTTCGAAATTCTACATTTTCATTATTGTATTGATAAAGATTTAGATTTTTTTTTTTTTAAACTCTGAAAACGGTTTTGGTGGCCCTAGTTATATAGACATGGAAATCCGGGACATAAGCTTAAAGGGACACTCCAGGCACGCAGATCAAATTCAGCTCATTGAAATGGTCTGGGTGCCAACTCCCATCACCCTTAACCCTGCAAGTGTAAATATTGCCGTTTTTATAAACTGCAATAATTACCTTGCAGGGTTAAGTCCTCCTCTAGTGGCTATCTACTAGAAAGCCACTAGAGGGACTTCCAGGTTCTTAGACGACTTTTGGTCGTCTAACCGACGTTGGACATCCTCATGCTATGCATGAGGACCTCCAGCGTCGCCGGAATCCACATAGGAAAGCATTGAATAAGGTAATGATAAAGTTAATCTAACATTAAAGAACGTACAGATATGTGGATGGTAAGATAATGATGAACAAGGTATTTAGATGACATAAGGATGAAATGATTCTAGAATTAAATGTTTAAATGGTAAATGGGTGTTACCTAGCCTGAACTAAACCCCAAGTAGAATGATTTGTAGCAAGTTCTTAACAAATTTAAAACAATGTTAAAACACAACCCTCATCAGGAGATTTATTCTAATCTCTAGTTACTTGGTGATTACAAAACCTGCTGTATCGCCAACGTAAAGGTTTTTATTTTTAGTGCCAGTTCAGCTTTGCCATATTAATAAAGAATAATAATAATGAATAAGAACCATATTCAATTTAATTTCATTGTGATAAAGACATAGAACCAGATACAAATTAAGATATAATGTGATGCGACCTGTAATGTCAGCATCGAGTGTCTCTTTAAGCAACACAAAATGATATCCATTCAGTATAGATAAGCCTATAGTCTAGCCTTTTCTCAATCAATGTATTTCTACCCTTATAAGCACACTGTTTCAGAGCCAAAATCAATAATGCTTTCCTATGGGGAGGTCTAATGCGCGCGAGGCCATTGCCACATATGCGCACTAGGTCTTCCCCACTGGCGGACGTCGGCGGGGGAGGAGCACAGACAGAGCCTGACCCAACGCCAAGGGACATCGGCGCTGGATTTAGGTGGGATGGGGATCGGGCACTCCAGGATTCTCTAGTGCCAGGAAAACGGGTTTGTTTTGCTGGCACTAGAGATCCCCTTTAAAGCTGTACTTAAAAGGTAACAGTTATTAAGCAGGATTTTAGAATTCAAAAGTACTATTTTTTCCTACAACATGTGTACTGGCTGTGCTTGGACTAAACTGGATTGTGATAGCATTTGCTAAAACTTTATAAATTATATATATATATATATATATATTTATTATTGTAACTATTTTAAAATAAAGGCACATACAATAAAATAAAGCCGTACTCAGCATATCGCATAGGATCAGGATGAGCACCAACATTTTTTGGTAAAGTAGATAAACCAGGTCTAAAGTGCCCATAAAATACTAAACAAGAAGAAAATTCAGTAATATAAATAGAGACATAGCTAAAAAAAATTTTTTGGAGATACTGTACATCATAAAGCGCCAGGTATGTTGATTTAACATGGGTCTAAGGCACTACTAATTGGGAACCACATCATGCTAGGAAACAATCTCCAAAAGTCACAACAGAGACCTTAAAAAAGGCATTTAAAGATGATTTTCAATGTTTGATACAATTGTGTGATTTCCACAGAAGTGACAGTGCCCCTTTAAGCCACAGCAGAAAGATGCAGAATTGTATTAAATAGAATGAAATGTTAAAATAATACAATATTGTTCTTGGTTAACCAGTCAGCTGCTGGAGAGGAAGATGTAGCCAACAGGTCTATGTCTTTTCCAAACAAAAATTGAAACCCTTATGTGATTTTTAACTAGCAAATAAATCAAATTATATTATATGACAAGCAATGGTTTGGCATTTACTGGAGGGTCAGAGGAGAAATCGAAGCTCATTGTTGTATCACAAATTACGCAACATGTTTATTTCATTTTTCATAAAAATGTATTATTTTTCTTCTTCAAAGAGGGGTCAAATATTTGAGACTAAGCCAAATTGTCTAAATACATAACCATGCCAATCATAATAGATTTATTTCTTTGTGAGAGGAATAACCATTTGTTATATTTGACTACTAGTCACACTATCCTATAGGACAGAAATCACAAACTTTATGCATAAGAGCCACAATCCTAAAATTCCAAACATCTTGTTTTTATTTATTTTGTACAGATGCAATAACACGTGCACTGCTGTGACAAACTAAATGATGTTATATATTGGGGTAGGCAACCTTCAGCACTTCAGATGTTGTGGACTGCATCTCCCATAATGCTCTGAACGCCATAATGCTGGCAAAACATCAGGGAAGATGCAGTCCACAACATCTGGAATGCTGAAGATTGCCTAACCCTGTATATAACTGAAGTGTTTTGCATTAGTACAATGCATTTTTCTTCAAAATTCCAAATTTTCATTATAGTATGGATAAACATTTAGATTTTTTTTTAAACTCTGAAAACGGTTTTGGTGGCCCTCGTTATACAGACATCCGGGACATAGGCTTAAAATTGCACTGATCAGCACAATAGTGATGAACACTCTTTAGCAAAGGTAAGTAGGACCTTGTCAATCAAGGGTTTTTAAGTTACTCAATCTAAAGTTTCCCGAGCAAGAATAACGACCATAAATTGCTCTCAGTTGAGCGATATATAGTATATTAGAATGGAAATCTCGTGGTATGCAGGAATATGGCCGTGTCCAGAGGAAGCTGGTAGAGTTTATCTTGGAAGCGGGTTATTTGGGATGATAATCAGAAACTAGCTCCTGGTGGTGTTCCAAGCCCTAAACTATTCAGTGTGATCTAATGAAGAGGTCAGTTGAGACTAATGAGGACAGATTGCAATAATAACAGCAGATTAAGTCTGCATATTGTACAATGCTGTTGCAAGAGTACGTTTTGAGGGACCAGTCAATTGTAAATCAGAAGAGGATTATGCAAATAGCCCGTAGCTGTGCCTTCACAGCCTGAAACCTTCTGGGAAAAACAAAAGCTTGGCAGGACTTCTTCTAAATCTGAACAACATCTAATTACAAAAAAAAAAAAAAATCACAATGATGGAAGACCCGTTTCTCACTCTGACATTATTCCACTTATAAATCCTTTCTTTTCTGTAATGGGCTCAACTACTCCGAAATAGGTCTCTGAAATCCATCACACTTACCGAGTGTGTTCGAAGGACCGCTATAATTTTAGACTGAGCCATGTTCCAGAGATCAGTGGTGTAGGTCCCGGTCACTAGTCCTTCTGTTACATGCAAAATATGATCTTCAACCACAAAAAATCTAAGGGAAAATGGAAGAAATGTATGATCTAATAAGCAAGGATTTGGTTAATGCACATTTAGTATGCCTTTTTACGAATAATATCATTCCTGATCGGAAAGTTAAAAAAAAAAAGTGCAAGATATTTTGCAATGTAAAACTAAAACTTGATCGGCACCAAAAATAAAATATAGGAAAGGGTGATTAAACAGTATATTGGAATAGTCACAAAGAAAAAAATAACTATAAGGAATTTAAAAAAAACAGACAATACATCACAATAAACATTACAGACAATAATAAAGATAATCTGGCAAACACAATATTTATGATTTTACTTTATTTAGAAGAGTAACTGGAAAAAACATGTCTAGCATTAATATAAGAAATCATTAAAGCACAAGGAGTGGCAAACACTACACACTTTGAGCCTTACACCCATCGGAATGCACTAAACAGCAAGTTGTACAATTCTAATTCAAACAAGCCAAGTTGGGGAGAAATAAATCTCTAATTCAGATGAGATTTTCCCCCCAATGTGACTATTTTGAACTCAAAAGTGCAACTTTGCTTTCAGCACACCACAACTTATTGATTTGGAAATAAACCCCAAATATTTTTTATTTTATTTTTTAATAAAAAAAAAAAACACAAGCATTTTTTTCCCCCTTTCTAGTACTTACCCCACGATCTGGCTGAAATATTTTCTATAACCTTCAACAGTTTCATGCTTTCAGAGGGGGACGGGAAACAAAAATGTAAAAAAAATAAAAAAATGAATACACTTTAAGTTGAGAACAGATGCACTGAAATATCTTTAAGATAGTCAAACGGTGTGTTTTACCATGTTTGACTGTGGCTGTAGGACTAGTCTCGCTTGTTTTCTTCTCTGCTTTCTGTAGTAGTTTTCAAAAATTTCTTTATCACCCTAAAATGAAACCACAGAAAAACATGATCTATGATTGCAGACCTTAGCTTGGCTGTCTTGTGTAGGGGGAAAAAAAGCCAAGATTCATTTCTATTTATTCTGGTTATCTCAAGTTAAAAGCATAGGTTTTCTACAATAAAATTAGACAGTCATACCGACACATGATGCAATGTTGTATTCAGTCCAAATAAAGTTTCTCTGACTGACACAGAGTGTGGCTTACAAACAAAGCAATGTTTTTCACGGACAGTTGGAACGGACTGCTGGAAGAACGTAGAAGAATATTCCTGGTGTATATAATGAGCAGACAGAAGATATTTGAAATTTTGGTACTGTTTTTGTATGCTGGGGGAAGTCATTTCCCTTTGCACAAACTCTTTGAGCACTTTCAGATCACTTTAGAAGTGAAAGCGGTTATACCATATAGCAGAGTTTCCCTCAGTCGGCTGAAAAAAATGTCTGAACTCTGTTGGGGTTATTCATGGAAGTCCAAACCTGTTCTTGATTGGAAAACAAAAAAGGTAAAAATGACCAAATTTCAACCGGATTTGCATTTCTCATATTTGCTAAGGGCAGATAAGCGCATCTCATTTATTATCAACCAGTGTCTGCTGTAAATCAATCATTCTCACATGCAAATCCTATATAAAATAAATCTGCATATCCTATATTTTAAACATCAAATTTGAACCGGATTCACTCCGAACAAATCTGGTAGAAGATTTCCAAGTGAACCTGTAGAGACCTGGAATATTTGCCAACGGGAGGCGCAAGCAGCAATTGGGGAGTGAGTTAAACTATAGAAAAAAATATTGATTTTTATACAGTATATGTAACATGCATGTTTTAATTATTGGGGTACAATGTACATTCCTATAGCTAGTTAAACAAGTATAGGGTTGGGTGAAGTATGGTGATATCCGGATGTAGGCAAGCCACTGTAAAAAGGTCACTCAAACCTTAAAACATATAATAGAAACAAAAAAAATACAGGGCGCCAGAAACACCAGATAAATAAACGAGGATAATAATGGAATGAATAAGGATAATGCTGTTTATTAAATGATATGCACCAACACTGTGCAAATATATAAAATATATATCAACATAAAAAGCCTAAATAGGCTAAAGACCCATAGGTATAGCAGCTCTACATAACATGAAAAAGTGCTAATAGCTAAAGTGCAGACAGTGAGATAAAGTGGCAGAGTGCAACTCCCACCACTCCAAGCTGGTAAAACTCAACAATGTCCACAACTAGTCACATAGGCAGAAATCATGCAAAACAGAAACTGCTAATACCAAAGTAGAAGGGTCTTCAATGCTGCTCAACGCGTTTCGTCCTTTAGACTTCGTCAGGAGCTTCTATTTAGGCTTTTTATGTTGATATATATTTTATATATTTGCACAGTGTTGGTGCATATTATTTAATAAACAGCATTATCCTTATTCATTCCATTATTATCCTCGTTTATTTATCTGGTGTTTCTGGCGCCCTGTATTTTTTTTGTTTCTATAGCTAGTTAACCCTCTCTCCCTATGAACTAGTTATCAATTTTAATCTAATTAGTGATTAGCTTCTATTAGAATTGAATTTTTTAACTTTTGAATTTAAGCGCTGGGCTACATATTTCTATAATTCAGTTCTGTATTTTGTCAGTTGGGCTACATCCAGTAGGCTGAAATCCAGACTACATTCCCAGTGATTTGGATGCAGCTTGGCAAAATAGAGATTTTGATAAATCCATTTAGATTGTAAATTTCCACGGGAATATGGCCCTCAACTCGTCCTGTATTTGTTTGTCAAATGTTGTATTGCCTCAGATGTAATGTATCCATTTGTCTTTTAACTTGTACCAATTGTACCCATGCAATATAATAGATCTTGTAAGTAATGACTGGAATTTGTAGTCTGAATGCCTCTGGATAGCTCTGGGTTAATTCTGATAATCGGGATTGAACCCTGTGTGTGTAGTAACCGATATGCTGTATCTAACAGATCAGTACAGTCCTAGACTGAGTATTTACACTGGAGAATACAGTAACGGTTCTAATATTTAGAACCCATTCACAGCCATCACCCTTTGCTACAAACCATAATATACCATGATGGTCTTCTGGACTTAAAGGACCACTATAGGCACCCAGACCACTTCAGCATAATGAAGTGGTCTGGGTGCCTGGTCCAGCTAGGTTTAACCCTTTTTTCTATAAACGTAGCAGTTTCAGAGAAACTGCTATGTTTATATTAGGGTTAATCCAGCCTCTAGTGGCTGTCTCATTGAAAATCACAGTGAGAAGATGCCAGCGTCCATAGGAAAGGATTGTGATTGGTTTCCTATGAGACTGGCTGAATGCGCACGCGGCTCTTGCCACGCATGCGCATTCAGCCGAGGAGGAGGAGAGGAGGAGAAGAGCTCCCCGCCCGGCGCTGGAGAAAGAGGTAAGTTTAACCCCTTCCATCCCCTAGAGCCCGGCAGGAGGGGGACCCTGAGGGTGGGGACACCCTCAGGGCACTACAGTACCATGAAAACAAGTATGTTTTCCTGCACTATAATGGTCCTTTAAGTGAACTTCATATTCATTCTATGTTTTTCTCCACAATCAAGTTTTTTTTATTTATTTTTAATTCTAAAAAAACTTTTGCAGCATAACCTTGCCTCTTAGCCATACCTCCCCTTTTCATAAAACATGTTTCTGGTTGTAGTACACAGTGTTTGTACTTAGCTCAGCCAATCAGATATCATTGTGAGCTGACTAGCCGACATGACTCCTCTCCATAGCCATTCACTGTCCCTTTATTTGTACCATGTGCCATTAGCACAGCTATGAAATTCTATACAGATAATAAGAGAACAGTAATCGGCGGTGGAGAAGAGTCAAGTCAGTAGCTCAGCTCACATTCTCATTGGCTTGCTGCATATGTTCACTGAAGTTGAGGCCATTTAGATAGACATTTTCCTGCATAAATTTACTATTTTTTTCCCCAAAAACGAATTTGATTTTATTTTTCGAGAAAAGTGCTACATGAATAGGAGACCAAAACCCATCAAATGCACTTACTTTAGTTGGTGCCCAGAGCATCCCTTTACATTTTTTACATATTTTATTACTCCAAAACTAATTATTTCAAAACAATATCTAACTATTACAAAATGCTGTCCCTAGACTAACCCTCCCTAACCCAAGATTTCTTGATAAATACTCTTCCTACATAAAAGAGACTAGAGAACACAAGACATAGATGTAGGTTTTTTTATACCAATATTTAAGGAATTTAATTAAATCATACTACCTTCCTCCATATTTTATCTTTAATTGTTACTTAACGCTTAATGCTCTTCACCACTCTCACCTCCTACTTCTTAATAAGCAACCTAAAAGTTGCAGCACTCCAAAGCGGGCAAAGGCTCCCTAGAAATAATAATGAATATATCCATGTAGTCACCATTTGTGAGGGACCTACTTTTTCATGACAAAATTAGTTTCATCATCACAAAATATGTACCGTATAAAATGATCACCAAAAAAATAAATAAAATAGGGATTTTGGTGAAGATGGTGTGTGACAAGATGGCTTAGACAGATATTCACTAAACTGGGAGTCAAAGAAAATTGACAATGGAATTGCAAATTCAAAGCTGGAATAGCCGAAATGGAAAAAGGTGGAGAATTTTTCTAATTAGTCATTTTGGCATAGGTTTTTTATTTTCTCAAAACTATGGCCAGCAAGTCCCAGGTCAATAACAGAGACTGCGAGTGATACATATACTCAGCAGTAAACAAACCCTCTAATGGCAATCTATGTTGTGACAAACCTTCTTTTTGGGACCTTCGGGCTTACAAGTCGGTCAAAATTCTAAGTGCCTTTTGTAAGAAACTTAAGTGACATCCTGGTGTTCTCATTAAGAAGAGTCATTCACAAGGAACCATCTGTCTGTTTGAAACCACCGCAACACTACCATCTCATCCACCTAGTGAATACAACGTCATTTGTATGCAAGCGGAATAAAGCAGCTTAGCATTTTGATTTTTTTTTTTGACGGTACGAGGTTATCTGTAGGTCAGTTAGCATTCCATTATTTCATATCACCAACCCCCCTCTCCTGAGCCAAGAACACAAAATAAAGGATATGAAGAAATGCTTTCTCAACTTTAAAAAATAATTTTTTATTTTTTTTTTGCTAACTTTAAGATTCCAAATTTTTAGAAGATCACAATGCCCATAGCATTTCTGATCAGTGGGAATAGGACGTAATTTTAAAATCAAGAGAAATAGTAATTTTGTATTTTTACAACATCTTCTGTCTGCATTCTAGCGGACTTGATTGCTTAATCTAGACTGTGTGCATAACTTGAGTTTTTCTGCCATTTTGAAGCTCTTACCTTTGGCCAAATCTATTCAATCATATCACAGTGTGTTCCTTTACTGGCTCAATTTGATAGATCATCATCATTATTTTATTATTACTGAAAATAATCTATCCTGAATCAATCATCTATACATTCCTTAAAGTAAAACTGGCATAATTGTGTTTTTATTTGAAAAAAAAAAAAAGCTTGCAAGTAGTGTAGCCTCTGAATTTATTACTTTGTAATACATACATATATATAAGTAAATATCTTATATCTCTATTTGTTGCTTTCTCTTGCTCCTTGGGGGTGTCGGGAGCACCACTCGTGCACTTGTAAGATAAAAGGTGATAATTGAGCGCTAGTGATGTTGAGCCGAAGTGATCAACATCTTAAAAATGTGCCCTGTACTGAATTTAGCCGACACAATTCCATGTAGTTTTGGTAGGAACATCGTGCTTCTGGCCAGTGAGAGAAAATTGTAAAGGTGGTTGTACCCACCGAGCAAGAAATGCCCGGAAGATTCACTGAAAAGAATCATTTACGTATATTTATGAATTTCAAAATAATGCACACAGATAGTGTAATACATGCAAGCTTTGAGTTGAAATAACAATACAAAAATGATGCGTTCCTTTATGGAATGTGTAGATGTGCATTTTGTTACAGAATAATGAAAAACACTTCTGTACAGAAGAATAAACAGTATCATTTATCAACTGGTAAATTTGACCTGACCTATTAGCTTCTTAGTGCTGTTATAGGATTACCGGATACTTAATCAATCAGAAACAGAATATATATCTATAATTTTCAGCCTCCCCACCCCCTAGCGCCGTTATTGGCGCTACCCTCCCTCAGCTTGCGATTCTGCATTCTAAGTATTAGAACAACAACAACAAAAATAAAAGTTACCTGCAAGATTTAGTAGATTTAAATAACTGGAGGTTTTAGTATCACACTAAAGTCCATTAAAGTGTAAGCTCACATTCCATGGTATGACAAAAACTTTTGTCTTGTGTTGTAGAACTCGCTTAAGAGGTTTACCTTGACATGGCAGATGCGTTTACACTTTAATGGCATTTGAAGTGATATTAAAACTTCTAATTATTTAAATGTGCATAGGGATTTGGGATGGTGCACAGCTAACTTTATTTTTTGTTCTAATACTTCGAATAAAGAGTAGAGAACGCTGAATTGGAAGCTGAAGGAGAGTAGCGTCAGTACCGGGAGTGGGGAGGCTGAAAAGCATAAATATATATTCTGTTTCTGATTGATTAAGCTTAAGGTAATGATGTAACAGTCTTATCTCTATGTACTTTGGCTGATGAATACTATAGCACGTGCTGCTGCCCAAGAGCAGTGGGAGTTAGAGTGCATGAGTTATACAGCACTACGGAATCTGATGGCGCTATATAAATAATAAAAATAATGAGTAATTCATTTTCTTACTTTTTACTGCATATTTGGACAGAAAAGGTTATGTAAAAGGATGTGGAATGGCAATATTCCCTTTAACCCCTTAAGGACCGGACTGTTTTTGCGATGTTGTACATTTGCGACCAGGCATCTTTTTACACTTTTGTGGTGTTTGTGTTTAGCTGTAATTTTCCGCTCTCTCATTTACTGTTCCTATACAAATTATATATTCTTTTCTTGACAATAGGGGCTTTCTTTACATACCATTATTCATATAATCTCATGTAATTTAATTTAAAAAAAATGAAAAAATATGATTAAAAATTGGAAAAATTTTTTTTTACTTTTACGTGAAAAATCTTTTACTCATCTACAAAAGCGAATGAAAAAAAACTGCTAAATAGATTCAAAATGTTGTCCTGAGTTTTAAAATACCCAGTATTTACATTCTTTTTTTCTATTTTTTGCAAGTTATAGGGCTATTGGTACAAGTAGGATATTGCGGTTTCAAAACATACATTTTTAAAATTTATCAATAGTGACATTGTAACACTATTATCTGTCATAAATCTCTGAATAACACCCCACATGTACATATTTTTTTTAAAGTAGATAACCCAGGGTATTCAATATGGGGTATATTCAGACTTTTTATTAGTAGCCACTTAGTTGCAAACACTGGCCAAAGTTAGCGTTCATATTTGCTTGTGTGTGAAAAAAGTTAAAAACTAAATTGAACGCTAATTCTGGCCAGTGTTTGTGACTAAGTGGTTACTAAAAAAGACTGGACATTTGGACCATTTGCAATACCTTGGGTTGTCTTCTTTTGCAAATGCTATGCCATAATGGGGGTAATTCTCATTCCTGGGCTATCATACGCTCTTAAAGGCAACGTAACCAACCTGGCCATTTTCAATGTAACAATATTTGACCCATATATTTGACCCTGCAACTTTCACAAACTCTATGAAACCTGTACATGGGGGATACTGTTATACTCATGAGACTTTGCTGAACACAAATATTAGTGTTTCAAAACTGGAAAACGTCTCACAACAATTATATCATCAGAAAAAGTGCTGTTTGTGTGTGAAAAATGCAAAAAAAAGTCACTTTCACTGACAATATCATCGCTGTGATATGTTTTACTGTTTTGAATCACTAATATTTGTGTTCAGCAAAGTCTCCCGAGTAAAACAGCACCCCCCGTGTACAGGTTTTAGGGTGTCGGAGAACGTTACCGGGTAAAATACAGTTCTAGCAAATTAAATTCTCTGGACTTTTGGCCTGGGTTGGCAGGCAGGTCCCTCAAATTGCAATCAATAAAATTACTTAATTATGTAAAAATATTACATAAATACGCACGTAGAATTTAATTTCAGCACAGACAGTCCCCCTGCAGGCAGACACATGGACACCTATTGTGACCATGTGATCGCTCTGTTGAGCGATCACATGGCCACAGGGGTCCTAATCCGCCATGGGGAGACTGTCTGGGCTGCAGGTAGTCTCCCCACACCGGGAGCACCGCTGATCGCCGCCAGGGGAACGACGGCGATCGGGTAAGTAAATAAGACCGTTAGGACGGTTCAGGAACGTCACAGGTCGGCAATGGAAAAATGCCGATGCCGGTCCTGAACCGTCCTTGGTCCTGAAGGGGTTAAGCTCTCTCCATTAAGTCATTTGTGTTAACGATCAATGTATTGAGAAGCTTTGTTAATGTATTAAAAAAAAAAAAAAAAAACACACACACACAATAGGCACTTAGTTATTTGACTCTCCTGGCATTATGCAACAGAACATTAAGAATGATATTAAAGGGACACTCCACTGCCCAAACATAAAATCACTATTTAGTAAATATACCCAATTGAACACATGCATGCATTTAATTATGCATTTTTTTTGCTGGTGGGGGTTTATCTAAAAACTGCCTGGAAAAGTTGCAGATCTCGTCAGTAGTCTTTGGAAGCCCTCTCCTCCTTCCCCAACCCAGACTTTCTATGGCTGTCCATTGCAGCTCAAGGGGTCTTTGCAAGACAGGTGCTCTGAACAATCGTCTGCCTCCTGAGTTTATCTGAGCTGCTAAACAACTAGGAAGTAACATGACCTGTTGTATGATTGACAGCCAGGGCTATGTAACAAGGTTATTTAACTTTTTGTAAAATAAAGAACAAAAAAAAAATTTGAAAAACTCTTTACATGCAGAGCACTTCAGCAAACTGAGGTGCTTTAGGGGTCTGCAGTGTCCATTTAAGACCCAACGGTTCTTATTTCCCAATATAAATTGCAGCTATAGACTGAAATATTGCCATGAGTAAAACACACTCATGGACATAATTGGACCTAATTTAAATTGTGCCTGAAATGATGTTTTGACCCAAAATTGGAGAAAAACAAATGTTACTTTATAAGTTACCTACATTTTCCAAAATATTGATTATGATCTCCAACGCATAGTATGATACAAAGTCTGATTAGATCATACAATATGGAAGCCAACATGTTCACAGATTTATTTTTTTTCCTTTCCTATAGTTTTCACAAATTTGTCCCTCTTAGGGAAGTTTAAAAAAAAATAAATAAAAAAAAGCAGCCTGGATATTTATTCTGTGTGCATCTTCCACAAGAGCAGCTTGATTTGCAAAGCTCTGCTTCTCCTTAATGTTATCCGCCGTATATCAAATCAGTCAAATTTTGCTGGCTTTGCATTAGAAATTCCCCTTTTCCCTCCTAAACCTGAACTTCTTAATCAATATGACAAGACTATAAAATTTTTATTACAGGAAAACAGGTCTAATAAGATTTATAATGCTTAGGAAGATACCGGACTAATCATAAGAATCACAGAGAGATTATAAACAAGAAAAAAATTGCAGTTTTGGGGCAGTTGGAATAAAAGAAAAAAAACGTTTGAAAAGTCAGTTCCTAACATAACATGTGAACACAACTGACATTTCAGTTTGATTTATTGAATTCCGGTGATTTGACATCTGGTTCTTCCCATTAGTTAGATATTTTAATGTCTTAAATAAACAGGAACCTACCCTCGTCAACTGTTCAACTACAACTCCCAGAAAGCCCAGCCAGAGATTGTAAGTCCAGTATGTTGTCAGCAGCTAGGGGTGACTAGTTCCAAAAGCCTCTGCCATAGTGTATGCAAGAAAAATAAAATAATACAATGTACTGACTTACCAAGACTGTATAGATGTGAAGACAACGGTATACCGGGGAGAAGTCAACCAAATCCTGGACACTTAGGACCTTGCAAAAAAAAAAAAAAACAGAGGTGTAAACCAAAATTAAGGATCCACGGGCAATTATCAATGATTAACACTTGCATTGTGCACTCAATGTAAGTATAAACTCATATTACATTGAGGCATATGTGGACTGGCAACACACTCACTGTTCTCCACAATTATTTATTGTAGAGGTTCTGGTCGAGAACATGATCATATGAAGAAGGCCCAGTTAACACCAGCATAAAAGTCTTCTCTAGTGCAAGCAATTACAAAACTGGCAGCTGGCAAAAGCATGCGGTGTGTGCTGGCATTGGATAACCAATGAGGGGTTTCAATGTGTGCAATATCAGCATGAGCGTATGTGCTTGCATGAGTGTAGTGGCATGGCATTTTGAGGTGGAGGTTGTCGAGAAATTATTATTTTAAATGTTGATAATTGGTCCACCATATTATGGGGTCTACCCAATGTATGAGGTCCTCACTGGAAACCCAGCACTCCTCACTAAGGCTGAGCCTGAAAAAAAACCTAATTTCTCCAACATACAAAAAGCTATTTTCTCCATCAAAGCATCTACTTTACCATAAATTGTTGAATAAACTGGGCATTTCCCATGATGAGTTCAACCATCCTGATTATATGACATTTCATAAATTGCGATACATTCCATTACTGAGAACAGATGGCTACGGAACGTGGCTGTGATGGGCTTATGCAAAGGAGTGCGTGATGACAGCCTTCACAATGCAATAAACATTACTACAGAGTGATACTTATCTTCCTGTCCGCCTGCACCTCCCACACCTGATCCCTCTGTCAGTCCCTGCATTGGCTTCCCGTAACTTATAGGGCTCAATTTAAAATTCTGGTTCTTGCTTTGAAACATCTACATAATGCTGCTCCCACCTATCCATCCTCCCTAATACACAAGTATGTCTCGTCTAGGCCCCTACGCTCTGCCGAAGACCTACATCTATCCTCTGTTCGTACTCCCACCTCTGATGCTCGCCTTCAAGACTTCTCTAGAGCTGCACGATTCCTGTGGAACTCCCGTGAATACTATTGTACCAATTTACTTTCCTAATACTATCCTTCTCTTTTGTGTCACTACCCAAAAGGTAAGAATACCATCTAGCATGTAAGCTCATTGAGCAGGGCCCTCAACCCTTCTGTTCCCGTGTGTCCAACATGTCTGGTTACAATTAACCAGTTTGTTAGTCCACCCATTGTAAAGCGCTGCGGAATTTGTTAGCACTATATAAAAATAATAATAATAAAGAAAATGCAATACCTCATCCTCCCAGTCTCCATCTTCTAGACTCTGACATTTTGATTTCAGTCGGTTTTCCCCTTCAGAAATGTGTCCGTTGAGAATATACATGGGTTTTTTATAGCTGAAGTTGATTTGTTTTTGTATTGAAGTATGAAATGTTTTCTGCTGCTGTGCCTGCGTTTGATTAAAAAAAACAGAAAAATAATTACAATGTTAAGATCACAGGTAAACATATACGGAGGTACACATACAGACATTGCCAACATGGCAGATAGGGGCAGAGTGGCAACGATGGAGGAGTGATAAGACAATTTGTAATTCTCTTAATTAGGGGGACAGCTTCCTAAGATCTCCAAGGTTGCATAGTCATAAAATAAGGACCATAACCTTTAACATGGGTTATAAAGGAAAAGTCTCTGCTCTGAAAATAAACCATATGACATACCCCATGGTGTCTACATTCACAAATGGTAGGCATTTGAAGGGTAATTTTAACAGTCAAGCTGCTATAGTGCCCAAAGATTAAAAACAATGTCATGTTTTGTACAGAAGTATGAAATAAACATATAAAAAAAACAACATGCATGTTATATGTGCTACACCTGTATAAATTAATAAGGCAATTTGAATAAGTTATTTAGCAGGAATTGACAGTTAAAATGTATCAAAATACCCTTTAGTAAATAACCTGTGATGTTCATTTTATGTAAGTATACATTTGTGTGGCAATTGTTTTTTCTGTGATGGCTATTATTACTCATAAGAAAACATACCAAATTATAATTAAAATGGTCTGGTATGCCTATTGCAACACCCAGGGATGAGGGAGTCCGACTTATAGCGAAGTGTCTCAAACTGGATAATGGCAGGGGTTTCACCAAATACCCCGCCTTAAGAATAGAAGTAGCTTGGTATGCCCCTAAAATTAGGAGCAGTGGGATCCAGGAGTCAGTTCACAAAAAAGGCTTCTCTATATTGGGGTGGTTAGGAAGGAAACACATCCAATGTATATGGGGTGTATGTCTTTAAATCTGCTAAAAGGCAGAGTCAAATGTTACACACCAAATTGCTCTACTTAGGATTTCAAGATACACACTTTAATTGAAAAATAGAAAAAACAGTATGAGGAACTGCTTCCTATATATTAGAACCTAGTGTGGTTTATGAGTTATATGACTTTAAATTGATAAAAAGTGACAGGACCTGTATCAATGTCACGTACTACGATGCAGATAGAAAAGTATAAAAATCAAATATAGAATCTATCCTATTAATGACACTACAGGTCTAGGACATATAGATAAAAAATCAAAAAAATGATATAAAAGGTAATTAAAACTGATATAAAATTAAAATTTTATATCATTTTTTTGATTTTTTATCTATATGTCCTAGACCTGTAGTGTCATTAATAGGATAGATTCTATATTTGATTTTTATACTTTTCTATCTGCATCGTAGTACGTGACATTGATACAGGTCCTGTCACTTTTTATCAATTTAAAGTCATATAACTCATAAACCACACTAGGTTCTAATATATAGGAAGCAGTTCCTCATACTGTTTTTTCTATTTTTCAATTAAAGTGTGTATCTTGAAATCCTAAGTAGAGCAATTTGGTGTGTAACATTTGACTCTGCCTTTTAGCAGATTTAAAGACATACACCCCATATACATTGGATGTGTTTCCTTCCTAACCACCCCAATATAGAGAAGCCTTTTTTGTGAACTGACTCCTGGATCCCACTGCTCCTAATTTTAGGGGCATACCAAGCTACTTCTATACCAAATTATAAAATCACATGAAAATTGTATTTTGCTCCTAGTATTTTTTTGACCTGTCACTACCAAAAAGAAACTGAAATCCTAAACATATGATGTGCTCCGTAAAGCAGGACAAATGAATTAATTTATTTTGAATTACTTTTCTTAAGTTGCTCTAATTATGCACACATTATAATTGCCAAAACTGTGGGTCTATACGGTGTTGTTTTTTTTGTTTTGTTTTTTATGATTCTGAAATAGAGGTGACATATCACGTGAAAATAACTGTAATTAAAATCGATAAATAACATGGGCAAATATTTTTTACACTTTAGAATAAAAAATACTTGTAACCTGTAAAAAAAAATATTTATTGAGGAATAAAAGAAAAATATAAAATATGTTCCTATAAGAATAGTACCTAGCAAGTTTAATTTAACAAAACTACTTAAAATATAAACAATAAACATAATTTACACTGCATTGTGTCCATGTCCAATCCCGTTAAGGTTATAATAGAGCACTTCTCAAAGTATGGAGTACTGAAATTGTTGGTTCACATTTTTCTAAACTCTATCCCTAAATTTATAACTGAAGGACTTAATAAATGGACCTTTAACTCCGGAAGAGGTTCTTGTTAAGACTATCTTTATGACCGAACCAGTTTTATAGGAGAATCTTTTTTCCTGCAGCAAGTCATCTTTCTATTCCATTTGAAATAATCAACCATCAATAATCTTTATCACTTCCCTTCTTATCAAATCTATATATTCTGATGAACAGGTAAGAGTCCAGGGCTGTCCCCATGTTTATATAACCAAGGGAATGAGGTACTGACTATCCTTAAGGCGCCGCCAATGGTCTAGGGCAAGGGTGCCAAAAAGGTAGATCCCCAGATGTTTTAAAACTACAACTTCAATGATGTTTTGCCATACTAAAGCATTCTAAAGACATGCAAAGCATCATGGGAGCTGTAGTTCTACAACATGTGGGGATCTGCCTTTTGGGCACCATTGGTCTGGGGCTTTTAAAATTCATTGGTGTCTCATTCATTGGTTTCCTCACTTGAAACTTACGAGACAAATAGTTTTCGTTCCAATGAGACTAACTTGCATGAATACAAGTCGCTCCAATAAATGCTGGAGGTTCCTTACTGAACTGGGGGATATGTTTCATATAAAATGTAGCTGAAAAATAGTTGCAGATGTTATACATGCTTTAACTGAATTGGCTTTACCATAGACGGCTGACTATTTTATTCTATTATTGTTTCCTAAGCGTATAGCCAGGCTCAATGCTTGCACGGATATTCCGTGTACTTTTAGCGACTAATACTTACTGGTGAGGAATTGGGCTCTATCTAAGGCATTCAATTAAAGGCCTTTCTACAACAAATTACATTTAATGCCACCTATGAAAAAAAACAGACCATAACCATTCTGAAAAAACTAATATCTCACTCAAAGCCTGGTAGATGTGGGGCCTGTTTCCTATTCTTACTGGGTGACCTGGCCCAGATGTGTTTTTAAATTATGTAAATATATCTTCTTCCACTGGTCATTTATATGGATACATGACATAACTGTGAATCTGAATGCTGGGGTTGCCATCTGACATTGAGGATTAACCATCAATTACTGAAAACCCTATTTTCTGTGTCATATTCTTTGTATCATTATGTATTATGTTTGATTGCTCATTTTAAGTTGCCCACAAAGTTACTAAATCTCTTGGGTTACATTACGTCCTATGTGTACTTTTGTGTGTCTATGCAAAAAGAAAATCGAAATAAACATTTAAATGGAACAAAAAAAAATGCAAAAATTAGCAAGTTTAATCCACTGGGAGAAATGTAGATTTAGAAAATATAGTATATTTACTGGTTTAATAAGATGAGTTATTACTTATAAAATGCTACCGACATATGAGGCAGCCCTATTCAATCAGAGTTGTTATTTAGTTTGATTTATACAAGAAAAATGGGCAAGATGATTTGACAATATATTAGCATGATATATACACTTGTAATCAAAATTATTCAACTCCCTTTGTAAATCAGGTTCATTGTCAACATTTACAGACTTTCAGATGTGAACAAATGAAATAAAAGCAATTTAAATTGTGCAACACAATGAATGTTTCAAGTGTTTTCCCCCAATTCAACAGAAACTGCAACTTTTAATGACTTCTCCAGTCTCAAAATTATTCAACTACCTGAATAGAATACATCACAACAGTACAAATATGCAAACAGTTATTTTCTCAAGCACACCTGATGAACTGGAATACTTGAGATACCTGAACTGGCTAGGGGTTTGTTGAAGGTCATGTTTGACACTCAACAAACCCCAAGAAATATGGCAAAGTCAAAAGAATGTTCCACAAAGTTAAGAGAAGAGATCATCGCCCTTCACAAATATGGAGCAGGATACAAAAAGATAGCGAATGCAGTGAATGTTCCTAGAGACACAATTGGAAGCATAGTTTAAAAGTTCAAAGTTGAAGGAACAGTGCAGGTAAAAGAAGCTATTAATGGCTGCAACCAGATTTTTGAGAAGGCAGGTTGTGAAAATCTCTCGACTTACTGCAAAAGACCTGCAGTAAGACTTGGTGGCAACAGGCTCTGAGGTTTCAGTAAACAGAGTAAGGCGCGTACTAAACCTGCAGCATGTGGAAGGCAAGATGGATTCACTGAAGTATCAGGAAATCCTAGGAGAAAACATCATGCCGTCTGTGAGGAAGCTGAGGTATCATCTGACCTTCCAACAAGACATGGATTCCAAGCATACCTCAAATTCCATCAATGCTTGGTTGCAGGAGAAGTCCTGGAAAAGTCTACAGTTGCCATAAAAGTCAACTGACTTAACCCCTTAAGGACCAAACTTCTGGAATAAAAGGGAATCATGACATGTCACACATGTCATGTGTCCTTAAGGGGTTAAACCCAATGAAAAATCTCTGGTGGGATTTGAAGAAGGCTTTGGCAGCATGCAAACCCAAGAGTATTAATGAACTGGAGGCCATTCAGCAATGGGCTAAGATTCCTCAGGAACGCTGGCAAAAGCTGGTCTGGCTATGTATCCCGTTTGCAGAAGGTCATAACAGAAAAAGGGTGCTCTACTAGGTACGAAAGATGCTTGCCATGAAGGGATTGAATCATTTGGAGACTGGAGAAGTCATTTAAGTTGCATTTTCAGTTGGATTTGGGGAAACCACTTGAATCATTAGTTGTGTTGAGCGATTTCAATTGCTTTTGTCTGATTTCTTCATTGCAAACAGCTAAAAGTCTGTACATTTTTACAATACACCTGATTTAGGGTTGAATAATTTGGATTACAACTGGAGGCAATGGCTAAAGAGCAAAATATGTTTTCTCAATTCAGAGATATTATAAGAATGTACTCTCATTAACTTTATTTCAGTGTGATTAAATCATTAAGGACATTATACCTTATTTACAGTATATGATATAGTAATGTGTTCTTACCTGCTTCATTGCCGTCTCACCTATTTTGTCTGAATGCTTCCGTATACTTTCTAAAAAATCTTTAAGACCTGACATAGAAACCTCCTTTATCTCTTCTCGTAATTTTGGTAGATTTTCCCCCATTATCTGGCAAAAACGATATTGGGCAACTTTAGGTAGATATGTATTTTCTAGTTGATCCATTGTTTTTAGAGCGGAATAATATCTGTTAAAGGAAATCAATAATATGAATAGTGAAAGCTAAAAAAAGGTGTTTAAAAGAAAATGAATAATCCAATATAACACAGTATTGGTGGTCACAGTTTCATATCCCCCTCCTGATCATTCCACTAAATGTCCTTAGTACATTGCAGCTAAGGGATTCTAGGTAAGAATATGCAACTGAAGCCAACAATGATTATATGTAATCTCTCTATTCACTCACACTATATTTCTAACGATCCAGTAATATAATGTGTACACAGGTTAACAATCGCTCTTATATCCCCCAAGAGTATATTCCTAGTCAGAATCCTTACCTAAAGTGTTGTATGCTGAAACCATCTGTGAAAAAAAAAACTGCTCTCTTTACTTGAATGGGATAACAAGTTTTTCCCAGCAAAATTCTACTTCGTAGAACCACCAGTAGAGTGTTTTAATGCCCTCAAATTATGCCGTAGGCAAGACATTTTAGAAGAGAGAAATAGAACCTTGTTGAGAGTTATCTTCAAAGTAATCTATCGATAGTAGCATGTTCGCTGGTAATGCATTGGGAAAGCATCAGCTATTGCTACAGGTGGGTTCCTGAAATAGACCCCCAGGGCGCAGCTAGTCGCTTTTGGTTTCCTCTGTCAGTTCAAAGGTTCCTGTGCTTGCGTATAGCAGGTAAGATGACATAGAGAGAACAATTTATCAGATTGCATACACATTGATATAATGAACCTCCAATATACAGCAGAGGTCGTAAATAATTGGTATCCAATCTACAGAGCTTATAGGGGCTAATAATACTGTGTTATGATATTATATATCAGTTAGTGGTTTTCAGCATCCTTGGTAATCTATTTTCTAGAGGTTTTCGTAAACTTGCCTTTTTAGCCATTTTTACATTTTTTTGTCCAGCTAAATAATGTAATATGAGATAAGAGTTTCATATATTTTTGCTACTAACTGCAATAAGCCTATGAGAATTCCATGAAACTTTTCGAATTGATTTTGCCAATACTATGTAGCAAGGTCATAGCTCCCCTCGGGCACCCAGAACCTTTGTGTTCATATTCGATAACGCATTGGAATTAAAAGATTCTTAAGCCTTTGGTGTGAAAGGGGTACCTAACAATACACAGTTCGCTGCTCTACCAAAGAGTTAAACGAGGAAAGTTTAAATCCTGCTAATACATAAAACTGGCTTTCCGGTTAATGAGATCAAACTGGCGTGAATTGAGAATAAATAGCGTGGTCATTGAACATGTAAATGTGTGGGTTTTGAGTAAAGCCACAAATTAAAATGCTTTAGAAGAGTTTGTTGTTTTTTGGCTTTTTTTCCCGGATTCTTTCATCCAGCTTCCAAAACCGCCGCTCTGCATGACATGACCTCTCGGGAGATAATTCCATAACGGCATTAAAATGATATAAATGGTTTTATTCAAATTATACAAATCAGCTTATCGGAACAGCACTGGTTCATCTGGAAGGTCTTTGAATGCTGCTACTGAAATCAGAATTAGCATAATCCAACTAAAACTCGGTCTCCGGCCCCTTGCTAATTATATATATCTGCAGTTCAATGCCCTGCCCTTTTAACATCTGTTCTGATGGGAGCTTTGAGCCTTTTTTAATTTGTAGGTCACTCGCAGGTCAGGAATTATACTTCCAGGGTTGCGTTTGATATGTCAGGATTGATCATATATTTTTGTATCGCCACACTACGAACAAAACAGCACGCGTTATTCGATTTTTCCTTTTCTAACACAGGTGTGAGGAAATAAACTGTTTTAGCGTAAAATGAGAAGATGGTCTCTGATATATTATGTATCATTATATATAAATATTAAATAGATAGATACATGTTCTCATGGGTTTGTGTTGTTTTTTGAGGAATTAAGTAATCAATTTTCATACAGATAAAGAAAGAAAGAGTTCAGCAGAGCAGACAGACAAATAACAAAAATATCTTGTAAAAGATCGTACCTTATAAAAGACAGAATGTGATTAACACAACACAACACAACATGGTAGCTATAGAAATTTATCCACGTTGTGTGGTGTAAATCCCATTCTGTGTGTGTTTTATACATACACACACATATTTTTTTCCCCCCAAAATTCTATATTTTGGCATATATCAGTTAACACCCCAGTGCCGTTGGCACAGAGGTAGAAGGATGCAAATATGGCATCCCCCAGGCTTGTACTTGTATCCTTTCATACCAGTAGGAGGCATTCAGCGTACTACAATGCTCAGCGAGATGCCACTCACTAGAGTTATTCTCAGTACGTAATTTGAGTGCAGATGAGCGCATCTACTGCAGTGGACAACTTTGTTAAAGAGGATAGATACACAGATACACAGACAAACATTTAGTGCATGCGGTTTATTTTGTTTATTAGAGATAGGTCCCTAACCTCTAACTTGGGGTGTACTATGTATGCTTAATATGTAATGTGTGTAGCTGGACTACGTCTATGAGGAAAAGAGCAAACATGTTCAATTTAGCGTATGCTACATATTCTGTGTACAGTATTATGTTTTTGGCATATAAACCTATTAACTTGTGCTATGCATTATGTTTTTTGTTCTTTAAAACCCCATAGTGTGACTTCCTGAGTCTGCATCAGGATTCCGGCAGAATTTGCCTGCAGCTCTTGTGGGACAATCCTTTGCCCTGGTTTTAAGCTGCCTTATCATGTCTAAGCTTACACTAATCGTATAGGGAATCCGGAGGTAAATGAATGCTTTCTTAATGCCTTCCTAATGTTTTTTGTTATTGTATCAAATAGATAAGCTGTTGAAACACTACCCAGTGGAAAACAATTGATAAACACGCTTGACTAGGAATTGCCAGTTACTGCCACCAATGGCCAAAGCTCTATCAAACAGGGAGTATATGCAGATATTGGACGATACGGGTATGACGTAGAAGGACAATAGATAATGCATGGCTGCAGTGGGTCCAGTAGTAGTACGGCTGCAAATCTCATGTTGCAAGATGGTTTTATCCCATTCCTCTTGCAGAGAAATGATCATTATACATTTCGAGATAATGTTGCAAACAAGCTGGTGAATGCATGAAGTCATGCAAGTGTCTGCACGGATTCTAGGTGGATCGCAGTTGTGCATGGAATTTTATTCAATTAAAGCTTACTGCATTTGTAGCACATTAAACTGTATCGGCTGCTTGAACTATATTTTTATTTTGTGTGAGAGGGTAATTCACCTCTCGTTACTCAAAGATTTAACACCACTGGGGATATTTGTTAGCCTGTATTAAGCTTTTAGTATACAAGACTTGTACAGGCTGATGATGGAACCTCGTAACTGAAAAACAGTCTGTTTACATAAATTCCAAAGTCTTTGTGAAACTTTGAAAAAGCAAAAAAAAAAAAAGAGAAGAAAAAAAATACTTAGTGGCAGCGGAGATGCTATATTGCAAAGCAAACAGATTTCAACTTTTTAACAAAATATAATAAACTATTTTATTGAACTTTATTGAAAGAAGATTACATGTAAATATTGAAATGGTAGCATGACTAAAGATCTTGTCTTTTTTCCTTAACAAGGTGTAACATTTACAAATTTTAAAAACCCAACATTAAAATCTTGAAAACAACTTAAAAAATTATACAGCACAGGACAGCCAGATATGCTGCATATAGGGATATACATGGAATCTTTTCATAGTTCATAAATTGATCCATTGGTTAGAAAAGTGACTTTGGGTAAACCAACAAAGGCATGTCCTGGATTTTTAAAATAAAAAAGTTTTTTTATGAAAACAGTAGTTGGGTTTTTACTTACATTTAAACATAATACACATTAACGGGACACTATAGTCACCAGAACCATTGCAGCTTAATGTAGTTGTTCTGGGGCATACAGCCTGTCCCTGCAGTCTTACTAGTATAAATGCTGTTTTTTTTGAGTGACAATCACTACAGGGGCTTCCTGGGTTTGGTCCTGCAAAGATTGCAGGACTGACTTTCTGCATATCCTCGCTCCCTGTGGAGATGCACTAGCCTCCTTATGCTTCCCTGTGGGGAAGCACTGGATTGCCTGTGATCATCAAGATTGCTGACCTCAACCAGCCAGGTTGAATGAGGTTTATTCAATAAATAAACACTGCAACTTGGTTCCCAGTACAGTACAATTCAAAATTTAGGCAAATAAAAATAAATCTGATTTGGCTTTGAGCCCTTTGGACCGGTGGGGGTTATCCCGGTCCCCACTGGGGATTTTAGGGGTCATCCCCACGAGAAATAAAGCTTACCAGTGCTGACCTTGCAGTCAAGATGGCTGCCCTGCCTGGGCCTACAACCATGTATACCACTCCACTGCCACTGACGTACGTGGACCTGATCCTCATGACGTTTGATCGCATATGCGAGAAATTCTGGAAGAGGGTCTGAGCTCAAAGACTTACCTCCACTCCTACAGGCCTGATCATGCCATCTTGCTGGCCAACGCTTTATGTCAGTGGATCCCCAGCGAGTCTCCAGGCTGGCGTTATGGAGGAGAAGGCGTAAGAGACCGCCATGGCGGGAGCACACATCTTGCAGATCGCATCTCCAAACCTGCACCTACTCACCCAGACTGCAAAATGATAGGCCACTTTGGCCTTAACCAAGCTTGCTGGATCCAGGAGTTTACAACTCATGTTGCTGGGTATGTGGGGCCATGAGACTGCTACAAATTCTGGTCGAAGGCAGGGATGTTATCCTGGAGAAGATGGAACTGGACGGAGTGGAGGCTTGGGCTCAGTGCAGGAGCCTCATCGGAGCGGCTGACAGTGATGGCTTTGGCTGATTGGCTCACAAGCTTTACCTGCAGCCTGGCGGTTATATCACAGAACTCACTGTACACAATGCTATATATGCCAATGTTCTGCTTTGTTTTGTTTCTTGTGTGCTTATTTTTTCTCTTGTTTCTGTGCCTTAATTGACCACCAGCAGCAGTTCAAGTTCATTTTGAGTACCCATTGGTATGAACCTCTTGCTCCTTTCTATAGTTCAATACTAAGACCTTTTTCATTCTTTACCTGTCTGACATGATAGAGCTATGTTCCTGATGTCTTTATTACCTAAAAATGTGCAACCTGCTCTAAGTTTGACTTTCGCTGAACATTGTTGATCTATTATTCTAGAAGGTGACTTTAAATCTAATGAATATTCCTCCTATTGGACTATTTTAACTAGATAGTGTATAGTGGTATTTGGCTCATGTACCTATCAAATTATTTAATTCAACTGTCAAATAAGACTACAGATTAGGACTTAATGAGCAAATATATCCATTTAAATCTAGCATTTAAGCACAGTTTGAGATTAATGCATTAAAGTATTAAGTTAAAAAATAGCACAAAAACATTATACTAATTGCAATGAAAAAAGGTACAATCCTTTTGAAATTCTCTGTGGATTTCTGTTTGTGTGAATAGCAAGCACAAGGTCAACTGTCTTGCTGTTTAAACTGTGAATTTATTTATAATGTGCTATGATAGATTAAGCAGATATTAATGAACTAGGAAGAGGCCATTATTCTCCCCTGTTCCAGCTGTGATCCCCAAGGATGTAATTTATTGCCGTTCCTTAAATTGTTTTAGATGATATAAAGTATTAAATGACAATATTTTCATTACATTTCACGCTGTTTAACTAAAAATAGTTGTTTTTGCGAGCCCTTCATTAAGTTTTTGAAAAACTGCTGTATTCAGTTGAGACATCTGTTTAATGTCAAGATCAAATCTGTTGAACAGAATCAAGACACAGGATTCTATTCGCTAAACACTAAATTATGAAGTGAAACCCAAATTGCAGAATTTAGGTTAAAATTGGTATTCTACTCTTCATGGTAGACTTCCAATTTTAGCTGACAGATTTTTTTTTTTCTTTTTTATCCTTTTTTTGGTAAAGAAAATTTGTAAAAAATTGTAAACTTACCTTGCTACATATATTGTAACTATTGTTTTGTTTGCTTGTCGATTTATGTTTAAATGCTTGTCTTCATGCAAATATTTGCCAGGGTGTTTGGTGATGTAACCCAAAAATCCATTATGTTTTATGTAATATAATAAAATGTCTATATATATATATATATATATATATATATATATATATACTCAGAATTTAATGGTTATGGAATAAGTTAGGTGATGTAGAGTTGGCTGACGAACGAACGAGTAGGCCTGTAATAAAAGAGGGCCTACTAAGGTAATGATAATGTAATACATGAAGGGTGAAGGTGGGTTGGGGTCAATCAACATAGGTAAGTAGGAGCTTAGAGTTTAAATAGGGGACATAACTCCTCCCACAAATTCAGGCCTTATGGCCTTTCTACTTGTGCTCGGAATTTAATCGGTTATGGAATATGTTAGGTGATGTAGAGTTGGGTGAGGTGTGCCGAAACCAACGAACGAGTAGGCCTGTAATAATATAGGGCAAAGGAATGATGCAAAAAAAAAAAAACTTATTGCTACTTATAAGGCTAAACATTTGAAAGCTTGTCTTCTTATTAGTTATTTTTCTGGTCGTGGGATATAGGGATTATAAATGGAGGATTTCCATCGGCCCAGTCTCTTAATGATGTGGACTGGCGTGTTAGAGCTAGATGCCGATGAAGCCGCTCCTATCCGGAAGGAGTGTCCGGAGAAGGAAGAGGGGTTGTAGCCTAACCTTAGTAGCAGAGTTCTGATGTAGAACATGAACTTGGATATGGTGAGTGGGTGATCGTGGAGTAGTAGTAGGGGAGACTGAAGAGGGTGACTGTGGTATATAGCCAAGCTTCAGCTATAGCAAATCTGGGCCGTTTTTTCCCCCAAATAAGGTTTTATTATGTAAGTACTGCTTTCTATGAAGATTAAGCAGAGACCATTAAAAGAGATTATATAATAAAAAGAAGATAAACACATATTGTATATGAACATTCTAAAATCTACACATCCCTAAAAAAAAAATATATATATATGTATCTGCGATGTTTACACAAACTACTGTAGTTGTTATGAAGCCGTGAGTACCCTGGCAAATTCTTGGATAATGGGACAAAGTCTTTCACAATGTTTCACCATCCCATCTAGGTCCTGCAAGGTGCCGAGGGTTCTCTAATGTCCGGTGATGTGTATCTTACTTCCGGGGCGCTGCAGAACCTGGATTCTGTTCCCATCAACAATTCACAGGCTGAGAGCATCAGCTGACCAATCTCAGCAAATGAACGCCTCTCTCTGTGCATAAAAATATGTCCAGAATTGACATTAGCCAGCATGACACGCTGCGCAAGGTGGAGTTACACCACCAGAGGCAAAGGGGTTAAACTCTGTATGTGAAGCATTTAATAGTAAAACGCTGCACATACAGCCTCCAGGCACCATGACCACTTCAAATCACTGAAGTGGTCAATGTGCTTTGATTAACCCCTGTAAAACTGTATGAAGATTACAGTTACAGTAATTGTATAGGCTTAGAGCAATTTGCAAGGCATACAGAGACAACATCCCAGTTATATTGCCAAAGACCAGCATGTACATTATATATATCATTTATCTTGGATTTTCTGAATCTAAACATGTCATTGTACAGCTCACCCTTTTAAACTTGGCTAATGTAGTAAAAGTCAGAAAGTTAATTCAAATTAGTGAAGAATACAAAAAACACAGCAAAGAAGGCACGTTATATGTAGGGACCACCAATAACTCTAGTCATCTTAGCCAGCTTGCCTTCTTTGCAAACTTAGAAAGCTTTAAAGGACAGTGCCAACCTAATGTATTCCTTTGTACTGCACACACTTTTATAAATGCCTGAATACCTACTGAATTTACTGTGCCTCCAATTTACTGTAATGCAATATGCAAAATATAGCAGTTAGAGCCATAAAAATATGATTACATAGTAAAACTACTGTATTTACAAGTGTAGCATGTCCATAATCTGCATTAACACAATCCGAATTATGTAAACAAACTGCACATTGCCTGCATTTCCTGTACCTGCTCTGTACTGATATGCAATCTGTAAGGTGTTTAGTATTGGTCTTCCCATTATAGCACATAACAAAATATACATAAACACATATATACAGTCACTTACCTTTTCCCATTCATCTGTTCCTTCAGTTTGCTGTACATTTCCAATGCTGAAAAAACAAATATATATAAAAAGTTATCCCTGTGCTTTATTAAGTGGCTCCTGGCTGTTGTACAATACAAGCATTAAGATAAGATAAATGGTAGTCACCGAACGAACAGATAATGACCATTATGGAGAGCAACTAATTCACTTACTTGTTTATCCTTCGCAAAACTAAATGCAAAGTTATATGTATGGTGCTATTATTTTTCCCCGCATTATTTATTTTCCTGAAGCTACCTTAATTATTATTTTAATTGTAAGATGCCAATAAGTTCCACTGATATGTACATTCAACAAAGATGAACAAATCTATATAAGAACTAGAGGTGATGAGGGCCCAGACTTACAGTCTGCAATCTAATGTACCAAAGAAAAACCAAACCAAGTCCAATCCAATTACAACGATAATGAGAGCTATGCCCTGTGCTTGAAGACTGCAGGTCCAACGTGACCAACCAACGCTTCTCTATACCCACACCGGATCTGAAAACCACAGTTGAGGAAAGGTGAATTAAATTAAATAAAGAAACAGCACTATATAAATGCTTATAATTGTATTAATAATCAGCTTCATGCATCACCCTGCTGAAAGCGGAACCAGAGTCATTTAAATTTACATTTTTGATTCTGCTATCATCTTTCAAGTTTGCATGTTCTGCAGCCTTTGCATAAAAAAAAAAAACTTACTCTCTGTATGTCCTAGGATTAATCTGCACCAATTCTTCCAGTTAAGCCAACTTCAACAACAGTTGAATATTGATATATTTTAAGGCAGGGTTCATGGTTTTTCAGTCTTGTAACTTAATTAATTAATTTACAGTACGATTCTAATGTCACCTTTGGATTGCCTAATTTTGGTCAGTCTTATGAGCAGCAGTTCTTCAAATTGTTAAAGGGTCCCTCCAAGCATCACAGAACCATCATATAACTGAAGTGGCTATGGTGCAATGATCCTGTCTCTGCAGCAGTTCTTTTAAAAATGGTTTAAATTCTGGAGATAAATGACTATCTGTATGTTGGACTTGCTGTCGATCAGCCAGCTGAACTCAAAATGAATACTTAAAAATGGCATCTGAACGAATACAACACTAAAGTGCGATCTCTTTTTCTTTTCTTAAGAATCCCTAAAGTATCAATAAAACCAGCCATCTTTATGAGAAGGTTTTCAGATTTGTTCTCAATGTTTCTCTGTGAGAAAATATGCATTTTGAACGTAGACTTTCAATTTAATTAGATGTAATCTGAAATTTAAGAAGACTATCTTTACACTTGTGTCAGTGTTTTAACAATGTATTAAAAACATTTTAAAATGCATTTTTTTTTAAAGATGTCAGCTATGACTATCAGCCGGTATATAATTTAGTAAGTCAGTATTTATAAGATAACAGAGTATAGATAAAACACAATGACAATACACTATATGAATACCTTTGTACTGTATGTGTATATAGATATATACAAATACAGTACAGTACATAGGTATTCATATAGTGTGTGTATATATATATTTTATAGCACTTTACTGTCCAGCACTAGTCACTTTCCCATCATTATTGCAGTAGCTATATTGTCATCTTATACCAACATAAGTTTTTTAGCCCCTTGTCACTTTAAGACTATTCACTATACATACTTTAGTAATAATAATAGGCACATATGTCATCTACACACTATATTCAGCACATGGACGTATGGTTATACTCCACACCCATAGTCTAATTCAGTTTTTACATCCTACACTATGATATGCTGTTGATCATTCACAGCTCTGACCCCTAATGTACCGTATTTTCCGGCGTATAAGACGACTGGGCGTATAAGACGACCCCCAACTTTTCCAGTTAAAATATAGAGTTTGGGATATACTCGCTGTATAAGACTACCCCTCTTCCAATGCACACCAAATAAAAATTAGCCATGATGTACAGTGAGCAGACAGAGCTACACAGCAAGACATTAAATAATGATAATCTGAAATAGCATTTAAAGCCCAGGTATGTGCCAGGCTGTTTGGGCATATAATCCATGCCTGCTGGTCTAGCACACAGGAGGCTAATTGCGATATATTCTTTTTACTCCCCCCCTCCATTCTTTTTACTCCCCCCCCAATCCTCCCTACGTTCTTCTTACCTCCCCTTCCCTGTGCAGAGTGGGTGGCCGAGCTCCTCTTCGTCCTGTCAGTCCGCCGGGTACCGCGCGGTACAGGAGATTCAGTTACCTGTTCCCGGCCCGACTGAAAGGAAGTGAGCACTCAGTGTGCACTTCCTTTCAGTCCGGCCGGGAACAGGTAACTGAATCTCCTGTACCGCGCGGTACCCAGCCGGACTGACAGGACGAAGAGGAGCTCGGCCACCCACTCTGCACAGGGAAGGGGAGGTGAGAAGAGAGGCAGTGCGGCAGCCGTCTGAGCGCTCTCTCTAGAGCGCTCAGGCGGCTGCAGCATTAGAAGGGACCGGCGATGGGGGCCCTATACCCGGCGTATAAGAAGACCCCCGACTTTGGAGAAGATTTTCCAGGGTTAAAAAGTCATCTTATACGCCAGAAAATACAGTATTTATTTATG
Organism: Pelobates cultripes; assembly: GCA_933207985.1. Taxonomy (NCBI): domain Eukaryota; kingdom Metazoa; phylum Chordata; class Amphibia; order Anura; family Pelobatidae; genus Pelobates; species Pelobates cultripes. Next base: position 87,005,966 of record OW240922.1, read on the forward strand.
TTTATCTCCATAGCGACGCATTGGTTTCCAGCATCGCTATGGTAACGAGCACCACGTCATGACGCCATGACAACACAAAGGGGGCGGTGCTAGGGCGCACATGCGCACTCTGCAAGTGAAGCGCCGGTCGGGCATTGCATTCACCTGTGGCAATGCTTCGGTTTCCGGCGTGGCTATGACAACGAGCACGGTCATGATGACACAAAGGGGGCAGAGCTTAGATGCACATGCGCACTTTGATTAGTAGAACGCCGGTCAGGCATCACATCCACCTGGGGGTAAGTTATTTGCACTAATAGATTTATGTATATAAGCAATGTATGTTTATTAAGTGTTTATACTTTGATCCTGATGAAAGTCCTCTATGCAGGACTGAAACTTTGATCGTTTTTAATTTTACTACAATAAATTTTGGACTTTTAATATACGAGAGTGCTGATACCTGCTTTCATGGATGGATACTACTAGCCATGGTATGCGAGCACCCGGCCACTAAGGAAATAAAGCGTGAGTGCAAGAGTAATTTTCTTTTTTTATATATATATATATATATATATATATATATATATATATATATATATATATATATATATATATATATATATATATATACACACGCACACACAAGTCCCTCACACTGTAGTGTAAATATACAAGTCCTACACAAAGCCAGAAAACAGTCGAAAAAGGATTCTAACCTCATGCTCAGGGTTTATTCCACCAAACAAATGTATTAAACCATTCTTGTTCTTATTTTGGACACATTCTTACAATATAGTGTGTTAGAGGGGTCAATATAAAGGATCACTCTTTTCCTATAAACCACATTGAAACAGCATTGTGGCAAATGGAATCCTGCTAAAAGGCTGCCAAGGTAAGAGTAGGGATCGAAGGAGGACTTAGTGGTAGTTGAAGTAGAATTTGGGTGACTTAGGACTGTCGGCCACAGTTGTAGGTGACATTTCCTTGGTCTGTTATCTTGAGAAATTGATCAAATAACTGAACGGAATTTAGCTCCTATTAGTCTGTATGCCAATCCAACAAAATATGTAGAGGCATTTGGCTGTTATTAATAGCTAGCTATAGTGCAACCACATGGATGGGAAAATACGGCAAAATTATCTGAATTTACCTTTTATGAATGTCGAAACTAATCAAACGTAAATTTCCAGCTGAAACATATAAATTTGTCGTTCCCAATGCCATTTAGTGGATAAAACCTGCTTCGCTACTGAGTAATGCACTTTTTTTGTAGAAACAGTCAGAGACCAAAGCTGTCAACATTTACAAAAAAAAATCTAACTTCAATTAACAGCTACAATGTATCTCGAGGCCTTTCTTAATTCTTAAACTTGGTCACCTCAGGTGGTTGAAGCCTCTAGCCACAAAAAACTCAAGTGACACAATGCTTCTCATAACAAAAGAGCTGCCAATCAGGGTTTTTTATTTAATTAACATGTGCCCCCTTTAGGGCCTCAGGAGCACAAAGCAGGCTGTGCATCCAGGAGAGGTGACTTCAATAGAGAATGGCTTCCCATCATGTGGCATTTAATACAGTAATGGCTATGTACGTCAAAATCTACGGAACCCACATTTTTATTTAGTACATATATTGATCCAAATCACTCGATCTTAGTATGGGGCCAATACAAATTCAGTCTATTTCATTAAAAATGTGACGGCTTCCCAAGAATAAGGGATCAAATTTAAAAGAAGTAACATGTAAAATATCTTACCAAATGTTATATTTGTGGCACGTGAAAATAATCTTTCTATAAAATCAATAGCTCATTACACCAATAGACTAAAGATTGATAAATATAACGTTTATACATTTATAGGGTATCATGTCACAGAATGACAGCTTAAAGTGCACCTGTTGCACAGGTTAGCATTTCTTTATCTCTGTGAAAACATTTCATCTCTACATGATGATAGCAAATTCATACTAAATATGTAGATCAAATTACATTTGCATATGTAATTATACTATATTGTTTTCACTGCTGTGCCATTGGCATGGCTGTAAAGACTAGAAACATGGCTGCCTGCATGTCTCCAATTGACACAAAAGCATCTCACAGTCCCCAGTTGGTGATATCACTAGCTCAACATACAGATTAACTGCCTACCAACCTAAAGGCGAACTTTAAGTTTTATTTAAAGATCATTATTCTCATGTAGCTTTGGAGTTGTGTTTTAATTATTTAACCAAATCACAATATTAAATAACGGAGGACTATTATGTCTATTCATTTTGGTAGGCCAATTCCTATCCATAAAATGACTCCTTTTATTAGTTGAACAGTTTTGTTCACATAATTGGCTCCCGATTGTTATCAGTTATACTAAATTTCTGGATTTTGTACATTGTATACTTCAGTTATCCCGTATTGATAAAACTGAGCTCAAGCTATCAGCAGCTGCTAGTTGTCTTATTTTAATGTTGGTCTAGTTAACATGTTTGGCAAGCGCCGAGACATTTACAAATGGAAACATTTGCCATCCATTTGGTTATCACACTGCCGGTATGTGGATAAACGCTCATAAAAAATAAAAAGAAAACAAACTTAAAAATTCTAAAATTGAGTCACATGAAATCTTCCATCATGTCTTACAAACTAACAATTCACCCAATGAGTAGGAGAATTTTCCCAAGGATATAATAAAATTACTACGTGGTATACATGTTAAACTCTCCTAGATTGTAAGTTTGTTCGAGCAGGATTTGCTTTACCTCTTGTTTATGTCAACCTTATTCCATTTGTCAGTTAGTTGCTGTTCTGTATCCCCACTGACTGTAAACATTTCAGGTGCTACAGAATAGGCTGGTGCGATAAAAATGTATAGCAATAATAACCATAATAATATGGTATCATTATAGCATTTACACGTCATGTTAGAAACAGTGCCACATCCCTCATCACAGTACCTGAGCCCCTGCTGAAGAGACTGCATAATTAATACATAATATCAAATCTACCTTTTCAGGAAAAGACAGATCCTCATTAATTCACCCCAGTTAATGTTGAAGTGGTAATGGTGCCTGGGGTCTATGGGGGCAGTGTTTTAGTATGAAGCACTGTGCATACATAGTCTAACCCCCCTTCCAGCAACATCATTGAGGCATCATTAGCCAGTCCATAACAGGAGTTCTGAGCTGGCTAATGTCAGGTCTGTGCATATTTCTATACACAGAGTTGCATTCATTGGCTGAGATTGGTCAGCTGATGCCTTCAGTCAACGAATGACAACTGGATCAGTTTCTGGATTCTATAGCTCTGCAGAAGGTGACAGCATGGCATCATAGGGGAAAGGATATTCTGAGCTCTGCAGGGACACAGATAAGAGCGCAATGCATTGCTAATCAGTTTGCCCCATTACAGGTCAGGGTACTCCTGGAATCATAACAATTACCAAAAAACAAACGGATGCAGCCATGACAGTGCCGCTTTAAGAGTTAAAATAAAGAACCAATCCAGATTTCACTTATCAATCTTTAACTTGTTGGAATGCAACTCTGATGATGCTTACTTAAAAAGAAAATTTAGTAGACATACCCCAAAAGTAAAAACGCAGCCTTATGTGTTTGGAATGTTCCTTTAATATGCTGGGAGTTGTTTTCTCAATATCAGATAAAGAGGTCACTGTGAATTGAGCAAATTGGTACATTTAAGACTTAAGTTCTAAATTCCACTATTTTTCGAACAACTCACCTGGAAGGCATAGTTGTAGCTTATCGATTACGGTAGCAATATTTCTTTGATGAATTCTATTCTTGATAGTTTCTTCTGTTTTAGCGATCACCTAAAACAGAAAACAAGAATCGTGTGAGCCATTTATTAAGATTTCAAGGTTTCACAAACGTTCCACTGAAAATAGTTTTCTCACCTCCTTCCCAGCATCCTGAAGCCTTCGGTTGGTATCAGTAACCTGTACCTAGAAAGAATGATTTTTCTTTTGTTAGAAAAACAAAGCATGGTCTTCCTTGATGTAACTGCTCACCCTTGTAATCAGATCATGACTCATGAAGAGGTAATCATAAAGATTTGCAAATTCCAATTAACTCCACAGATTGAACTTGAACTCTCCACCACAAAGGGCTTTTGCTACGTTTAATTACTTCTGACAGTTCATACTAACAGATTCTGTGGCAAACTTCTCAAATTTACTTGGGATTTTTGAACTTTCCTTGTTCCTGTGTGTCTGTCAAACAATTCAAATCACTGACCCAATTGGCCACTGGTCTCCTTTTTGATAACCTCAATGAGCTCTATCCGTCATTCATTGTCTGTAAGGAATAGTGATGGCATTTTTCTTGTAATTAAACATTCATACTTTGCTGAATGCAAACACTGGGTGGTTGATTCACATCAAACGTAAAAATGTCCGAGGCACAGAACATTTCCAGACCGCAGGTGCAAGCCGGGGGCGACCTCACATTTTCCCACATATTAAGTGGCTCATTAGGTCAATCATAATAAGGAAGCGCATTTTGGTTTATTAAAAATCTCATTAATTTCTGAACAAAGATGGTCAACGACCTCATTGACGCTGCGTTTTGTCTCTTGTTATCTGAATATCATTTATATAATGCGTTTCTAATCGCAAGCTCTGGGGCACTATGCGTGTCTTGTTTGGAGTGCAGAGTTTGCAGAAGAAGTGTAAAGGGAGCTAAATGAGATGTTACAGTGTGACCTTCGCGTAAACTCTGAACACTTCTCTGGATTCCACACAATGCTCTTTCCAAAGCCAAGCGCTGGACGTGGTAACTACTGACACGTATTAGGTGCAAACGTAAGTTTGGTTCTGAGAGCTCCAAAAGTAATTTGAATACGACTGCTGGACGGACAAAAAGCATACGCACAAAACTGTGTTTCTCTGCTCGTACGGCACTTGAAAATAAATGATTGACCTCATGATGTGTTAAAGAACTTTCTGCATAAACATGAGACAATGTCCTACTGTAAGATAAAACAAGTACCACAGTGAAATAGGTTATATTTACTCTGGGAAACCTAAGGCTATTGTAAAATATCTTTGTAAGACAAGAAAGCATTGTGGTAAACGCATATTAGTGGAGGAAAAGAAGTTTTAAATATAGATAAATTTATTGTTTGGATAATATTATCTGTTGATAATTAACTAGCAGAAAAGTACAGTTCTCAGGTCAAAAGATCTTAAATGCAGTTAAACTGTAACGGACAATTGTAAGATTTTAGGGTGTGGAGTTATTCATAAGAAGTTAGAATTAAGAATAGAGTGAGGGCTTTAGCGCTAAAGGATAGGGTTGGATATTGGTTAAACTCAAGAACTTGAAACTAGGGTTATGCATTCCAGCCAATGAACCCATAAAAATATATTTACTCCAAATGGTAAAACCAGAAACGTGTGCAATCCAGCCAGTAAAACACTCCAGTATAACCGGTGAAACCATTAAGGCTTATACGCCAAAGCACGGCAACCAGTGACACCCCACACTCCCAGTAACCGTGCACAGTGCACTCCAAAGAAAATGCCAAGGTGCTCAATCAAACCAGTGAAATTGCCACAATCACAGTTTTTTCTAGCCTTAAACCAGAAGAAAAGAATAAATAAATAACCACACCATACACTGAATTTAACACATCCTCCTTCCCAACAATCTCCTAAATCTTTTCAGTGATCACCTGCACAGCACTTTAGGGGGGGTCAGTCCTGGTTCAACCAACCTTGCTTTAGAATTTCTAGGACACCAGGCATTGTTATTGATTGATATCTTGTAAATATAAGAATGCACCCTTTGCTGGTCACAGAGCTTTAGTGTGGCTAGAAGATTGTCAGGGAAATCCTCCCATTTGTGAAATCTTACTGCAGGGCTTGACAGATTTGCTTTCAATCAAGGAACCAGCTAAAAAAATTAGCACCTACATTTAGCGTGGAGGCGGCGCTGAACGTTCCCCATAGAGATGCATTGCTTTAATGCTTCACTATGAGGAGATGTTGATTGGTAATTGATAATCTCATTTATGGTGGTGGGCCAGCTGCAGCAACACTGGCACAGCGTTGGAAAACAGGTGAGTAAAAACACCATTCCCATGCGATTGGAGGACACACACACACACACACTAAAAGAGACACAAACATTGACAGACAGACAAAAAAATACACAGACACACACAGAGACACACACAGAGACACACTGACAGACACACACACAAGATATTTATTATTTGATACACACACAAAGAATCATAGATGCACACAGACATACATGCATGACAGATATACACACAGGGGGAAAAAAAAGTGAATACATATTTTTAGCCACTCTCCTGTTTCCTACCTTTTGGGCACAGAAGAGTGGCTTCTCTGGGGTCCAGTGGGACTAGGCACAGCAGCAGACATTAGATTGGTGGGGCTGGCTGCAGCAAATGGGAGTGGACTCCTCTCCTCCACCTGTCTTGATATCATGTGCAGCTCACTGTGCGCTGGGAGGAAGTGAAGGGATCTACAATTACTTCCTCTTGGCGCTGAAGCCATGCAGGGGAGCGATTGTGCGGGCGGTTGGGTCTGTGAAATGTGGGCAGGCGGGTGGGTCTGTATAATGTGGGTGGGCATTGGGTCTGTGAAATGGGGCTGGCATTGGGTCTGTGACATGTGGGCGGGCATTGAGTCTGTGAAATGGGGGATGGGGGCGAACAAAGACAATTTTACCAGGTGTGCTGCTAGCTTGCTAGTTCTCTGTGTGGCACAGCGCTGTGAGAAAGTAATTACAGATCACTTCCTCCCGGTACACTGGCTCACAGAAAGCTTAGCCGGGATTGAAATAGGAGGAGGAGTGAACGGGCTGATCAATCCCAGGCGTCAGAGCAAAATTCTTAGTCGCCATGGCGACCTGGGATTTGTCGAGCCCTGTTTTTCTGTCTATTTTGCCCTCGTAGCGACTATAACCCACAATGAGGGAAAAAATCTGAACCTCACCTCCAGAAACTTTCAAACTTAATGTGCCCTTCATCCATAGTCACACTCCTAAACATACTTACAGTAGAAGAAACCTAATAGGTATTGATGTTTCTAAATGTTCCCATTGCAAATCTAAACTTCTCCATTTAGCTACCTACCTTTACAGCCCCTCCTTCTCAGGTAGGGCCATCCAAAAACCACCATCTAACCCATACACAATGCATGAATCTAGATACTGCCAAACACTAGTGAATCATTGCACTGATCCCACTGTATAGCTGATGTCTTCCACTATAAATTCATTTCAGCACTTTCACAAGCCATATCACAACATTATTTCATAACACCATTTTCCAGTCTCACACGCCAATCTTATTGGTGACAAATGTGAGCCTATTACAATTAAACAATCGCTAAAATGTGAGAAGAATTCTGTTTCCTCTATTCCATACCCACTCAGCCTACTTTCAGCTCTTTTAGCTTTTCCCCTATTCTCTTTACTGAATAAACTGTTCCAACTCTGTGAACTCTTCCCCCACCTCAAATCCTTAGATCTCATGCCCTCTCGTTATTCCTTTTTTGGATTGGCTTTTCAAATTATTTAACATGTTGACAAATATTCAACATTTTTTTTATTATTATTATTTTAATAAAGGTCTATTTTATTTATCATATTTATATAGAATTACATATTTTCTTTACATATTGTATAGTTTGAAAAATTATTTTAAAACTGTATCCAAAATATTAGATAAATTGCAAAGCCTATCCATAAATATAAAATTAATGCATTAGAAGCCAAATATTTAATCACAGCTAAATACAAACTATTTTCTACTTTTATAGATTTTTTTTCGTCATCTTCCCAGTGAAACTGCTATTTCATCAAATGTATCTTACCAGTCTCAAGGCTCTTTCTAAATCTTCTACCACCCTGCCTAAGATTTCTTTAAATTTCCTAAGGCTACATTCTGGAACCTTTTTTCAACTTTAAACTGCTTAATCACTCTTCTTCGATTTCAGTACCACCTATATGGTAATGACATTCAGATATACCTCTCTTTCACTTTCTCATCATACCTACTAAATGTCTGCTTACTGCCCCCATCTGGACATCTGTCTTGCTTCAGAAACTCAGTCTCACAAAAACAGAGCTTGTCTTTCGTCTTTAAATGATCAATCCTCTTTTGTCACTCAATTTGAGTCAATGGTGCTACCATCAACCCCACCACACCAAAGATTTGGTATCATTTTAGATTCTAATCAGGTTATACTCCTCAACCTCTCAAATTTAGTCAATTCAAAAATTATTTATTTTCCCCACATTTTTGGATTTTTTAACCTTTTGTATATTTTATTGGGATGTATGCTAAAATTACTGGATAAAAGCTATATGCTACTGTTTAGAAGAGAAGAGTTTAATAGTTATTCTGTATAGTATTGTATAGGTTGTTAGGTTTCCTATTTTTCATTCCCTACTCTCATCTATATGTACCTTAAATCAGCGTACCACTATCAGTACCTTTTTCTATAATCTCAAAATTCTGCCTGAATGTGGGATAAAAAGGTGGGAGGTACAATTTGAAGTGGTGGTCAGTCTTGAGTCAGGTCGGCAAAACTAGCATTGTACAAACTAACAAGAGCAGTAATGTCAACCTTCCCAAAGGGGAATCTAGTCTAGCATACATCATAATGCTGGCACAGTCCAAAACTAACAATGGTGAAAAGAATGCTATATTTACTAAACTTAGCCCAAATTGGATAGAGTTAAGATCAGTGTAACGGAGACTCAAACTAAAAAAGACCAAGAAACGTTTAAGACAACACCTTAGTCAACACATTTCACAGCTGTGAGGTCTACCAATCTTTCTTTGCATACAGAACCTTGTATCAGAATCATGTGTGCATCAATGTATGTGTGTGTTTGTGATAAATATGCTGTCTTTTGAGGAAGGCAACCAAACTGTTCTCCAATTCTGCCGATCTGCACATTAATATCTGAAAGCTCCAAATACCTACATAGTTTCGATGAGTCCACATCTTAGAATATACCTGCCAGGTAAAGTAAATAGAAACTTATTGTTGTGTTCATAGTATTGTGCACCTCAATGTGGTGGAGAATCCATAGAAAATATTGCACAACTTGCCTTCAGCTATAAGTAGTTAAGTTTGGTCATGCAAATACCGAAGGACTGTATTTTCTATGCTATGCAAACTAGATGTAAGGCTAGTTGGGCATCATTGGAAATATAGTCTACAATTATGTATGATACCATAAATAGTCAATATTAGCCTAAATCAAGTCAAGGTTATCAAATTAAACCAACACAATGTATAACAGTTAATCTCCCTACCTTCAATTTTTCTGCATCAGCCCTTACTTTCAGGAGTTCATTAATTGCATCTACAAAGCCTTGGTGATGAAAATTACACATTTTCTCTATTTCTCTGTCATGATTTCGGATCCGTGTATCAAGCTTCTCCATGAACCTTTGATGGGCATTTGGTTGGTCATCGTAAACAGAGCTGTGGAAAACAAGAACATATGAGCATCCTAAAGTTGACTTGCTTTACTTTAAACTAAGTCAAAGATGTGTGTAATTAACTCAAGGTTCTGTGCCAATGCCTACAATGTCTTATTGGCAGCAACAACGAAAAAAACATTTAGACACAACAATCAGTTATGGGTTAAATTCATCATACTAATTTTTGCAGGTTACCAATTGTGCCCGAACGGTTTTCAATCCAGTCATCAAGACACAGCAACACTCTAGGTTTTGTCAGTATCCCAATAGAAAGCAGTAGGAAAAAAATCTGGAATCTTAGTTTGTCTTGGGGACATCCAGAAAACAGAAAAAGAATGGGCACAAAAATTAAATTTAACCCAAGGCAGATTCATGGAGACATAATGTGTAATGTTTTATGTAATAAGAGTCTTTGTCAAGTGCACATATGTTGCACCTTATATCTCAATAAATCTGCCTGGAATTAGATCCAATTTGTGGCCAGTCTTCTTAAAGTGAAGTCTGACTGGTAGCACTAGGATTTTGTTTGTGTGTGCCTTCTCGTTTCTCTTTAGGTGCCTTGATGGTCATGTCAGCCTCCTTATACAGGAAGAGCAAGCTCAATGAGTTGATTAATCAAAATACAAAAGTACTTTACAAGTGTCTGTCCTGGAGTTATTTTCCTATGTAGGAATTATTTGTATTTAACTGCTATCTCATGTTTATTGACACATGCGCATAATTACTGCCTTTTGGACCTCAGATACATGTATCAAGACTGGTAAGTGATGTTACAGGAGAATATACATCAGACAGAGTCTACCAAGGGGAATCATATATTTAAAGACAAAACGAAATGACCTGCTGCCACCTACTGTACATCCAAGCAACACATGAACACAAATAACTATACATTAAATTTAGACGAGCAAAATCATTTTCTGGGGGAGTTTATGCAGCACATGATGTTTACAGTCAACCTTTACCACTCTGTGATAATTTATTAGTTCAAAACTATTAATTTCAAAAAAATGCAAAGAGGCAAATAGGAAAGTGGACTGCAGTCAACAGGGTTCAAAAGCTTGACAAAGGAAAAATAACAATTAATAGTTTTGCAGTGAGTTCATAGAAGGTAGCAGGGTGGATACAAATCTAGGATCTTTTTAAAATAAAGATAAAAAAACTGATTTTTTTTCAAAATTCATTTAAAAATCAGTTTTCTTTTAATAAAATATATTATATTACTTTTATTTTTATATTTAATACACTTTATAGTCCAAAGGTTATTCAGGATGAAATCTGGATTAGCTACGTAGCATGAGGCTATACAGTATATTCATGCAATATTTACATTTTTTGAAAATTAATTCCATTAATCCAAGTTAATTGTAATTGTGTCTGCAGAGATTGCACACACTTTTCTCCAGCAAATGTGATTTAAAAACAAGTTGTTCTGCAAACATGATTGATTAACCTATTAAACTGGAGACTCTTCAGTTTGCAATCATTAACTCATTATCCAGCTATGTATTTCTAATGGTATGTAACAAAACTAGTTCTGATATAACTGTTCAACTAATCTGAAGTTATTATTCTGAATATGAATTTATCTGATTGCAAAAGTTAAACATGATAACAACTGGCAAGAACGAGTCTTTACATTTAAAAATCATGATATAAATGGAGTCTTACTGACTAGTGATTTTAATCATGAATGTTTAAAAGTCGTGATATAAATAGACTTGATTTAAATCAAATCCACCCTGGTAGGAAGCACAAATCAGTGCCTACTGCTCTGCAGAGGAGAAAGCGTGAAACACGAGTTGAATTATCTACAACAACCAGCATCATGCTTTTCTACAACAAGTACATGTTACAAAAGAAGCCCTGAAATACTATGTCTTTTTGCTCTTCAAAATGCTAAAATACAGCTAAATCACAGCTCAGTTGATAAGAGCGCTGCATATTTTAGATGTAGTGTATGGGTGGTGCGGACGTATTTTTCTTAATGATATAGAAATACGATTGTCAAGTTATAGAAAAATCGACAAAGTTACAATTTGGCTCCTGGTGTGTAACAATCTAAAATAACAAAAATAAAAATATAGTATAGGCCGTTTTCTCACTAGTTCCACTGCCTTTCAATGGATCTCTAACACACCATTGACCTCTTGCACCTGGTTATATAGCAAGGATTTCATATGCATGAGCTTCTCTCTCAGAGTGTACAAGCGTTTCTACCCACATTAATTATACCAAGGGATGCAAATGGATACACAGCTGGCCAGCAGAGACAGAAACAGCTTTGCCTATACAGCAAGCTGTGAGCGCCATCTTGTGGAGATATTACAAACTGCACTCTTTGCATAAGTCCTACTTGATCTCTTTGAGACTGAAGTATAAGCATTTTTACTTTACAAAAGTAATCGTTTAAAATAAAGAAAGATATTTTCATACACTAATGATTTTGGTATTGTTAGAATTCTAAAAGTTTCCAGGCAGATTCTTGGTTTATCAGTGGCATTTATTAACCCCCACATACCTTAATTATAGTTGCAAAAAAGAAAGAAAGAAAAAAAGTCTCTTACAAACCTAGTAAAAGATTCCGGACTTCTTTTTGGAGAGGCCTACCTACCAGCAGGTTTGTAGAAATGTCTATGCCTTACAGCATAGAACGTTTGAGCTTGATGCAGTTCTTATTTTGAGTTTAATGCAGTTCTGCATTTCGTATTACACTGACCCACACAATCTTTGGCATTACACAGGACAACAGGAAATAAACCGAGAATCCCCTAAAAATCGGTACGTCTTCGAAAAGCTGCCACTCTTTTACAACAGTTACGTTAAATATCCAAATGAAAAATGGACAACACAACCCAAACACTAAAATAACATTGAAAAAATAAGTATATTTATAAACCAGGCTAAGTGAGCTATTAGAAATAAAAGTTATAATGTATCACAATGTAGACAATGTAATTAAATGTTGCACAGTGATAAACTGCTGTATCAGCACAGGTCCTACCACCTAGAAACCAATGTGTTTTTTTAGACAAAAATAAATATTTGCCCCATCTATGCGCTGAAGAGCACTGCTAGCCAGGGCTGCCATCAGAAATTTTGGGGCCCCCTACACATCTCAAGCCTTGAGGCGCCGGCGATTGCCCCAGAGTCTGCTCACAGAGCCTGCCCCCAAGGAATGCTGTATCGTGGATGCAGTTTACGTGTGTATGTAGTGTGTGTGTGTATATATATATATATACAGGGAGTGCAGAATTATTAGGCAAGTTGTATTTTTGAGGATTAATTTTATTATTTTATTATTGAACAACAACCATGTTCTCAATGAACCCAAAAAACTCATTAATATCAAAGCTGAATATTTTTGGAAGTAGTTTTTAGTTTGTTTTTAGTTATAACTATGTTAGGGGGATATCTGTGTGTGCAGGTGACTATTACTGTGCATAATTATTAGGCAACTTAACAAAAAACAAATATATACCCATTTCAATTATTTATTATTACCAGTGAAACCAATATAACATCTCAACATTCACAAATATACATTTCTGACATTCAAAACAAAACAAAAACAAATCAGTGACCAATATAGCCACCTTTCTTTGCAAGGACACTCAAAAGCCTGCCATCCATGGATTCTGTCAGTGTTTTGATCTGTTCACCATCAACATTGCATGCAGCAGCAACCACAGCCTCCCTGACACTGTTTAGAGAGGTGTACTGTTTTTCCTCCTTGTAAATCTCACATTTGATGATGGACCACAGGTTCTCAATGGGGTTCAGATCAGGTGAACAAGGAGGCCATGTCATTAGATTTTCTTCTTTATACCCTTTCTTGCCAGCCACGCTGTGGAGTACTTGGACGCGTGTGATGGAGCATTGTCCTGCATGAAAATCATGTTTTTCTTGAAGGATGCAGACTTCTTCCTGTACCACTGCTTGAAGAAGGTGTCTTCCAGGAACTGGCAGTAGGACTGGGAGTTGAGCTTGACTCCATCCTCAACCCGAAAGGCCCCACAAGCTCATCTTTGATGATACCAGCCCAAACCAGTACTCCACCTCCACCTTGCTGGCGTCTGAGTCGGACTGGAGCTCTCTGCCCTTTACCAATCCAGCCACGGGCCCATCCATCTGGCCCATCAAGACTCACTCTCATTTCATCAGTCCATAAAACCTTAGAAAAATCAGTCTTGAGATATTTCTTGGCCCAGTCTTGACGTTTCAGCTTGTGTGTCTTGTTCAGTGGTGGTCGTCTTTCAGCCTTTCTTACCTTGGCCATGTCTCTGAGTATTGCACACCTTGTGCTTTTGGGCACTCCAGTGATGTTGCAGCTCTGAAATATGGCCAAACTGGTGGCAAGTGGCATCGTGGCAGCTGCACGCTTGACTTTTCTCAGTTCATGGGCAGTTATTTTGCGCCTTGGTTTTTCCACACGCTTCTTGCGACCCTGTTGACTATTTTGAATGAAACGCTTGATTGTTCGATGATCACGCTTCAGAAGCTTTGCAATTTTAAGAGTGCTGCATCCCTCTGCAAGATATCTCACTATTTTTGACTTTTCTGAGCCTGTCAAGTCCTTCTTTGACCCATTTTGCCAAAGGAAAGGAAGTTGCCTAATAATTATGCACACATGATATAGGGTGTTGATGTCATTAGACCACACCCCTTCTCATTACAGAGATGCACATCACCTAATATGCTTAATTGGTAGTAGGCTTTCGAGCCTATACAGTTTGGAGTAAGACAACATGCATAAAGAGGATGATGTGGTCAAAATACTAATTTGCCTAATAATTCTGCACTCCCTGTATATATATATATATATATATATATATATATATATATATATTGAGAGTGAATGCAGTGTGTGTATATATACTGGATGTAATTTGTCTGTGTGAATTGTCAAAAAGGAGGGTGTGCATCTGTGTATATGCAGGATGCAGTGTGTGTAAGAGATGCAGTGTGTGAGAATTTGTGGAATAGAATACGGCCTGTGTTCTGTGGAGGTGGAGCAGTTTTTTGTCTTTTGGTTATTAACCCTTAAGGATTGAGCCAGCTGTACAAGTTGTGATCAAAACAAAACGTAAACAAAAACTGGAATTTGCGCTATATGTCTGTTCAACCATAATTCACCTCTTTAATATTAAGTGCACCCACATTTATTGTATATCATTTTTGTTAAGGAGAAACAGGACTTTAATTTCACATGAACAGTTTATATATAAAACATAATTTATTATGAATAAAATCTAAAAAAGTGTGACAAATTAAGATTTTTTTTTTCGTTCTGCCTGGCATTTTAACTGTGAATATCATAATACTGTTAGCTTTTACTGCAATAAAATGCACATATTTGTATTCAGCAAAGTCTCGTGTGTACCTCTGTACCCCACATGTACAGGTTTTATGGTGTTTTGGAAAGTTACAGGGTCAAATATAGTGTGCTTTATTTTTTAGTTAATACGTATTGAAATTTGCCAGACTGCTTATGTTGACTTTGAGACTGTATTGTAGCCCAGGAATGAGAATTACCCCCATGATGGCATACCATTTGCAAAAGTAGACAACCCAAGGTATTGCAAGTGGGGTGTGTTCAGTCTTTCTTAGTAGCCACTTAGTCACAAACACTGGTAAGTTAGCATTTATATTTGTTTGTGTGTAAAAAATTCAAAAAACAATTATGAACGCTACCTTTGGCCAGTGTTTGCGACTAAGTGGCTACTAAAAAAGACAGAACATACCCCATTTGTAATACCTTCAGTTTTCTTGTTTTGCAAATGGTATTCTATCATGGGAGTAATTCTTATTCCTGGGCTACCATACACTCTCAAAAAGCAACATAACCAATGTGGCAAATTTCAATGTGAAAAAACAGAAAAGCAAGCCTTATATTTCACCATGTAACTTTCAAAAACACTATAAAACATGTACATGGGGGGGTACTGTTATACTCGGGAGACTCCGCTGAACACAAATATTAGTGTTTCAAAACAGTAAAACGTATTACAATAATGATTTCATCAGTGAAAGTGCTGTTTGTGTATAAAAAAAAATGCAAACAACTACACTTTCATCTGACAACATCATCGTTGTGATATGTTTTACTGTTTTAAAAGACTAATATTTGTGAATAATGCACTTGTGGTCAGATGAGGCGAAGCTCCGACCCAGGGCTGAGGGATGTCGGCGCTGGAATCAGGTGAGTAAATAAAGTTTTTTTTTAAATATTTGGAAAACTAGTGGCACTATAAGGGGGAGGAGGGGGAGGACCAGTGACACTATAGTGTTAGGAATACAGATTTGTATTCCTAACACTATAGAACCCTCTTCAATAGCCTGCATTGCTGGATAGCACAACCTAGCCTAAAAAAAAAAAGGGGGGGGGACTAATTACCCACTAATCACCCCCACCTAAAACGCAGACCCTCAGCAGACGCAATAATGGGGAAGTGTAATCTCCACATCATCTACAGTCATTTAAACGTTGAACTCTATGGACTAGGGTCTTTTTTTAACCTAGATAAGTAGGTCATATACAAATCTGTCAACGTTTTGACGACAATGAAAGTGCAGCTAAGCCACATACAACACATAACTGGAAAAGGGATCACAGTGCTACAGAACTGCAATGTATAGAACGATACAGAGCTAACAAACATGGGAAGATAAATTATGAAGCTTATTCCACAAAAACGGCAAGAGGAGTGGAAAAAACCTACAGAATAGAATTACACAAATAAATGCAGCGAACACACCTAGCAGAACACTGTTGACTTTCTTCCTCTGTGATTACAATGTAGGCGTATCTGATACAGTATCCAGCTACTTTACTGACTAGCATAGTTCACACGTCATATGCCGGGCTGGCATTTTAAACAAGCCACCAATAAACCGGTAATAAAATCCACTCTGAATGAGACAGGACCTGCTGGCATAAGGAGTTTCAAACAGTCAACACATAACTAGTGCCACATGAAGCTCTATTCATAGCTCCTGATTTCTGTTTGCTTAGCATTCTGACACAACGGCAATAAAAATACAATAACGTGGACAGAACCTTGGTGAGAGCAACATTTTAATTAAACCCCGTGCTCTATACTTCCAATATAATGCTGGCTTGATATAGCTTAATCCCTTAGATAAGACTTGTTTGCACATGTTGTTTAAATGGTGGAATTATAACAGATGTTATTATGATCTCTGGTTGTAAATGATAATTCCATTGTAAGAAGGCATTGACTGCACTAGCATTGCCAAAACAATTTAGCCTGAAACGGTGCGTATATTATATATAGCGCTGCAGAATTAGTTGGCGCTATATAAATACTACTACTACTAATACTTTTTTTTATTATGGGGATGGAGGGGTATTTTTATGTATTCTGTATGCAAAGCATAATTGCGAGACCTCACAGGGGTGAAACGTTATGGTGAAGGGAATCCCCTGTCACCATCCCAGAGTAAGCAGTGTAAGAAGGGTTTGACAACTTAAAAGGAACCCTATAGTCATCAGAACAACTACAGCTTAATGTAGTTGTTCTGGTGAGTATAATCATTCCCTTCAGGCATTTTAATGCAAACACTGCCTTTTCAGAGAAAAGGCAGAATTAACATTGCCCCCTAGGGACACCTCCAGTGGCCACTTCTCTGATGGTCACTGGAGGTGCTTCCTGGCTTAGGGCTGCACAGTAAGCAGCACTGCAGTTTAGCTTCTCTACACTCTGCATGGAGACGCTGAATTTTCCTTATAGAGATGCATTGATTCAATGCATTTCTATGAGGAGGTGCTGATTGGCCAAAATGGCATTTGGCCCACCTCCTAGCCGATTTCAGCCAATCCACTGCTTTCCTGATGGGAAAGCATTGGATTGGCTAAAAATCGTAAATTCTGATTTCACCAAGGAGGCGGATCAGGGACGGGGCCAGCGCCGGTGAGCCTGTGTGGTGCTGGAAATAAGGTGATTTTTGACCGTTCTAAGGGGGCGGCAAGCCATCTAAATAAAAGTTTTAACAGTATAGGGTCAGGAATACATGTTTGTGTTCCTGAGCCTATAGTGCTCCTTTAAGCTGGTCATTTAGGGCAATGCTTATTGGCTGAGAGCACTCAGCAATTTAAAAAGTGCTAATTTCTGATGAAGTTTACACTTTTTGTAAAATGAAGAAAAATAAAATAAAAAATATAACACAAATAAAGCACTCCACTACTGCCAGCAGGCAAATATTAATTAAAATCATTGTTCACTTGAATAAAAATCAAGTGAATGAAAATTAGCAAATTGTGCCCATCCGGTGTTTAGTGAATGACCCAGTTAGTAATAAACATATCCGTTTCGGCAGTTAAGATAAACTGACAGAGCTAGTCACTAAAGTGAGAATTCCGAATTAATTTTAAATTTAAGGTAAAAATAGCTGAACTGAAAAAAATGTTTTCAGTTCGGCTACTCTAGCCTTAAATTTGAAATTTACTTTCAATTCTCTTTAAATAACCCTGTTAGTGTCAGAACATCCCTTACATAATCATAAAGCAAGACAAAGAGTTTGTCAGTTACGTGAGATATCTGCGTAAGGGGCTCCTAAATCGAATTCCAATTCTCCTTCGCTTTTTCGGATTATATCCAGGTGTTTCCTGTGATTGAAGGGCCAGAAAACACGACTCCTAATCTCTAACTAGAATACAGACATTACCCAAACCAGCAGGAGACACTAAAATCAGCCACTGTTTTAGCGGATAATTAGTCACGGAAGAACAATACTACAGAGGTCAACACAAGGAAAAAGAGATTGGGGATATACCTCGATTACGGGAAGGTTTCCACAGTTACTAGGTTTAATCACTAAATAAGAAACTGTAACGCACTGACAAGAGAATTGCAACTTTTAGTCCAAAATAAATTAACTGGAAAAGCTACCAAATACAGTAACATTTCCAGCTCAGTTAATATGATCTAACATTAGTTACTGTGTCGGTTCTCCTTAATTTATTGAATAGCCCAAGGGGGATTACACAGGATTGCCCTTGGGTGAAACAATTAGGGCTCTGGTCCATAGTGTCACTCAGAGATCTTGGCTCAGACTCCGTACGCTGTGTGGGACCTGCGCGATCATGGCTGCCATGCCCTCGGGGGACCAAAAATTATAAGTGCAAGTAAATGGGTGGTTTGATATTACATCAAGAGAGTGCAACCAAGACTCTTCCAACTCCCTTCCTAAAAATTTACAGGGATACTTACTACACTGAAAATTCAAAGTTAATCAAAAGTCAATTTCAATTTTAAGGTCACAGTAGCCAAATTGAAAGCCTAGCTGATTTAGCCACTTAAAATTTTTGAAGTCCAGTATTTTGATCTTAAATGTAACATATATCTGTGCGTTAAATTAGACCACAATGCTTTAAGAAAACAAACCAAAAAAACCTTGGGAGCCTTGCAATATAGCAAAAATGCACTTTATTTGGGGTTTTAGATTTATAGATTCGGGTTGCACAACAAGCCAAAAATTTTGACAAGAGCAGAATTTTTTTTTTTTTTTTAAAGGAACACTTTTAAAACATGTTCCCTTTATTACAGTCTGCTGCTGCTGGCTCTGCCTGCTTGGCTGTCATCATCAGAAGGGTTGAACAAAAGCCAATCACAATGTTTTCACATAAGAAAGCATTGGATTGGCTGAGCTTGTGAAGAAGGCAGATCAGGGGCAGAGCCAGCACAAGCCAAGCACAGTCTTGTCCAATCAGCAACTCCTCATAGAGATGCATTGAATCAATGCATCTCTTTGAGGAAAATTCAGTGTCTCCATTCAGGTGGTGGAGACACTGAATGTCGCCACAGGAAGCACCTCTAGTAGCAATCAGAGGAGTGGCCAGTGGAAGCTTTCCTTCAATAATACATCCCATTTTAAAATTGACATGTTAAGATTGAATTTCCTTAACACCCCCATGTTTCTCAGGCAGCACAAGTGACTGTGAGCTAGAACCGGCGCCATGCCACAAGGTCAAAACTATAGTCCAGGGCTGGTGTCTGATCACTATCATTCTGAATCATAACCAATGCTCTGGTTTAACCCCTTAAGGACACATGTCATGATTCCCTTTTATTCCAGAAGTTTGGTCCTTAAGGGGTTAAAACAAAAAGCTGTGCTTGAACCAGTGTCCATTGTGAAGGGCATCTACAGACATGCAGTATGAAATGTGAAACACGGTGCCGGTCTGTACTCATTTGCATGTCAAGCTAGGAACTCTGGGATAGTTGGGAAACATAATTTCTCGAGTGTCTACGCCCAAGGAGCACTTCTCAAAGTCCAACCCAAAGTCCAAACACATACAGGTAAAGCATACCAGTAATTTGTATTGGCAATGTGGGGAGTTTTATCATGTTTGGTCTCACCACAATCTTTTTGGTACTTAACCACAACCCTGCGTACAGCAGTAAAACGTTGGAAGTAACAGGAAGTGAAATGGATCTGAAGCAGAATTCTTCGCTTCTCCACAAGTAAAAACAAAAACAAGAAAAAGTGTGACAGTTACATTACAAAACCATTTACCGTCTATGCTTCCATTAATGTGCCTTTTTTTAAAGTTTTCTTGTTTTTCTCCCCTCCTAATAGCATCCTGTTTCTTAGAGCAGGAAGGGAGAGTGCACAGTTTGCTTGGTAGCATTGCTTCCTATAACAAAGGTCAATGCTCTATATAAGCCGTAGGAGAGGGCAACACTAACACATTGAGATGAATTGCTGCTAACACATATTCTTCATTCAAAGACTCGAACAGACTATCTATGGCTCCACATTTCCAATCCACTTCCTGTTTCCTGTCTCATTGTGCCGTACCAAGATATGCACCTTTTCCTTTATCTGTTATAGCTGGCTGTTACAATAACAAAAATGCAATAAAGGCCATTCCATGTTTGCTTTGGGTCTACTTGTTTTTGGAAATGTAATGTAACACATTAAATGGCCAACAGGGGGGACAAAAGCGTGAGTAAATGAAATACATGTCATTAATGTCACAAATGATCTCCGTTAGCATGGGTCATGTATAGAGAATACATAGCACAGCGCCGCAATCAAATCAGATTTGACCGGATTTATGCATTTCTTTATAAGCATTCTCAGTAGAAGTCCTTTAACAGGAGCAAGAAAAGTTTAAAGGGACACTCTGGCCACTATAACCATTTCATCTCGGTGAAGGTATAGCGCCTGCAGTCCGCTGGAGTTGCCCCTTTATTCAGGGTTAAACTGTTCTTGATTGGGCTATCACTGAATGGTCTGGCTAAGGCAGAGATTACACTCTTAGCCATACCAATTCATACACTGAAATGGGCCCTGTGATAGGCTGACAACAGTCAGCTGACACTCTGAGGCAATCATCACTGCTCATTGCTGCTCAAGCTAATGCTTCCTCATTAGCCCAACCAGCATTCAAGGGTCAAAAAAAGACTTAGCACAAAATGGAACTCCAGGCACTACCACCATTTTAAAGCACATATAACAATAATACTTAAAGACAACACTTTAATTACTACAGCCCTAAAGTGTGAGTTTTTCTAATCAAATCTTTAGTCGTAAAGTGACACTATAGTCACCCAAACTTAATAATCTTAAGCTTAATAATCAGTTTTGGTGTATAAAATCAAGTCCTTGCAGTCTCACTGCTCAATTTTCTGCCATACAAGAGTTAAATCACTTTGTTCATGCAGCTCTAGTCACACCTCCCTGTATGTAACATGTACAGCTTCCTTACAAAAACCCTGCAAAGAGAGATCTAATTTTTAAATGTATTATTGCACCGTGTATTTTAATTTAGAATTTATCTCCTGTTACGTTAATAGCCTGCTAAAGCCTTCCTAGTCACTTCCTTTATTACACAGTCTGTTGAATTTAGAATTTCTTATCTCCTGCTCTGTTAATAGCTTGATGGACCTTACAAGAGCCTCCGGTGTGTGATTAAATTTCGATTTACAGAGCAGAGATAAAACTTCTAAATTAAGTTAACATCTGATTGGAAAAAAAACTTTCTTATTTTTCATGCAAGCTATGTCAGTCACAGTCGGGAGGGGTTGGCTAGAGCTGCATAAACAGAAACACTCCTAAATGGCAGACTGCAGGGGCATGACCTATACTTTAAAAGTTCTTCATTAAGCTACAGTTTTGTGTCTATACTGCCCCTTTAATAAAACCACCTATCTCTATGACAAGTCTTGGGCTGAAGATCTGTCCTCAAAGCTTCTTTGTGAGATGGAAATGACAAGCCAGTACTCAGTACTAGCAGTCAAGTAACAGGCCAGCTCTGCAGCTCATGAAAATTATTATTATTGCTCTTAGGAAATATTTGTGTAATTTTTAGTAATTTCATTTTTTTCTTTTTCTTTTGCAACAATAAATTATACCCATTAAAAATCAAGTATGAATTTTTTGAACATAGTGTTTCCCTTTAAGAACTCTAAGAACACAAATGGAACTGCCCCATGGAAAAACAACATCTATCAAAATATAGTCCATTTTAGAAGTCCAGTATGGTTATTTTAACCAAGTCTGTGTCCACATTTGCCTCTTTCCATTCATGTACATCTTATGCAAGTTCTTTGAATTTCCTAAATATTTAAGCAGCTCAGTCACTTCTGCGTATTTCATGCAGGAGATATAATCTTTATTACCCTCCACAGAACTGAGTTTGGTATCTCACGCATGTGCAAGCTTACAGTGCTGACGCGGTTCCCGACAGATAAAAATGCCAGAAGCAGAGGAAAGCCTGGATGAAGAAGATGGCCACTGCACCCTAATCCGTGATGTCATCTTTGTTTTAGTGTCAGACGGTCTTGCAGTGCTTCCATGGCTGAGATCATCATTCTTGATGATCCCAACCAATCCAATGCTTTCCCATAGGAAGGCACTGGGAGGCTATTGCACATGCGCGACAAAGCACTGTGCTGTGCTAATCAGCATCTCCTCATAGAGATGCACTCAATTAATGCATCTCTATGGGGAACGATCCTTTCCGCCACGCAGAGCACTGATCACGGAAAGACCTCTAGTGGCCATCTGAGTGACTGCTACAGAAGGTGTTACTAGGCAGTAATGTTAAAGACTGCAGGAACAGGCAATAGACACCAGGGTCACTACAATAAGCCATAGTGGTTATAGTGACTATAGTGAAGGTCCGTTTTATGAAACGCTTTATGGTATAGTAGTTATAGTACCAGGAGAACTCCGTCGCCCTAAGTATCTGAGGTCTGCTCGGCATAGCCTCCTGTGAAGCTCTGTACTCACGGTCTTCTGTTAAAGGGAAACTGTAGTGCCGGGAATACACTTTAGAGATGCGGATGTACACATTTGCTGCGCATGCACAAAATCCTCCCAATGCTTTCCTAGGGGAAAGCATTGGCTTAGCTGAAATCAAAGACTGATAATCTCAGCCATGGAGGTGGGACCAACCAACGCGAAACTGGCACAGTGTGGGGGGGAAAAGGTGAGTAAAAACATCTTCCTCATGCGATCAGAGGGGGCAGGTACATAAATGCGCGCACACACACACACACTCTAACACACTCACGCTAACAATATGCTCACGCACACACACAGACAGGCTCGCGCACACACACACACAGACAGGCTCACGCGCGCACACACACACAGACAGGCTCACACACACACACAGACAGGCTCACACACACACACACAGACAGACTCGCGCACACACACACAGGCAGGTTCGTGCTCACACACACACACTCAGGCATATTTTATAATTATATATATATATAGCGATAATAATAACGTATACTGGGGGTATAGGGCCCAGGTCCCATACAGCTGTAATGGCTATACCTTTTGATGTCGGCCCAGCATTCATCACTGCTGGCTTCCATAGTGAAGAGGGGGCCTAGCAGACTCCTGTCCCTCTGGCAGTATCCCCTCGCAAGCCGCTGCAGTCTCACGAGAGAAGAGTAGAGCTGCTGCCTGGCTGACGGAGGTGTAATATGGAGTCTGCATTCCACTTTAGACACACACTGCATCCACTACACAGGTACACACACACACATCTTGCATTCACTATGTGCACACACACTGCATCCACTACACACGTACACACATCGTGCATTCACTATGCACACACACACACACACTGCATCCACTACACATGTACACACACATCTTGCATTCACTATGCACACACAATGCATCCATTACACATGGACAAACACATACATCTTGCATCCACTACACACAGGAACACACGTACATCTTGCATTCACTACGCACACACACACATTGCATCCACTACATATGGACACACATGTACATCTTGCATTCACTAAGCACACACACACACTGCATCCACTACACACGGACACACACATACATCTTGCATTTACTATGCACACACACACATAGCATCCACTTTCTCTATCCTTGTAGGAGGACTCTGTGTTGGGCTCGGACCTCGTGCGTGGACACAGGGCTGGGCGGACTCGCAGGTGATCTGCAGAGGCCCAAGCCTTGAGCTGTGTAAGGGTCCCCAAACTTTCTGATTGCAGTGTTTTTACGTTCTGGCAGACTAACAATAATTATGGCAGTCAATTATGTTACACTTAGCAGCCATTGCACAATCATACAATTACAAACTATTAATTATCCGGTAAATAAAAAGAACCAGCTAGAGACAGAAAGGTGAGGCGATGTTAATAAATCAAAATACAAAATTAACTATTGTGTAACTATACATTTTCTGCAAAATAAAAATAACTAGCGAGAGAATGAAAAGGCAACAATCTATTTTACGAACCACAATATAAATCACATTCCTGTATAGTATGATATAGTGCAAGACACCTTGCCTTTTACTTTTCTGTAAAATGTGTTTATTCTTGAAGCCAACACGGCACTGTATCTAGTGGACCATGGGACACAGAATTTGTAGCAATGTTATCCATTATTCTGACTGGGAATGTATCTAGGGACGGAGTAAAAATGGCCTGCTCTTTTTAAACAGAGATTTTCTCCCCAGGAGAACATGAATTGATTGACATCCAGAACAATCTTATATTAATAGATCTTACTAAACATAGAAAAACGTAAAATGTACACATTGGAATTAATTCACTATTACTGGCAATTTTTGTAGACAACTATGGGAACTGTTCATTTTCTGCCAAAATAGTCAAATTGGAAAACATTTTCAACTTGGCTGTAGTGGCCAAATAAAAAAAGTGATTTCCTTGTCAATTCTTCAAAATACTCAGTTTAGTAACTAATTCCACGGTGCCCAAATTTTAATCAGGTTATTAAAGGGACACTATAGGTACCCAGACCACTCAGGCTCATTGAAGCGTTCTGAGTGCACTGTCCCAGGTCCGCCTGTTTTCACTGAACTGCAATAACCACCTTTGTGGGTTAACGCCACCCTCTAGCCCAGGCTTCCCCAAACTCTGGCCCTCCAGATGTTGCTGAACTACAACTCCCATGATTCTTTGAATGAAATAGATAGGCTGAGAATCATGGGAGTTGTAGCTCAGCAACATCTGGAGGGCCGGAGTTTGAAGACGCCTGCTCTAGCCACTAGAGGGACGTTCATGTCGTTAGGCGACTTTTGTTCGACTAACTGACGCTGGACATCCTAATGCTATGCATGTGTGCATCCAGCGTCACCCAAAACCCTATAGGAAAGCACTGTATAATGCTTTGCTGTGGGGGTTGTCCTAAAGCGAGCACAATCATTGCCACGCATGTGCATTAGTTCTCTCCTGCTGGCTGGCGTCGACGATGGAGGAGCGATGGCGGACCCCAAGCCAGCGCAAATATTTGCGCTAGACTCAGGTAAGAGAAAGAAGGGGTTTTTAACCCTTTCTGCACCACGGGAGGGAAGAGGGCACTATAGGGAGCTATATTGCCAGGAAAACAACTGGCACTATAGTTTCACTTTAAAGGACCACTATAGGCACCCAGACCACTTCAGCTTAATGAAGTGGTCTGGGTGCCAGGTCCAGCTAGGATTAACCCTTTATTTTGTAACAGTTTCAGAGAAACTGCTAGGTTTACCTATGGGTTAATCCAGCCTCTAGTGGCTGTCTCATTGACTGGCACTATATTGGTCCTTTAAGCAAAAAATTTTAAATTATTTAACAATGGAAAATGATCATATTATTTAACACCAAGGTACACACACACTTACTTATATAGAAGACAATGAATCTTTGGTAGATTAACACTATCAAGAACCCAGAGGAGAGAACTGCAAGAAAGTGAGCTAAATATAAATGTGATCTTTAAAAGGGCCATGGGAATTGATGCAGTGAGTCATGATTCCCATGAAAATTGAGTGAGTGACAGGGGGGAAAAGACAAAAACAGAAAGTGATGAAATCTTTCTACAAGAATAAAGAGTGAGCGCTTGGAAACCAGACATCGTCGGAGCTATATTGCCAGGAAAACAACTGGCACTATAGTTTCACTTTAAAGGACCACTATAGGCACCCAGACCACTTCAGCTTAATGAAGTGGTCTGGGTGCCAGGTCCAGCTAGGATTAACCCTTTATTTTGTAACAGTTTCAGAGAAACTGCTAGGTTTACCTATGGGTTAATCCAGCCTCTAGTGGCTGTCTCATTGACTGGCACTATATTGGTCCTTTAAGCAAAAAAATTTAAATTATTTAACAATGGAAAATGATCATATTATTTAACACCAAGGTACACACACACTTACTTATATAGAAGACAATGAATCTTTGGTAGATTAACACTATCAAGAACCCAGAGGAGAGAACTGCAAGAAAGTGAGCTAAATATAAATGTGATCTTTAAAAGGGCCATGGGAATTGATGCAGTGAGTCATGATTCCCATGAAAATTGAGTGAGTGACAGGGGGGAAAAGACAAAAACAGAAAGTGATGAAATCTTTCTACAAGAATAAAGAGTGAGCGCTTGGAAACCAGACATCGTCATAAAACAGTTAAACATCAATCAACAAAACCCTACTATAGACATGTGCATCTGCTGGTAACATAGAAAAATCTAAGTATGAACGAAAAACAACTCCACCAAGAACCAAAGATAAAAGATTATTTCAGCCAAGGCCTCTTTCGATATACACCTGTCCCGCCACTATAAAATAAAAAAAGACTAAACTCCTTTAAATTAAAAATCAAACATCTTTTTATGCATTTAACCCAAAGAATGCAAAAAACCACGACCTGTATATTTTGACTACCCATTACAGCGCTATGGAATTTGCTGGCGCTATATAAATAATAATAATGGGGATGTTCTTTTAAGTTTTTATACTCTGAAGTTAAAGAGTTAATCACAGTTGCCTATAAAATTCGGACATGCGCTGACAAAGAACAATGTATATTCATATCTGCTATAAAATTTGTATGTCTTTAATGTGGACCTGTCATACACAAGTCAGTGACAAGGTCCACATGAACTAAGTAAATAAATGACACATTGAAGAAATCACCGGCAATGGACAGATTAACCAATACTCGTCCCTAACGTTTACTTCCTGCTCTGTCGTGGAGGATTACATTGTCACAATGCACACAGCCGCACTCACAGCTATAGGCTGCTTAAAGGGACTGTACAAACACCATAAATACTTATACGTCTTGCACAGGTTATGGAACATGAAGCTCCATTATGAGCTAGGCTGGTGCATGTACAATGTTATGGCAAATGTTAAGCAACTATTAAATAACCTGTTCTGAGCCAGCTTCTTTTATGCCCTTCTGAGGAAGCAAGGACAAGCAATTGGAATAAATTAAAGAGACGCTACGTGCTAGAAAATATCCCCTTTTCAAAATGCATTGTTTTTCTTAGTATATTGTGTTTGGTATGTTTTGTATGTCAGTCCAGAATGCAATAGGTTTCTACCAATGAATGAAGTTATTTGCACAAATATAACCATCAGGTTGCTGTATAACCTTTGCGGTGCGTTGCGGCAAAAAAAAAAAAAAAAAGGAATGATGGGGATGGGTACTGTAAAATATACATTTCATATATTGGAGGGAAAAAAATAGAAAATAACAAGTAGAACAATAACAGATACGCTTTATATTTTTGCCTGTGCTATTCCTTTAAGGTGAGAGAAAAAAATTGGAAATAAATAAATAAATAAAATTCAATAAGAAAAGTTTGGGAACAGCAAGCATTAAGGTTTGTGATGAGCGTGCTCGGAGTAAAGTTCGTTGCTTGCTAAATTGTGAAACAGCCGACGGCCACAGCTCCTCTAAGTTCTGGTGGAGGGTAAGTGCCATCAATATCAGTCATTACAAAGTCAGGAAGAAAGATTGGATTTGTGGTACAGCAGTTGTAGTTGCGTAGCCCTGCCTTGCAGAGAGGACATTTACTCTTCTGCTACAATAAGTTACATCATGATTTCCTGTGCAAGAATTTTGTAACACGAACAAGCTTCTTTAGAAAGATTTTTATCTGTCCTTCCAAGGACCACACATTACCATTGGGCAATTTCTTTGTGGTTTTTATTGTAGATATGTAGTTAACAGTATTTTCAGTGTAATATGTACAGGGGGCATCATTTTGTCTTTGTAAAGAATTATATCAAAAAAGAGCACTAATTTCCCCCATCACCAAAACCTCCTGTTTTTGGATGTCTCTCCCTCACCAAACTTTACAGTTGGCACAATGCCGTCGGATAGCGTTCTCCTGACATCCGCCAAACCCAGACAGTCAAACAGAGAAGTTTGATTCGTTTCTCCACAGAACACGTTTCACTCCTCCAGAGACCAGTGGCGGCATACTTTACAGCACTCGATCCGACGCTTGTCATTGTGCTTGGTGGCGTGAGGCTTGCATACAGCTACTAGGCCATGCACCCATTCCTTGAAGCTCCCACCGCACAATTTTTGTGCTAATAATAATGTCAGTGGAGTTTGGAACTCCAAAATCAGCAGAGGGTTGGCGACCTTTAAGCCCGATGCAGTTTAGCACTCTGTGAGCCCATTCTGTGACTTTACGTGGTCTTATGGTTCATGGCTGAGTTGATGCTGTTCATAAACACTTCCCAATAATACCACTTACATTTGACCATCTAGCAGGGATGAAATTTCACTGACTTATTCGAACTGTGGCATCTTATCACAGTACCACACTTGAATTCACTGAGCTCTTCAGAATTTTTTTCACAAATGTATGTGTATGTAAATGCAGACTGCATGGCTAGGTGCTTAATTTTATACATTTGTGGCAATGGGTCTGATTGAAACACTTGAATCTAATAATTAAGAGGTTTATCCCAATACTTATGTCTGCACACAAACTCCCTTCCTCCGTTAGACTCTCACCTAGTCTCCACTCCTTCAAAAAAAAATCATTGAAAACTCACTTCTTCAGGATACATATCAATTAAACTGCTAACAGCTTTCCCTCCCCGTACCCTGATTCTTCTCCTGCAACTGTCATAAAAACAAAACACTGAGCCCTCAATGAATACTGTTCTAGCAACCTATGTTTCTACCGTACCCTTACCTTTTGTGTCACTACACCTCACTAGTGATGTCGCGAACCGTTCGCGAACTTCCCGCGAAAGGCTCGCCGCGGTCTCCGGTCAGCTCCTGGACAGCACCTCCTGGACAGCATCCATGTTGAAGGCAGCTTCAACATGGATGCTGTCCAGGAGGTGGGAGGGTCTGGGAGGGAGGGTCTGCTGGAGATTGGCCGGGATGTGTCAGCTGAGTTCGCGGCGAACCGTGGCGAGCCGTTCGCGGGAAGTTCGTGAACAGTTCGCGACATCACTACACCTCACTCCCTCTAGCATGTAAGCTCATTAAGCAGGGCCCTCAAACCCTTCTGTTCCTGTGTGCCCAACTTGTCTGGTTACAATACGTGTCTGTTAGTCCACCCATTGTACAGCGCTACAGAACTTGTTGGCGCTTTTTTAAATAATAACAAACACATACATATATAGAAACCCGGCACTCTGGCTTAGAATCTCCAAATTTGCCTGGTGCCCAGTATCGGACTAAATGTATAACACATATGCTGGTACAAACGCACACTGATTGCTTCTTCATTAAGGTAAGAAAATTATCGATTCCTTGAAGAACTTTCTCGGAACAATTCGGTTAACACTCTTAGAATTTTAGGATATTTTAAAACAGCCTCAGTCCTGTCAATTCTATCAAACGTTCCTGGATACAAAGATATATAGAAAAACAAAATCAGGTCTCCAAGGCAACAACCAGTTGGATATTTTCCAATATTCATTATATAGACGTCGTATAAAGCTGTGCAAACAGGCAAATATTAACTCTGACAGCTGATTTATACTAATTAGATAGTATGAACTGCCAGACCTGTTATGTAAAATGGTTTAATGATCAGTGTTCGAAGTGAACATCTTTTTTTTTTTTTATCGTTATTCTTATACTCCCACACGTTCTGTATCTAATGCTGGCAAATGCAGCCCATTTGCTTTCAAAAGTCCAAACCTTATTCTTTAAAAGAGAGAGTTCCAGTCTAAAAGCATTTGCAGAAAAATAGCAATGTTTTCAAAGTATAACACACGCAGATTAAAAGAATGATTTATGAGCAGAGTTTTTTAAAGTCACTTTTTATTAAAGGGACACTATAGTCACAAGAACAACTACAGGTTATTGAATTGGTTCTGGTGAGTAGAATCATTACCTTCAGGCTTTTTGCTGTAAACACTGTCTTTTCAGAGAAAATGCAGTGTTTACATTACAGCCTAGTGATAACTTCACTGGCCACTTCTCAGATGGCTGTTAGAGATCCTTCCTGGGTCATGGCAGCCTAAAATGCATCCAAACATTCAGAGTCTCCTCCCTCTGCATGCAGACACTGAACTTTCCTCATAGAGATTAATTGATTCAATTCATCTCTATGAGGAGATGCTGATTGGCTGGGGCTGTGTTTGAATTGTGCTGGCTCTGCCCCTGATCTGCCTCTTTGTCAGTCTCAGCCAATCCTATGGAGAAGCAGAAACTGTGATTGGATCAGGCCACCACTTCTGATGATGTCAGCAGGGAGCTTGCTTTTCTGAGGAAAAAAACATGCAGAGCTACAGCTTCAGGCTTGAATACAAGTAAGATGTTGCTATATTTAGGGAGGCATGAGGGGCCCCGGGTGGCTAGATGGTGGTTTTAATACTATAGGGTCAGGAATACATGTTTGTGTTCCTGACACTATAGTGTTCCTTTTAACTATTTGCTTTATTCAAATGTAACAGATTTGTTTTGTTTTTTAAGCAATTCATTTACATTTTTGTGTGCCACAACAAACAGTAAAACAACAAACAAACAACAATGTAGCTCAAAGTATCAGTTCATCACTGTGCCAGGACAGCAGCCATGATATTGAATAACCATAACTATATTAGCTCCAGTCACCACGGCCTTCCCCCAGGCAATGTTTGAAAAATAAATTTCAGATAATGATTTGGCAAAAGAAATTTCAGATAATGGTTCGGCAAAAGAAATTTAAGATACTAATAAAGGTTAAAATCCACGTTTTTAGTAAGTGTTATATAATGGGTAATAGCACATGTGCAGAGACGCCAAGCACTGTGTATCATTCATAAGTGGTTATATAGAAGGTAATGAAGTAAATTAATGGCATAATTCCTACAAGATTTGCCATGCTTTATTCAATTTATTTTCCTACTTCTGCAGAGAACATGAGTCAGTCATCAGAACATGACATTTATCGCATTGTATTCAGCACACATGCTGCTGGATGCCTACAGCTGCCCACAGAGATAGTCGATATCTCTGTATCAGAAAATAGAAAAATTATCTGTGGAGGACTTACCCCTCGTCCCCCTTCCCTCTCTCTCCATAACATTTACTTTTTTTTTTTTAATTTTTCCTTCTTTTATTCTTTTCCTTCTGTCTCTCCTGCTCATTCATCACCTTTTATGGGTATTCAAACTATTGTAAACCTGTTTTGTAGAGAGGCTATGTTCTATACCTTTTTTTCCTTAATTAATTTTTTTTTTTTTTTTTAAAGATGAAAATTAACCTACAGTTGAATAACTGACCTGCTAAGCAGTTCGGTAACATAGGCCTCAATTTAATATTTTTGTATAAAACTACTATTTTTCTTCAAAATATTAATATATCAAAAAAAATATTATACATATATAAAAATGTAATATTAAAATATTTTTCAAAATATGAGATCATTTTAAAAGTGTATCCAAATATATTAAATCATATGAAAATCTAACCAAAATATTAAAATTGAGGCCGTAATGTGTAGTTGAATATGAATTACAAAATGTTATCTTCGTGACAAACTCCCTGGTCTGCTGCATACAGGACTCTCCACAAAGCAGCTTTTAGAAAACAAGTAGGAGATAAAAAGACTGATATCGCAATGTAACCTCCCTCTGCCCTGTGCATAGCGATTCCTGCCAACCATACACCGTGACAGACAAGTTAAATAATTCACTAACCAGTACAGAGTAATCAGACTTCCTAGTAACTAGGATACTCATTAAACCTGGGTGATCTTGCACTTTGGGAGATAATAAAGAGAAGAAAAAACCATCGTAAAGGGACAGCTAAAATGTCTCCATTAAAAGCAAATTTAAAATTTTAAGGCCAGACTAGCTGATCTGAAAGCACAGATGACTAGGATTTTTTTAGTTCAGCTACTTTGAATTTACCTTGAATTCTCCCTTTAGAGAATAAACCAGATGGGTATTTTAAGAAAAGTTTTAGCATTTTTTTTTAAATGTCCTTTGTACTGAACTCAGACGCTATATTAAAGGGACTCTCCAGGCCCAGGAAAACATATTAGTTTTCCTGGCACTGCAGAATCCTGCAATGCCCCCCTCCCCATGTTGACCCTCGGCGCTGGGTCAGGCTCTGCCCATGCTCCTCCCCCGACGTCAGCTGGCGGGCGAGATCTAATGCGCATGGGCAGCAATGGCCGCGCACGCGCATTAGACCTCCCCATAGGAAAGCATTATTCAATGCTTTCCTATGGGGATTTCGTCAATGCTGGATGTCTTAATGCATAGCGTGAGGACGTCCAGCGTTGTTTAAAACACTTTTCGTGTTCTAAGAACACTGATAGACAGCCACTAGAGGAGGACTTAACCCTGCAAGGTATTTATTGCAGTTTAAAAAAAAAAAAAATGCAATAATTATACTTGCAGAGTTAAGGGTGGTGGGAGTTGGCACCCAGACGACTCCAATGGGCAGAAGTGGCCTGGGGTGTCCCTTTAAGGGACATACAAAAGTTCTTTTGTGAGCTATTTTTCTGAAAGGGACACTGCAGGCACCCAATCCACTCCAGCTTATTGAAGTGTTCTGGGTGCAATGACTGTGTCTCCTTAAACCTGCAGTGATAATTATTGCAGTAATTGCCGTGCAGGGTCAAGACTGCCTCTAGTGGCAGACAGTCACTAGGGGCACTTCTGGGTGGTTAGGCGACTTTTGGTTGCCTGACGTCCTCATGTTCTGCATGAGGACAGCCAGCGTCAGTCAATTCATCAAAGGATAGCATTGCAGCAATGCTTTCCTATGCAGAGGATGTAACGCGCGTTCACCGTGCATACGCATTAGTGAGTCTCCCCCTCGTTAGGTGACATCAGAGAGGGCGGAGCGCCGACCGAGTGCAGAAGGACTTTTGCGCTGGAACCGGGTAACTATAGTACAGTTTATTAACCCTTACACTGCAGGAGCTAAGGGGGTGCAAGGTAGAGATAGTTCGAGGAATACAGCTTTGTGTTCCTAGCACTGAAGTATCGCATTAAAGTAAAAATTAAGAATGGTATGATAAGAAATGGGTCTGAAGAAGCTGAGGAAAGGCAGGGTAGTAGGGAACCCCTTCTTATATGGGAAGGCTAGTATATCACAGTATTATTACTGACTGAAATGAGATCTGCGCTTTCAATTGTTCCAATCTCTTTTAGGGCTCACTCTCATATTACCGCACAGTCGTGCATATAGGAATAAGTTCTAAATGCACAAGAGCCTCAAAAGATACGGGAACAGAAAGGAACATAATTTAAATTTATAGTGTGGGCCTTTCAAGCAAAGTATAACACCACTATTGTAAAGAAACAGTTAAACTGCTTATCAATTACTGTCCAGATCTCCATGACTTTTGCAAGACAAAACCACAACACACTAGCAATTAATAAAGGTGGTGACAGATCCACTTTAATTTCTACACAAGAGAATATTTATCTTCAATTGACAGTAGCTGCAATATGACTCATTCTGTGAATGTCATCATCACAGGCGCTTAACCAAACCTCCTTCCACACCCATTCACTGTTGTTGCTTTAAAATACAAACAAATATCAGGCCAAGTATTGAGTATCGCTGGACTTGAGATGCAGGCCAACACATGCATCACATGTCTGCAGACGACAGCAAAGGCTTTAATCAGTGGCACAATACTGTTTACACATGGGTCTCCAGCACGGTCACAATCCAGATCTGTCACAGAAACATTATAGTGGGTCACAGCTGGATGCAATCACTGGAAATAAGTGATCCAGCTTAGCCTAACCAATTGTCCCCTGTTACTGGAGACTCAACGTAATATATTTAAAAAGAAGAAAAATTCAAGAAGCTTTTTTTTCTGGTCATCCTGGATGACTGAGGATAGTGTGAGAATTAAAGAAAGAAAAGGGGGAGGGAGAAGGAAATTTTATATAAAATTATGTCAACCCATTAAATTGCACGTAAGCAAAACATTTCAAAGCTGCAGGCACTGGCCCTGCTGACCCAGAGATATTACACAAATATTATTAAATAAAATATTGTACAACATGCATAACCAATGGCTCTGTGTTCATTAAATAAGCTGCTCTCCCAGGCACTATTTATACCGATATTTGCAAGGCACCCATGTGACAGAGGGAGGAATAAGGCCAAGGTTACTCAAACGAGGGACTGACCAGGGAGTTTCTAATGTTAGGCCAAAGCAGAAGAGGCAGAGAAATATTAACACTGAGGGATTTGAGGTCTCTGCTTAATTCCTTTCAGTTCCCCTGTTTAGTCCATCATCCTGTGGCAGGGTAAATTAAGCATTAATTCAGTGACAGAAAGTCACATAATATTAGGGTATACTGCTACAAAAGAGACCTTTAGTAAATGCCAACACCCTGACTGAATAATAGGGACTGACCCTGGCAATTCAGGTATGGTGCTTAAAAAAATTCATTTTTTTTATATTCTTCTTACACAAATGTCTTAACTGTAACAGTTTTACGCATTCTACACATTAACACTATGAATGCCTGGAGTGCGTGCAGGAAGTTAATTGTACAACAAATTAAATAAAGCCACTAACCCTATTTATTGACTACGGAGTTTAAAAGCATAACGAATCTGCAGTAAAAGCCAGAGGTTTCATGCCATTAATGTCACATGTCTGACATATCCATTTAATAGACATTGTAAGTCTTTCAATTAACACAGGATGGCATATTCAGAGTGCGTTGTATGGCACTGAGCTTTCATGAGGGGTAACGGCAGATTACTGCTTCAATTGGGGCAAGGCTCAGAAAATCAATGGCATCTGGCACGTGTGTTGGAGAAGTTACACAACTAGCCATCTCTCCAGAATAATTAAATGCTGCATTTTTTTTTTCAATCTTAATTTTACTTTGAATTTCCATTTTTTTTACATTTGTGAAAAAGAAAATAGGTGAAGTTTACATAGAGGCATTAACTAATCCAGTTGCAGAACAGGTTATCCTCCCATACATATGCCATTACTGGTGAGTTAAGTAGTTTTAGGTTCAACCTTTGTGCACGATGGGTGAGGATTCCTGCTTTGGGGTCATGGTCGTCTCCATGTGCATTGGCTTTAGGTGTGTCAATACTGTTGCATCAAAGGTATAGAGGGGTAAGTTAGGTGTGAATAATGATGCAGGGGGCGTATGTGCTAAAGGTGAGTCTGTGACATATGGGGAGAGGAGAGAAGAGAGAAGGAAAAAAGAAGAAAAGTAAAAGAGAGAAGAAAAAAGGGGAGGGAGAGGTGAGTAATTCAATGCTATCTTATAACAGGATAATGGTGTGGGATGGATATGAACCTGTCCCTCCTTTACCCCATGTGACATTCATTAAATGCTTTGCATTTTTAAAAGACCCCACCAGCATATTGAAGTGCTTTATGGGTGAGCAGTATCCCATTTCAAAGATACATTTATCATTAAATAATGAAACACCCTCTGGCTGTCAAACAGTAAGAAGTTAGTTTCCTGCATGTGTTAGCTCCCCTGAGCAAACGGAAGTGGCAGGCACGCTCTACTTGTCTTCCTCATTATTTCTACTCACACACCCAAGATCAATGTTCTTGCTAACTGCTGATTGGCTATTTCCCCAAGAAGAGTCTGAAAGTCTTCTCTAAGGAAAAAGGAAATGCAGCTTTTGCAAGCTTTTTTTTAACCCCTTAAGGACCAAACTTCTGGAATAAAAGGGAGTCATGACATGTCACATATGTCATGTGTCGTTAAGGGGTTAAAGGAACACTATAGTCACCAAAACAACTTTAGCTTAATGAAGCCGTTTTAGTGTATAGACCATGCCCCTGCAGTCTCACTGCTCAATTCTCTGCCATTTAGGAGTTAAATCACTTTGTTTATACAGCCCTAGTCATACCTCCCTGCATGTGACTTACACAGCCATCCTAAACACTTCCTGTAGAGTGTCATCTAATGTTTACATTTCCTCTATTGCAAATTTGGTTTAATTTAGAATTTTGTAGCTCCTGCTCTGTTAATAGCTTGCTAGACCTTGCAGGACCTTCTTGTATGTAATTAAAGTTTTACAGAGCAGGAGATAAACACTTTTAAAGCAAGTTACATCTGATTGAAAATTAAACCATTTTTTTTCCATGAAGGCTTTGTTCCTCTACCTTTCTCTTCTCCCAACCAACACCAGGCCTTTTTAGCCAGACCCACCAAGATCCTCCAGGTTTCCTGAAACAAAATATCACAATTTATATTCTGCACTTTAAAGAAGTAATGCAAACTGATATCCATATGATAATATAGTGTCGAAATGAATACTCCTTCAGTGTGGCCAGATCTAGTTTTGAATGTTACCATTTTAAGCACATTTCTGTAAAATGTCACTTTTTTCAAGCTGATGTACAATGTACATTCACCGATTAATGACTTTATTACCTTCCTCCAAATGTCAATTCTATATATCACAAGGCAACACTTTCATGCTGTTCCCATCAACATGTATAAGTGATATCAGTACAAGAAGACATGGTGGTCTTTAAAACATTAACCCGCAGGAGAGAATTTAATTAAAAGAACATACCAAGCACCATAACCACTACATCCTGTTGCCTGGCTAGGAGTACCTTGGCGCTGTCCCATGTAAATAGCCAAACCCTTTTTTATTATGGTTTAACAACTTACCTGGGTGGCTGCCACCCCTAATTTGTCTTCTCCAGATGTTATGGTGCCAGGAGTGTTTCTTTAAACAAGGCAGTTCACATACTAACTGTCCATTGATTGTTTTCCTTCTGGCAGCACTTTAATGCTGCATACACGACAGCATTTGAGCAACAACAGAAAGTGAAAAAAATACAGCAATGCACTGTGGCTATGGCAGCCCTAGATCCGAGATTCTGAATGGGTGTTTTAGAGCTATAAGTGGGATTTCATTTAAGCAGGAACTGTGCGTTTCAACAATAGAAAACTGAAATGATGTAACTGTATGTTTGTGGTGGCAAGTTTTAGGCCTGGCTAGTAGGGTGCTACATATAAATATGGCCACACTCATAAATGATAGACACTTCTGTGATTTATATGTGGCCGTGTGTTCATACAATAATGTGTCGGTTTTGGTTTTTTACCGAGATCCTAAATGTCTTTTTGGGAGTGAAGGGGGGTTAATTTCACTATTATTATTAGAATTATTATCACACAAGGTCTTGTGTAGTGAAAGATCTGTCACGTGCCGCACAAGTGAGTCAGATGTGTGAGCCAGTGCTCAGACCTTATTAAGGGCGCAGAACACATTTCTTCATTTCATTGGTCAAAACTCAAAGGAATATGGAATCAGACAGAACTCGGCAATGAACTCTGCAAAATCACAGCCTGATTTCTAAACACATTACATTACTAGGAGTATTATTGCTGTGGAGTTTGGTAATACACTTACACACACCAACAATATGAAGCTCCTAGAAAAGAGGGGCAGAGGGATTTGGGTCAAAATTAAGGACTGCCCCTCCTAAATAGGGATACTTGGGAGGTATGCATGTGCTTACTAAAACATTAGGAGGATTATTCACTAAAGTGAGAATTCAAAGTGAATTTCAAATTTAAGGACAGGGTAGCTGAGCTGAAAGCATAGAATTATTCCACTTTGTCTATTTATTAATTCACTTTGAATTCTCACTTTAGTTAAAGGACCACTCTAGGCACCCAGACCATTTCAGCTTAATGAGGTGGTCTGGGTGCCAGGTCCAGCTAGGGTTAACCCATTTTTTCATAAACATAGCAGTTTCTGAGAAACTGCTATGTTTATGAATGGGTTAAGCCTTCCCCTATTTCCTCTAGCGGCTGTCTCATTGACAGCCACTAGAGGCGCTTGCGTGCTTCTTACTGTGATTTTCACAGTGAGAGCACGCCAGCGTCCATAGGAAAGCATTATGAATGCTTTCCTATGTGACCGGCTGAATGCGCACGCAGCTCTTGCCGCGCGTGCGGATTCAGCCGATGGGGAAGAGAAGAGGAGGATCGGAGGAGGAGAGCTCCCCGCCCAGTGCTGGAAAAAGGTAAGTTTTAACCCCTTTCCCCCTTCCAGTGCCGGGCGGGAGGGGGACCCTGAGGGTGAGGGCACCCTCAAGGCACTATAGTGCCAGGAAAACTAATATGTTTTCCTGGCACTATAGTGGTCCTTTAATAACCCTGGATTTTCCACCTTTTTCTTATATACACAAACTAGCCTGTAATATGGAATTGGAAATATCCACGAGAATGTATGACATACAATAGGTAGCACTTTGCTATTCATTGAAAAAAAATACAACTTCAATATGTTGTTTCCAGAATGTATTCTGTTGAAATCATGTTTGATTCTTGTAACATTTTGAACGTAGCCACGATGATTGCCACAGAGGACATTCCACTCCGATGTATCACTAGACCCACACTCAAATATTATTTATATCCAACATTGGCATCTACTAACTGGTATATTGCATATACACACAGTAAATAAAAGGTCAATCTAAGCAGCTTACAGTAGTGGTTTTGGTGTATAGATGGTGGAAAAGGGGGAAAAACAACACTATACCACACAGCCGTAAAAAACGCAAATAGGTGCAGGAGTCAGGTGGGTTTGGCTCCACAAAAACACCAGAACAGACCAAAACAAACAATATTTATCTGCACTCGATAGATTAGGTTTATGCATGATATATTATTGTAAAAAGGGCATGTAACATATACAATGATTAAAGTATAGCATACATGCCGTAACTTTTCTTAAACAATTTAAAACATTAATTTATGATAAACTGCAATATTAGCAATTGTCAGACACTAGAGCTAGACAGACACT
Organism: Pelobates cultripes; assembly: GCA_933207985.1. Taxonomy (NCBI): domain Eukaryota; kingdom Metazoa; phylum Chordata; class Amphibia; order Anura; family Pelobatidae; genus Pelobates; species Pelobates cultripes. The sequence goes on from OW240922.1 coordinate 87,044,961, forward strand.
AGAGGCATTTTCTCACTTCATGATGGTCTTCACATTCAGTGTGAAAACACAACATAATGATACCAAAGATCTCTAATGCTTCTCAAGACTGGAGGAGTCATGAGAAGAATTAGATTGGACATAGATCATTAAGGATAATGATCTCGGAGGCGGCAGTACGTCATATACATCAAGGATTACAACATGTCAAGTGTATGCGCCCTATTGTATAGGTAGTAACTAGTCGTTGGCTATCTTCAAGTCAGGATGACTTGTTAGTTGGAGCGATTGGTGCCGTAATGAATTTCCTTACCTACCTATGGATCCCCCTAACCTATGAGGCATCGGGGGGGAAGGGAGCTCAGAGTTTGGCAGCACAATAATCAGATCTTGGAAAAGTAAAAGGAGGGTACGACCTCTCTTCTAGTATAACTAGATGTGCTCAGCAAAGAGCGGCCCAATTGGTCATAAAGGGAGAGCAGCACTGGTAACAACTGGTAAATAAAAATTAAGTAAGATTCATAAAACCCAAATACAAAAAAAAGTAGTGAGATGCAGTAAAAAAAACCTTTTCTATGTGGGCTAAAAAGGCCCAAAACGAAAAAAGAGTTACGTGATGACAGTCGAGTGCCATTATCCCGCCTGGTCCCGGGTTCAAAGGGATGATGTTGTTCACATCCCAGGTAGGGATTTATGTTTGCGCGGCAGGTGGTGCTGAGAGGCCCAGTGCCTGTAAGAAGGCTGTGCAGCCGCTTGCTTCCTGCATGGTAGGCCCGAGATCCTCGGCGCCAGGTTTTGGTGGTATGCCAGAAACAGAAAGGGCATCTGCAGACTCGGTGAGTTCTTCTGAGTGTGGATCTGCAGTGTGTGGGCTGATATAGTGAGTATTTCTTACTAGAAAGGTGGGTTTTGTCGCTTATTTGCTCGGAGCAGTTCAAAATGGCGCCCGTTTCAGTGTGCTGCTTGCCACCCCCTCCATCCCCCCCAACCTACAACTGTATTTATTAGATCAATGGTTCTGTTTTTGGACATTGCCTCCACCGCCCAGCCCACCTCCTACCATTTTGTGAAAATGAATAGGCAGGTTGGCAATACGATTGGTGATTTGATTCAAGATACTAAGGAAAACATCAGCCCTCAGAAAACAATGGCACAGCCATTCCTTTATGTGCAACACCTCTGTAGCATGGTTTCCCTCTCCAGGGCACAAATATCATGACTCAAACAATCTCCCATACAGCCTTCTGTTAGAATCTGGGACAGGTGATGCAGGCCATACTTCTCCTAGATACAAAGCACATCTACTTTCCCACTATCAGGAGTGCCGTCAGCAAAGTCAAGAGTTGCATCTATGTTCTCGCCTGGATAACAAATAGTGTGCGGGCCAGTGACCCATTTCTACTTCCTAGTCCCTACAGTAAAGGAGCAGGTGTTCAGGAACTGCAAAGGCAAACACAGCATCAATGCCCAGGCTGTGTGACAGTGAGCTGACCTTCACTCACACACAGGTGCATCCGGTTTCCAGACTCAGCCGTTACCCCATGATTCTGGAAAATAGAGCCCTGACAGAGGTCATGGAGTCCCTGCATGCTTACTCACACTCATAGTTTATTTTTTTTTGTTTTCTGCCTACATGTAAAAATGTTTCTTAATTTTCCTTTTTCCTCTTTGTATCTTAGTATTTCATTCTGTATTATTTTCATCAAAGCAGCCCTACACCTGCGGCAGCGACCCGAGGTGGTCTTCACGATTGAGGCCATACAGTAATAGCATGTGCGTTCCGTGATCACAGTGTTTGCAGCATATACAAAATGTAATGAAAGTCCCCCAACTGGCTGTGCATGATAGCTGTGTTGGTTGCCGGGATTGCCCGGCCCTGTGATAGCGTGCCTTGGGGGACCTCCACAAGGCTATTTTTCTGGATGCTTCACTAGTGAGGTATACAGAAATAGCAATGTTGCAGTGACCACTGATATATTAAGGACATTTAAACTGTCACTGTGTGTGGTACATCAGCAGTCTAAGTCATAAACCACCTCTGACATATCACGTATGGCCCCATTCATCAATGGGCACAGTATTTTTTAGATTACATGATTTAATTATTTGGGGGGAGTGGGGGTTCAGGTTTAATTTACCTTTTGGGTTTCGATTATAGTATCTAACACTAACCACAACCCTAAGCCAAACAGAAAATCCTGCCAATTTGATATTGCAGTTTGTCCAAAGGACCAGTTTCGTAAGTTTGAAAGTGGGTAAAAAATGAGCGAAGATGTGCTAAGTAACCATAAAAGAAAGAAAAACAGTGAACACAGAACTTTTCATAAAGAACTCCTGAATAGTATGAGAATAATGAGTTGGAATAAGAAAATTAGATGTATCACTTTTGTGCTGAAATAAAGCCAGTAGAATTTTTGTGCAAAAGGTATGGATGGTGCTTCTAAGAACCAAAAAGAGCCATACACAAAAACCATGGAGATTCTGCGTGGGGGGGAAATTTACACAAAACCAGAAACTTTATCTCCACGTCAATAGAGACTAGAACTAAATCTAACAAGAACTGCATAAACAATTTAACGTTTAGATTTAAATAGCATGAAACGTCCATGCTTCAGACACACTGATAGAAAAGACGTGTGTGTGTGTAAACTTATTTTTATTTATATTTTAAATAGTGATTTTTAATTGTACTTTTTAATAAAATCGTATTTTTTAATAAAAGTATAAATAATTCATGCAAATTTAAATGTTTCTATTTTACTTTTAACATACCGGTAAATTAAAATATAAAACTACTGTGGATGCTATAAAAAGGAAACATTTCTGCGTAAATAGGAAAAGATGGAGGAAATAATTTTCCATAAACACTGGATTTTGTTTAAAAAAAAAAAAACAACATGTCTAGATAAACAAAATGTGTTCCCAAATAATAGAACTCAGGCGCTAAAAACAGTTGATTGAAAAATGTGTGCACTTTATCCTGCCAAAACTAATAGACTACATTTCCCATAATTCTCTGTCGGCACTTGCTTGAAGGGAATCGTGGGACTTGTAATCTATCTGGAAACAGCGAGGAGCAAAGATTGTGCATCCTCGTCCAACACATTTAATCACAAACAGATTATGAAGCCAAGGTACTTGTATTTCTACATCTGCTGAGGTAAAAGTTGCAAGTTCCCCTTTTTTTTTTGTTGGACATTTATTACTTATAAATATAGAGATAAATGAAGAGATAAAGTAAAGTTTTCTCTGTAGAATTCAAATGTTGCAGTTGGGAAAACAATACATTTTCGTGGAATCCTGTAGAATATGAATGCTGTAAACTGCAAGGCAGTGCTTTCAATTTGCTCCTCATTCATAGAAAGAAGAAATATGAATCTGGCAGCCCTACCAGAGTTTAGCCTCTAACAGGCTTATTTACTAAATCGAGAATTCCAAATTCAAGGCCAGAGTAGCCAAACGGTAAGCATAGCAGGCAAGAGATTGTTCCAGTTTGACTATTTGAACCTTAAATGTATAATTCTCTCTGAATTTTCACTTTAGTGAATATCCCTGTAAGTCAAGACCATTAATCCCTTAAGGACCACACTTCTGGAATAAAGGGGAATCATGACATGTCACACATGTCATGTGTCCTTAAGGGGTTTTTAAAGGGTTCCTATAGTGCCAGGAAAACAAAGCCGTTTTCCTGGCACTATAGGGTTATTAGATCTCCCCTTGCCTCGCCCCACCCTCCGGCAAAACCCCTTCAGCCATTTACCTGAATCCAGCGCCGATGTCACTCGGCGCTGGGTCAGGCTCCGCCCATACTCCTCCCCCGCCATCAGTCAGCAGGGGGGACCTAATGTGCATGTGCAGCAATGGCTGCGTACATTAGACCTCCCCATAGGAAAGCATTATTCAATGCTTTCCTATGGGGAAAAGCTGACGCTGGAGGAGCGTGGGGACGTCCAGCGTCAGATAATGGACCAAAAGTCCGTTTGGATTCCAGAAGCCCTCTAGTGGCTGTCTGTTAGACATCCAAAGAGGGCAGACTTAGAGCTGCAATGTAAACATTTCAGTTCTTTGGAACTTCAATGTTTCACATTGCAGCAATAAGTGCAAAAGGGTCACAGCACCCAGACTACTTAAATTAGCTGAAGTGGTCTGGGTGCCTACAGTGTCCCTTTAAGCTTAGCAGCAAGCTGAATTTTACTTTATTGTTTCACATTTAAAGAAAGGTAATTAAACAGAGGCAATCGATGCATTGCGTACACTGCCAAGAATGTAAATCTCTACTAATGTACATTTCCTTAAAAAAATAAAGACAAAAAATACCCACAGTAAATAAACTGAACTAGGCAAGTGTCTCCTTGTAGATTACCATTAAATAATCATAATCATCATAAACTCAACCTATAAACACAGGATATTGTTTCACTATTGTTTCATTTGGAATCACTGATGCTTTATGGCTGTTTAACCCTTTACCTACTGATCTGTCAAGAAACAGCAAAACGAACACCCACACCAGCACTGAAATCGCCAAGCATGGTGCTACGCAGCCCACTATTTGTCAGAAAACAACGACTACAATGTAAAATATTACAATAGTAGACAACCTCCCACAATGCAACAGCTGATGGCTCCTATGACGCTAAGCCAGCCAAAAACAAAAAGCTGGGTGGGCTTTATGGTTATTGTAGTTGGAAGCAGATGGCATGTTAATATTTCCTGGATCTCTAAGTAAATATACAATGCATCAAAGCTAGTAAATGCCCACCACCCCATCCAGGGCCTGCGTGAACCCCACTGAAAAATTTTAAAACACACAATATTCAGCATTTTTTAACTTAAAGTTTCAATGTTTGTAGGGAAGATTTATCCAAATGAAAGTAAATGAAGAAATAGAACAGGTGTCAATATGAGTATTAAAGCCATAACTGTCACAGAAAGCCTTGCGCAGCTGATAAGCGGCATATCACAGCCTGCAGGTGAGGAGAGGTCAGTACTGCTCTACATTGTAGCAGTATATGGTTACATGGCCTATGATAATACTGGATACAGGTTTATAATAGCAGACTAAGCAACATTTCTATAAAAATAATAATAATGCAAAAATAAAATATTGTCTAAGAGGTGAGAATGACAAAGCATGCCTGGTGTATAAGGTGATAATATGATATAATTTTAGTTTGCAGGTGCAGGTGAGGCGATGGGCTGTTGCAGGTGAGCTCTGGGATGAGGTTGCGTGTCCTTTCAGTAATAATAATAATAATAATAATAATGTAGGTTGAGAGTCCTTGCAGTAATAATAATAATAATGTAGGTTGGGGGTCCGTGCAGTAATAATAATATATAACTAATAATAATAGTGTGGTGGGATGATGTTGGGGGTCCCTGCAGTAATAATAATAGTGTAAGCTGTCCATGCAGTAGCAATAATAATGTGGTAGGTCTATGCAGTAAAGTATTATTAATACTGTGATGAGGCTGGTGGTCCCTGCAGTAATAATAATATTGTAAGGGGTCCATGCGGTAGCAATAATAATAATAATAATGTGGTAGGTCAATGCAGTAAAGTATTATTACTATTATTATTATTAATACTGTGATGAGGCTGGTGGTCCCTACAATAATAATAATAATAATAATATGATGGGTCCCAGGAGTAATATTCTTAATACTGAAATGAGGCTGGGGGTCCCTGCAATAATAACAATACTAATAGTGTGGTAGGGGGGTGTCCCTATAATAATAACAATATTGATGAGGCTGGGGGGGTCCCTGTAGTAATAATAATAACAGCGTGGTAGGGGATGTTATAATAATAATAATAATAATTATAATAATGGTAGTAATATGGGGGTGTCCTTATAATAATTGTAGTAATAGTGTAGTAGAGCGTGTCATAATAATAATAATAATAATAATAATAATAATAATGTTATTCATAGTGTAGTAGGGGGGTGTCCCTATAATAACAATAATAATATAATAATCACAGTGAGGTGGGGTGGCGTAATAATAATAATGGTAGTAATAAGAGGTGTCCCTATAATAATTATATTAATAGTGTAGTAGGAGATGTCCCTAGAATAATAACAATAATAATCAAAGAAGAACAACAACAACAGTGTAGTATTAGGGATGTGTCCCTATAATAATAATAATAATAATAATAATAATACTATAAAAAGGTGTGTCCTAATAATAATAATAATAATAAATTATGAGCACAGTGTCCCAATAATGATAATAATTAGTATAAGCAGTGTGTCTCTATAATAAAATAATAATAATAATATGAGCACAGTGTCCCTGTAATAATAATATAATAATAGTGATAGTAGTATAGACACAGTGTGTCCCAATAATATAATAATAATAATAATAATAATAATACTGATAGTAGTATAGACACAGTGTGTCCCTGTAATAATAATAATAATAATAATAATAATATAATAGTGATAATGATAGTGATAATGATAATAATAGTGATAACGATAGCAGTGTGTCCCTGTAATAATAATAGTGATAATAATAATAATAGTGATAATAATAATAGTGATAATAATAATAATAATAGTGATAGTGATAATAATAGTGATATGAAGCAGTGTGTCCCTGTAATAATAATAGTGATAATGATAGTGATAGCCGTGTGTCCCTGTAATAATAATAATAATAGTGATAATGATAGCAGTGTGTCCCTGTAATAATAATAGTGATAATAATAGTGATAGCCGTGTGTCCCTGTAATAATAATAGTGATAATAATAATAGTGATAATGATAGCAGTGTGTCCCTGTAATAATAATAGTGATAGTGATAATAATAGTGATAGTGATATATGAAGCAGTGTGTCCCTGTAATAATAATAGTGATAATGATAGTGATAGCCGTGCGTCCCTGTAATAATAATAGTGATAATGATAGTGATAGCCGTGTGTCCCTGTAATGATAATGATAGTGGTGATAGTGATATATGAAGCAGTGTGTCCCTGTAATAATAATAATGATAGTGATAGCCGTGTGTCCCTGTAATAATAATGATAGTGGTGATAGTGATATATGAAGCAGTGTGTCCCTGTAATAATAATAGTGATAATGATAGTGATAGCCGTGTGTCCCTGTAATGATAATGATAGTGGTGATAGTGATATATGAAGCAGTGTGTCCCTGTTCTCCCCATCAGCCAGCTCTCCCCAGGCCAGGCTGTGAGTGAGTGAGTGAGTGAGGGGGCGGAGGATGGGGCCATGGCTGAGCCCGGTCTCTCACCGCAGGGTGGGCCCCACGCAGGCCGTGTCGGTGCTCTCGATCTCCTGCAGGATCCGCTCGTGCTCGGTGACGCTCTCCAGGCTCTCGCTCTCCGCCATCTTGCAGGATGAGGTGCCCGGGCTGCCGCCGGTGACAGGCGTGGGAGCTGCTCCGGAGGTAGAGCGATGCCGGCAGCGGCCGCTAGAGGGAGCCGGCGAGACGCCGTCAGCATGCAGGAGCAGTGTGGCTGCAGCAGGTGCTAGGGATACAGGGGGGACCCCAATATCAGGGTCTGCATAGGGGGGACCCCCAATATAATATCAGGGTCTGCATAGGGGGGACCCCCAATATAATATCAGGCTCTGTATAGGGGGGACCCCCAATATAATATCAGGCTCTGTATAGGGGGGACCCCAATATAATATCAGGGTCTATATAGGGGGGACCCCCAATATAATATCAGGGTCTGCATAGGGGGACCCCAATATCAGGGTCTGCATAGGGGGACCCCCAATATAATATCAGGGTCTATATAGGGGGGACCCCCAATATAATATCAGGGTCTGTAGAGGGAAACCCCCAATATCTGGGTCTGCAGAGGGGGAGCCCCAATATCAGGGTCTGCATAGGGGGAGCCCCCAATACAATACCAGGGTCTGCATAGGGGGAGCCCCAATATCAGGGTCTGCATAGGGGGAGCCCCAATATCAGGGTCTGCAGAGGGAAAGCCCCAATATCAGCGTCTGCATAGCGGAACCCCAATATCAGGGTCTGCAGAGAGGGAGCCCAATAGCAGGGTCTGCAGAGGGGGATCCCCAATATCAGGGTCTGCAGAGTGGAGCCCCAATAGCAGGATCTGCATAGGGTGAGCCCCAATATCAGGATCTACAGAGTGGAGACCCAATATCAGGGTCTGCAGAGGGGGAGCCCAAATATGAGGGGCTGCAGATGGATGCCTCATTATCAGGGTCTGCATAGAGGGAGCCCCAATATCTAGGTCTGCATAAGGGGATCCCCAATATCAGGGTCTGCATGTAGGAACCCAAATATCAGGGTCTGCATTGGGGAAATCCCAATATCAGGGTTTTGCAGATGGGAGCCCCAATATCAAGGTCTGCATAGGGGGAACCTCTATATCAGGGTCTGCATAGGGAAACCCCAATGTCAGCGTCTGCAAGGGGGAACCCCAATATCAGCGTCTGCAAGGGGGGACCTCTATATCAGGGACTATAAAGGGGAATCTCACTAAAAGGGTCTGCATAGGGGAACCCCAATATCAGAGCCTGCATAAGAGCAAACTCACTATCAGGCTCTGCATAAGGGGAACCCCAATATCAGGGTTTTGCAGATGGGAGCCCCAATATCAAGGTCTGCATAGGGGGAACCTCTATATCAGGGTCTGCATAGGGAAACCCCAATGTCAGCGTCTGCAAGGGGGAACCCCAATATCAGCGTCTGCAAGGGGGGACCTCTATATCAGGGACTATAAAGGGGAATCTCACTAAAAGGGTCTGCATAGGGGAACCCCAATATCAGAGCCTGCATAAGAGCAAACTCACTATCAGGCTCTGCATAAGGGGAACCCCAATATCAGGGTTTTGCAGATGGGAGCCCCAATATCAAGGTCTGCATAGGGGGAACCTCTATATCAGGGTCTGCATAGGGAAACCCCAATGTCAGCGTCTGCAAGGGGGAACCCCAATATCAGCGTCTGCAAGGGGGGACCTCTATATCAGGGACTATAAAGGGGGAATCTCACTAAAAGGGTCTGCATAGGGGAACCCCAATATCAGAGCCTCCATAAGAGCAAACTCACTATCAGGCTCTGCATAAGGGGAACCCCAATATCAGTGTCTGCCAGGTGGACCACCATATCAGGATCTACCGAAGTGCCTTTAAATGTATTGGCTGCAGAGGAAGGCCTCAAACTCATGTGGTACATGTTCGAGCACTCTAATCAGAAACCTTTGATAGTGCCTCTATATTCAGAGGTGCCATAATATTATAGGCTGCGCATGGATGAAACCAAAATAATTATAAATAATCCTGCAGATACCAAAATCAAGCAATACACTGCACTCAGGTGGGCCCTATGGGCAATGCTGTATTATGGTTATTTTCTGCCCTAAACATGACTAAACGTGGGCATCCCTAATATAACTTTGCTCCTCCCCTTCCTGTTAAGGCTGCACCTCTTCCTGTTTAAGACCTATCCCTTCTTCTGTAAGCTCCACCCCTTCATTATAAGGCCCCACCTTTAACTCTTAGAGCTCCACCTCTTTCTACCTCATCCTTTTAAGCACACACACACTCACTGACCCATACGCACACTCACTGGCACTCACACTGTTTAACCAACACACTTGGAATGACAGACACATGTACTCACTGATAAATATACACTATTCAAATTAAGTTACGGCGCATATATAATAATAATATACTAATAATCTTATCAGGCTACTTAAATTCGCCTATTTAAGAAAATAAATATGGGGATTCAATTCCACCATATGTTGATGACATACACTCACTGACAAACAGTCATTGACTCACACACTGTTTTACCAATGCACATTTTCATTGACACTGACATACACACACTCTCAGATACACAAACACTGACTGGCTGACACAGTCATTGGCTCACATTGTTTAACCAATACACACTTTCCCTGACACACCCACTCACTGACAGACACACACTCTCAGATACACATGCACTTACTGACAGACACACACAGTCACTGAACGACAGACATCCTCACTGATTTCATGCACTCTGACAGACGCACACATGGTCAGTGACACACTCACTGACAGACACACATACTCAGTGTCACGACAGTGACCAAAGTCACAACAGTAACCCCTTCACACAGCGCGAAAACCCACAGAAAGACGGTTACCGGACCTTAGAATGGCCGGACTAGCGTCTGAGAATAGTCAAGAGAAATTGCCAGAGGTCAAGGGAATACGGAAGACGGGCACACGATAATCCAAGCCAAGATACGGGAAACCAGAACACAGAATAGTCAGAGAGGGATAGCCAAGGGTCTAATACCAGGAAGGACAATAAGAAAAGATAGCACCAGGGGACTTTAAACAAGAACCACACTAGGGCATCTGACAAGTGTCATGATAGCCCTTTTATAGTGTGGGTTCTATGGCTTTAATTTCGTAGCCACGCCCCCAAAAAGTCCGGGAGCGTGGCCACGTTTGAATTTTGGCGCCATTTTTACTCTGACGTCGGCGCGCATGCGCCGCGTCATAAATGTGGCCGTGTTCCGAGCGGCCGGCGTCAGAATGTCTGAGCCGCCCCCCGGAAGCATCGGAGGAGGACCCGGCGCTGCGCGGGACCGGCGGGGAAAGGTAAGCGCTTGTTACAGTACCCCCCCCCCTCGAGAACCGCCCACAGGGCGGGAGGAACTGAACCCACAAGAGCGCCGCCTCTCAAATAGACGAACCAGACGAGGGGCGTGAACATCAGACGCATCGACCCATGATCGCTCTTCAGGACCGTACCCTTTCCAATCAAGGAGATATTGCAATTTACCCCGAGAAATCCGGGAATCCAATATAGATTTAACTTCGTATTCGACATGATCCTCCACGGGTGCGGCAGGAGGAGTGGGGATATTCTGAGTATAACGATTACAAATGAACGGTTTGAGAAGGGAAACATGAAAAGCGTTAGGAATTTTCATAGTATTTGGCAATCTCAAACTATAACAGACCGGATTAATGCGTTTGAGTATCTGAAACGGGCCTATGAAACGGGGAGCAAATTTCATCGAGGGTACCTTTAACTTTATGTTACGGGTACTTAACCAAACCCTGTCCCCCGCCACGAACGTAGGAGCAGCCCTACGTCGTCTATCCGCATTCTTCTTTTGAATCTGAGTCTTTTGATTTAAGATATGTTTAACCCCTAGCCAAGTTTCTTTCATATTGTGAAGGGTGCTGTCAACACTAGGCACTCCTGTAGATGAAAAAGAACTCGGCAAAGTAGTAGGATTAAACCCATAATTAATAAAAAAGGGACTATGTTGAGTGGATTCGTGTATTAGATTATTATGGGCGAATTCAGCCCATGGGAGTAGTTCCACCCAATCATCTTGGTGCTCAGAAATGAAACAGCGGATGTATTGTTCCAGGCATTGATTCATCCTTTCCGTAACCCCATTGGATTGGGGATGATAAGAAGAAGAAAGGTTAAGGACAATACCTAATTTGTCACAAAATGCCCTCCAGAACCGTGAAATGAACTGTGGACCCCTGTCAGATGTAATATCTTGAGGTATGCCATGTAAACGTACTACCTCTTTTATAAATAAAGAGGCCAGTTCAGAAGAGGAGGGTAATTTGATTAGTGGGATGAGATGAGTCATCTAAGAGAATCTGTCGATTATAGTCAATATAACCTTATGGTTCCTGGAAGAGGGCAGATCTACTATAAAATCCATAGCAATACTTGTCCAGGGTTTATCGGGAATGGACAATGGCAAAAGGAGGCCCAAAGGACGAGCTTTGGATGATTTCGTGGAAGCACAGACCCTACAAGCAAGAATTAACTCGCGAACATCCTTCTTGTATGAAGGCCACCAAAACTGTTCTTCGAGTAAAGACTCAGTTTTGTGAATACCTGGATGTCCTGCTAATTTGGAGCTGTGTACAAGGAATAAGACCTTTTTCCTATAAGACAGGGGTACGTATAGTTTTCCCCTGGGAATAGTAAATGAGGTCTGATCCTGAAACCTAGATAACTCCTCCATTAACCCTGAAGAGATCTTGGCACGGACGGTTGCGATTATATGGTTGGATGGGATTATGGAAGAGAGGTGCATTACTGTAGGTGACAAATGTGCATATTGACGGGATAAGGCGTCAGCCTTAGTGTTCTTTGATCCTGGTCTGTAAGTTACTATGTAGTTGAATCGTGTTAAAAATAAAGACCATCTAATCTGTCTATCTGACATTCTTTTAGTTTCTCCAAAATACGAAAGGTTTTTGTGATCCGTAAGGATGGTGATGGGAATGGTAGACCCTTCTAACAGATGGCGCCACTCCTTGAGGGCAGAGATAATAGCCAATAACTCACTGTCCCCAATGTCATATCTCTTTTCTGTCTCAGTTAATTTCTTAGAAAAAAATCCACAGGGATGCAATGGTTGATCATCAGATGGACGTTGAGACAGTACGGCTCCAATACCGGTTTCAGATGCATCCACCTCTAATATAAATGTACGAGAGGGATTGGGATGCCTCAACACCGGTGCAGAAGAAAAGGCTAATTTAAGTCTTTCAAAAGCTTCCTTGGCCTCGAGATTAGAATTTCGCCCCTTTTTGGTCATGGCAGTGATAGGTGCAGTGATAGAGGAGAAACCTTTAATACATTTTCTATAATAATTGGCAAACCCTAGAAAGCGTTGGATAGCCTTGAGTCCAACGGGCAAGGGCCAATTAAGGATAGCTTCTAGTTTTTTTTTTTTCCATTTGGAATCCAGACCCTGAAATTATGTAACCCAGAAAATGCACAGTGTCTATATCAAATTGACATTTTTCTAATTTACAGTAAAGTCCATTTTCTAAGAGTTTAGAAAGAACCAACCTAACGTGAGTATGGTGGTCTTTAATATTCTTGGAGTAGATTAGAATGTCGTCTAAGTAGACAATAACAAACATATGTAAATAGTCCCTTAAAACATCATTAATGAAGTCTTGAAAGACTGCTGGGGCATTGCATAGCCCAAATGGCATGACCCTATACTCGTAGTGACCATAGCGAGTATTAAAAGCAGTCTTCCATTCGTGCCCTTTCTTAATCCTAACTAGATTGTATGCCCCCCTCAGCTCCAATTTCGTAAAAATAGTCGCACCTTTTAATCTATCGAAAAGTTCTGTGATTAGAGGAATAGGATAGGCATTACGTATAGTTATTTTGTTTAAACCCCGATAATCAATACAGGGCCTTAAGTCCCCTTCCTTCTTGGAAACAAAAAAAAAACCCAGCGCCAGCAGGGGAGGAAGATTTAGTGATAAACCCCTTTCTTAAGTTTTCCGTGATATATTCCTCTAATACCTTATTCTCGGCTACCGAGAGGGGATAAACTGTGCCTCTAGGGGGCATAGTGCCGGGTAATAAGTCAATGGGACAGTCATAGGACCGGTGTGGAGGTAATTTTTCTGCCTCTCTTGGCTCAAAAACTGCTTTTAAATCCCAATATTGTCTGGGTATCAGAGTGGTTAAAGGTTCCATAGTAGGTACATTAAGGAGACCTACATGTTTAATAGGGGTAATACATTTTCTGCGGCAAGTCTCACTCCATATCACAATTTCCTTTTTCTCCCAATCTATAGAAGGGTTATGTTTAGAGAGCCAAGGAAAGCCAAGAATAACCGGAAAGATGGGGGAAGTGACTTGTTGCAGGATAATAACCTCCTTATGCAGGGAACCTACGGACAATACCACTGGAAGAGTCTCTTGTGTGATAAACGGGATAGATAGGTTGAACGAGAGTGTCCCTTTCGGCCACAGTATAGGCATAGTCCCTCCCTACGGCGGTATTGTCTTTCATCCTCAGACAAACGTGTGACTCCCAGTTGCATTGGTTCTGGAGGAGCGACTGTTGTTGTCTCGGATGAAGGATAGGTTAACGCTAAGCGTTCTGGCACCCGTCGAGGTCTGTCTCTAGTATTCTGCCTATGTCTAAGACGCTCATCAATGTGGGAAAGATATGTGATCAATTCCTCTAACACATTGGGTAGGTCTCTAGTGGCAACTTCATCTAGGAGTTTATCTGAAAGTTCATGAATACGTCAATAAACGCTTGTTCATTCCATCTAACTTCAGCCGCATGGGTACGGAATTCTAAAGCGTAATCAACAAGAGAACGAGAACCCTGTCTCATACGTAGCAAGGTTTTGGCAGCATTAGTTCTCCTCCCTGGAGGATCAAAAGCCCTCCTAAAAGCTGCGACAAATTCTACATAGTTAAACACTACCGGGTTATCGTTCTCCCACAGAGGATTTGCCCAAGTCAATGCCCTATCGACCAATAAAGTAATGATGTAACCTATCTTTGCCCTATCTGTAGGGTATGCTCTCAGATGAAGCTCAAAATAAATACTGACTTGATTCAAAAAACCTCGGCAGCCTTTAGGATCACCCCCGTAACGGAGAGGGGAGGTAGCATGATTAGGAGTACCCATAGTAACCATTTCCATGAATTGTTCCTGAGGTCTGAGTACTGGGGTTTGCTCCTCCGGTTGTAGATGGGCAGTACGAGCAAGCAAGGTTTGTACTGCAATAGCGAACTGGTCCATGCGATGGTCCAGTTCCTCAAACCGGTCATCAGGTGCCGGTCCGAGAGGGTTAACACCTGCAGGGTCCATGGCCCTAGTGTAATGTCACGACAGTGACCAAAGTCACAATAGTAACCCCTTCACACAGCGTGAAAACCCACAGAAAGACGGTTACCGGACCTTAGAATGGCCGGACTAGCATCTGAGAATAGTCAAGAGAAATAGCCAGAGGTCAAGGGAATACGGAAGACGGGCACACGATAATTCAAGCCAAGATACGGGAAACCAGAACACAGAATAGTCAGAGAGGGATAGCCAAGGGTCTAATACCAGGAAGGACAATAAGAAAAGATAGCACCAGGGGACTTTAAACAAGAACCACACTAGGGCATCTGACAAGTGTCATGATAGCCCTTTTATAGTGTGGGTTCTATGGCTTTAATTTCATAGCCACGCCCCCAAAAAGTCCGGGAGCGTGGCCACGTTTGAATTTTGGTGCCATTTTTACGCTGACGTCGGCGCGCATGCGCCGCGTCATAAATGTGGCCGTGTTCCGAGCGGCCGGCGTCAGAATGTCTGAGCCGCCCCCCGGAAGCATCGGAGGAGGACCCGGCGCTGCGCGGGACCGGCGGGGAAAGGTAAGCGCTTGTTACACTCAGTGACAAACACACTAATTGACATTGACGTTAACTGGCACACTCATTGACACACACACACACTGACAGACACACACTCTCATTGATGACACAGTGAGAGGCAGTCCTTTTTATAATGTTTTGTGGATACAGAAGACTTGGAGGAATCTATGGGATCTCTACAGTGATAAGTGTATAAGAGGATGTGTTGTTTTTTCACTTTCTTGTTTCATTGGTGTTATATAAGAGGTGTTGGTGTTTATGTATTTATGTCTGTCTGTGTGGGTGCATAGGGTGTGTGTTTTTCTGGGCAGGTTTTATGTGTAGTCATAGGCTCCATGTTTTGTGTGTGAGTGTAGACTGTGTGAGTTGGCGGAGTATTGTGTGCATGTGAGGGGGTTGGCTATATGTTGTGTACTGGGTGGATGGATTGGCTGTGTGTTTTGTGTGTGTGAGTATGCTGGGTGGTGTGTGTGGAGGAGGCCTCCATGCAATTTATTAAAGAAGAAAATCAAATGTGAGATTTTTTTTGTTTGATTTTTTTTTTTGCTCCCCTTCTTCTTACCTTAATAATAAACCGTAGTGGTACAATGGCTATTTAAAGGAACACTATAGGGTAAGGAACACAAACATGTATTCCTGACCCTATGGTGTTAAACTCACCATCAAGCCCACCTGGCACCCGCCTTGGGTCCCTAAATATAGTACAATCTTACTTGTATTCAAATCTGCAGCTGCTGCCTCTGATCTGCCAGCCTGGTGACATTATCAGAAGTGTTGAACTGGACCAATCACAGTGCCAATCACTTTTTCCATAGGATTGGCTGAGACTGTCAAGAAGGCAGACCATGGGCAGAGCCAGCACAAGCCAAACAGAGCCCTGGCCAATCAGCATCTCCTCATAGAGATGCATTGAATCAGTGCATCTCTATGAGGAAAGTTCAGTGTCTGCATGCAGAGGGAGGAAAAACTGAATGTCAGTCACACTGTGCAGCACTGCCCCAATAAGCACCTCTTGTAGCCATCTGAGGAGTGGCCAGTGGAGTTATCTCTAGACCAAGCATGTCAAACTCGCAGCACGCAGGCCACATGTGGCCCACAAGAACCATCTATGCGGCCCTGCGAGCCGCGAGTACATGCTGGTGTTATAGCAAAGTAGGCACCTGCTTACTCTGCTAACACTTACCCGGCTCAGGAGGAGGGCCAGCAAGGGAGCTCAGTGTTCCTGCTCCTCACTGCATCCTCGCGCTCGCTGTCTGTAGTGAAGCCGGGCGCCAGAATATGATGTCATGTTCCGGCACCCGACATCACTAAACCGCGCGCGAGGTAGCAGTGAGGAGCAGGAAGGAGATCTCCAGACAGAAGATCGCCACACCAGCTCCCAAAGGTAGGGAACAATAAATTAAATGTGTGTGTGTCTGTCTGTCTGTCAGTTTGTGTGTGATGTGTTAGTGAGTATGTGTGTGTCTGTCTGTCAGTGAGTATGTGTGTGTGTCTGTCAGTGAGTATGTGGGTGTGTCTGTGTGTGTGTCTGTCAGTGAGTGTGTGTGTCTCTGTCAGTGAGTATGTGTGTGTCTGTCAGTGTGTCTGTGTCAGATCAGATTTGGCAAAGGGTGGTAGAGGGGGGTGCTGTGGTTTAGTGGGGGGGCTGGGATTTAGTAGAAGGGGATGCTGTTATTTTTTTATACTGTACTTTTTAAAATAAACCTAAGTTTCTTGGAAAATTTAAGGGTTTTTTTTTTGCGGCACACATAAACTTAAACCTTGTTTGCGTGGCCCATGCCAGACTTTGAGTTTGACATGCTTGCTCTAGGCTGTAATGTAAACACTGCATTTTCTCTGAAAAGATAGTGTTTACTGCAAAAAGCCTAATGTGACACCAGACCAAATGCAATAAGCTGGTGACCATAGTGTCCTTTTAATAGAATATCTGGAAAATGATGTGATGTGTAGAGCAGTATGATCAGTCACTTGAGGAACTTCTGACGAAATTGCAGATTAAAACTTTCCTATCAATCAGATGGTCTCATAAAGATCATCTGATTGACGCAGCTTGGTGTTTTGCTGCACATGTGCACTAGCCTCCCATCTCTTTCCTATGGGAATGCTTTTGATTGGCTGAGATCATTGATCTCGATGATCTCAGCCAAGGAGGTGAGATGGCAGCATGGAGACTGGGGCAGCGAGAGAGAAATGGTAAGTACAACTGTTTTTTATCTTCATTCAAGACAGGACCAGGGACCTAAACTTTATTTTTGTAATCATACTACTATAGCGTTACTTTAAGCATAAGTAGTACTACTTTCTGTACAATAAATGAAATTGTACGTATTCTGCCATGTGTACTAATGAAATAGTTACACTGTGCTAATGTGCTTGCAGCAAAGAGATTGACAGACTTATGGCATATCAACTGATTTAGGGATGTCGGTACTTCAGAGCTGCATATGAACTAATACTGCTATTAATTAGACTTCCTTAAATAAAATCATTGTCTGACAGCCTTATAAAAACCTAATCTCTATAGCAACTGAAAATACAGGATATATTTATGGGTTACAAACTGCTCCTGTTAGAGTTTAATCCTCTAGGGTATATTAACTAATCAGTAAATCATTTGCTGTGAATTATCAATCCGTCACAAGATTTGGACTAGAATAACTGACCAAGGTATTCACTCTGTGAATTGTCAAAACCGTGAAGTCGAATGGGATTTAAATGTTTATCCAAAATCTCAAATTACAATTTGGCTGTTTTGGCAAAAAAATAAAATAATGAAATTCACTTTGAATTCCCGACAATTCACACGTTAGTGAATAACCCTGTAAGTTGCTAAAATTAGACCGTTATTCATTTGCAATATTCATAGTTTAGTAAATAAGCCCTTGAAATGCCAGAGGGACGAATTAATGTTTCCTGTCTTTCTATCATGTCGGTCATTGTTGGTTTACTTAAATACACCACATGGGAATATTAAAAATTAAAATAATATATATTACCTTAATGTAGATCCAAGAGGTAGTTCAAGCGTCTCAATCTCAGCGCATACTTTTTCATATATTTTATCTCCAGCCTTTTCTTCTGTTTGAGATTCTAAAACCCTTGGACTGCCTGCTGCGGCCATGGTAGATCATATTCTTTCCTGATTTGGAACGTTCCTATTTTTTGTTGGTTGTTTTTGTGCTTTTCATTTTTCCTGGGGAAAAAAGTCTGTACTCAGCATAATGGGTTGAGGACCTAACCTGACCTTAAAAATGCTGAATATGGACTTTTTGTTGCAAACAAAGGAAATAAGTTGATCGTCTCACGTGCACAGTTACCAACTCAATCAGAGTTGCCTCTTTCTAATCCCTCTACTCATTAACACTTTAAGGGGTCTTAACTCAGGTTGGATCAGAAATAAGTCCAAATTATGGCACACATAGGTGGCAACGTTTTAACCTATTTAAAGGACCTGGATTCTATATTGGCCTTCCATTGTTATTCTAAAAGCAAACATGTTAAATATCCTGATCAGCTAGTTACATCATAGCTGCTGCCTTACATCAGGTGTAAAACCCACAGATATATCTTGCGAAGATCTGAAAGATTCTGTATCATCATAATCCAATAACTCCCTTGTGTCACTATTTAGGGTGGATGGTCTTTATTTTGAAAACTGGAAACTTAACTGGTTTGGAAAAATATTTCCAGCAAGGCTATTTTGGCCTTAAAATTGAAATTCACATAGAATTCCTGACAACGGTCCCTTTGTCTGTTTTGAACACAGCACCAGTAATTAGGGTTAGATCCATCAATGTCAACCTATGTCAACGTAGAAATTCAAAGGTAGAATGTAGATGTTGGGTCCGAAAATTAGAAGCAAGGCCATGGAGGGACAGGAATCTTGCAAATGATCCAGATGCTATTTTTAAAGGACCACTATAGTCACCCAAACGACTTCAGCTCAATGAAGTCTGGGTGCCAGGTCCCCTAGGTTTTAACCCTTCAGATGTAAACTGATGCTAGACGTCCTCACCCTGTGCATAAGGACACCCAGCACCTGCTAAATACCCATAGGATTTTAACCCCTTCGGTGTCGAGTGGTGAAGGGGAGGACACGAGGGAGGGGGGCACTATAGGGAATTATAGTGCCAGGAAAACCGCTTTGTTTTCCTGGCACTATAGTATTTCTTTAAAAGGAGGCAGAAAAGGTGGAGTCTAAAGAGGAAGGGGTGGGTTCTTAATCAGGAATCGGTGCGTCCTTGACAGGAAGGGGTGGTAAATTTAGATTAGGGGGATGCTCAGGTATAGTCATGTCCAGGGCAGCACAAAATTAAAATACACAACTGTGTATGTGTGTGTGTGCACGTTTTGGGGGGGAGATCTGGGGTGAGTTCCCACACTTTTTTCCCCAGGATTTGACCCCTGCACACACACACATATACCATGACACAGACAGACTCATATACTCACACTATGACAGACAATACCTGTGGGGTCCAGTGAGTGACCGGTTTGCGCAGGTGGGCGGCATGTTGGGGAATCATGCAGGCAAGCGGCAAGTTGGAGGATTATGGAGGCGGGCAGCATGCTGGTTGGTCGTAGAGGCAGGTGGCTAGCTGCGCTTATTGCTGCCAGGAGCCGAGCGACTTGTGATGTTCCTGCACTGCTCCCCGCATGCTGCTTAGTGAAATCTGGGCCGGAATATGATGTCATATTCTGGCCCCGTTCTCACTAAGCAGCGAGTGGGGAAGCAAAGCTGGGAGATCACAGCTCCCTCGCCACCCGGCAGCAATACCCACAGCTAGCTGCCTGCCTCCATAATCCCTCAGCATGACTCCCGCCTCCATAACTCCCCGGCCAGACTCTCTCCCGGCGGACTCACATATCCCAGATGCCAAGGCAAATATTTCTAGGCGCAATGGATACCTGATGCCTGGGATTTGTCGAGCTCTGCTATATAATATAAAAGAGAAACATCATAGTGTAGTATGCATATGCAGAAAGAAAAAAAAAAAAGGAAAGGTATTGGGAAGACTCACAATCTATAGAGCTTATATATTGGCTCTAAACTGTGAAGGCAGGCATCAAACAAAAGGGTTGAAGATACACTTTGCTTCTTATAGATTTAGGTCCCGTTGAATGTTGCAGTACATCCAACAATACTGCAATGTATCATATCTACAACACATCTGTATGATAAACCATCAATTTGGACTGCTGCAGGTTTAATGGAATCCTAAAGAATCCCGTAATGTTACAAAAAAAAAAGGATATTATAGCTGTAGATAATAATGTGTTTTGTTTAGTATATGTGTTACTTTTTTAAGTAGTTGGTTTGTTTGTTTTTTTGTAAGATGGAAGGAGATTTGATGATTTTATAGTGCAAAATTAAGCATGTATCAGTAATTATGTAGCATTCTCATCATGCACCTAGTATTAGTTGTTAAAGGGGAACCATTACTTCTAAGATTTCTAATACTATGTCCACTTATTCCATAGATTTAACAAATATAAATCCCATACGTCTGTTATTTCTCCGCAGTTGACTGGTTAGAGGATAATCCACACCGTCTGCATTACAAAAGTGAATATGAATCTACAAAAGCTGACTGTGACAGTAGTAGTCAGTATCACCGTCTAGCATTCCTTTTCCCAATAGCAGAATAACTCCAATAATCCCAAGAAGAAATATCGCTGTAATCTCTGAATAATCCACACATGAGCGAAGGCTTAATGCTGGAATAAGACTGATTTTACTGGCACACAGGACACACAATTTATGTGATACGAAACTCCTCCTCTGGGCCAGGCTAGATAATTGAGTTTCAGCAATACACAAAGCTCAATTATCTGCTGGCCAGAAACATTATCATTTTTAACAATTTCAGAAAAGTACTTTCCATAACACATACAACTATAACTTTAACATCCCTGGGTAGCTGAGGATACTGGTAGTCACATATCCAAATCTCACAAATTTCCGTTCGGTAGTTTCCATGTCGCATCGTGTGGAAGTTTGGGGGGAACATACGCATGTTCCCCTCGTTAGGTAGATTCTATCTACCGAATGCCAGTTTGATTCGTGGAGGGGAACATATACATCCAGGACTTCCATGAAGACCGGGCGTTCGCATGTTTGCCTTGCCGAAAATAGTTCCAGGCAATTCATGCGTGCGTACGCCCCGCTGACCGCATTCGTGAGTTTTAAGATGGCCGCCATCCTTTGTTCTCTCCACGTGTTCGTATGCCGAATGGCGGCCACCTAGGAGCAATTAAGTTGCGGTTTTCTCCACATTCTAAAGCTGATTGCTACCCAGGGTGGGTGGTCTCTTGTTTGGTAGACGAATACAATTTTAACACATACCTTTCACAAGTATTTGGACAGCAGGGAGAAGCTATAACTGAAGACATACATGTAAGTACAGGAAATCCTTCACACTGACAATTTGCTGGGCCCAAGGTTATCGAAGGGCACGTAACCTATTGTACAGCTGTCCCTGAGAGTGGGAGTGAAGATAAGAACATACAGGGTTTACGTAAGTAAAACATATTGTTTGGGTAGAGGCAGAAATAAATCCAATTATTTCAATTTGGTCAAAAATGTTTTCTGCTTACACAGTCATTGTTCTTACATTACATTACAGTATAATTGTGAATCACGTTGAAAGTGATTGTGCATCAGTCATGTTCTTTTTATTTGCAAACTGTTGCACAAATACCACATTCATAGAAAAACCATACCGTTCTGATTATGTTTCTTTTATGCACATGTGTAGTCAGATCACCCCTTCCTCCCCCCACATCGTTAATTAATGTTATCTAATTAGACACGTAACACCGCTGTCCATAATTATCATATGTTGTTCTGCTGGACTCAGTGTAGCTATGGATTGTGAGTGTTCTATTTGTTACTAAGTTTTAAGTAACAAACTACATTATTGCAGAAGACAGGATTCCCTAATGAGACTCTATAATTTGTGTATCACATGGATGTACTGGAAGTTTAAGTCAGAGTACAGAATATTTGATAGAGTCCTAACCTCAACATATGAGGAAAGGGATTTAGGGGTGATTATTTCTGATGACTTAAAGGTAGGCAGACAATGTAATAGAGCAGCAGGAAATGCTAGCAGAATGCTTGGTTGTATAGGGAGAGGCATTAGCAGTAGAAAGAGGGAAGTGCTCATGCCATTGTACAGAACACTGGTGAGACCTCACTTGGAGTATTGTACACAGTACTGGAGACCGTATCTTCAGAAGGATATTGATACCTTAGAGAGGGTTCAGAGAAGGGCTACTAAACTGGTTCATGGATTGCAGGATAAAACTTACCAGGAAAGGTTAAAGGATCTTAACATGTATAGCTTGGAGGAAAGACGAGACAGGGGGGATATGATAGAAACATTTAAATATATAAAGGGAATCAACATAGTAAAGGAGGAGACTATATTTAAAAGAAGAAAAACTACCACAACAAGAGGACATAGTCTTAAATTAGAGGGACAAAGGTTTAAAAATAATATCAGGAAGTATTACTTTACTGAGAGGGTAGTGGATGCATGGAATAGCCTTCCAGCTGAAGTGGTAGAGGTTAACACAGTAAAGGAGTTTAAGCATACGTGGGATAGGCATAAGGCTATCCTAACTATAAGATAAGACTAGGGACTAATGAAAGTATTTAGAAAATTGGGCAGACTAGATGGGCCGAATGGTTCTTATCTGCCGTCACATTCTATGTTTATTGTACCCCAAGGCAAATACCCAAGCCATGTTGGAAAATGCAATTTACTTTAGAACGTACATCATTTATCTATATAAGACTATACTTCCAGCTATATGTTTTGTTATTGGGTTTTCTATGTTTTTTTAAGCTACTTAGAACTGCCATGAATGTCTTCTCCAGGGCTGCACCGTTCCTGTGGAACTCACTTCCCTCCTCCGTTAGATGCTCACCCAGTCTCCACTCCTTCAAAAAATCATTAAAAACCCACTTCTTTATAAAAGCGTATTAATTAAACCGTTCATAGCTCCCGACTGATTTCTCTCTTGCAACTGTCACTAGTCTAATACTATCCTTACCTTTTTGTGTCACTTTACCCCACTCCCTCTAGCATGTAAGCTTGTTGAGATGGGATCTCAACCCCTCTGTTCCTGTGTGTCCAACTTGTCTGGTTACAACTACATGTCTGTTCGTCCACCCATTGTAAAGCGCTGTGGAATTTGTCGGCGCTATGTAAATGATAACATAATAATAATGTGTAAACTATACCTTAATTTAATTTTGTTATATATAAATAAGAAAACAATCACACACAAAAAATATATATTTACCCTTTCAATGATCTCCGCCTAAGAGACGAAGCTGCAATCTGGAGACCACTTCTACACGTGAAAAAGGGTACATAAACTCACCTTTTTAAACCTGGCTGATTGGGCCGGGTCACCTAGTCGATTACTAGAGCACTATAGCGTTAAGAATGCACGTTTGTATTCCTAGCACTTTAGTGTTCTTTTAAATAAAAGGTGATCAATATGTGTACATAGATTTGTAACAATGGGATTAAAGGGACACTTCCGACCCCTAAAGTTTGCTGAAGTTCTTTGTGTGTGAAGAGTGTGTCCTTTTTAAATTATATGAAAAGTTCAATTTCAGTAGAAATTGGCGCTTTTATAAATTAACCTGGTTACACTGTCAGACAATAGGTCCTACTATCCTCGTTTGGTTAGCACAGTTGAGCTAAACTCAAGAGGCAGCAATTGCCCAGAGTACCTGTCATGCAAAGACGTATCATTGAGCCGCATGGGGAAGTCTTTTGATTGTTTTGGGGGGGGGGGTTTTACAAGTCCGTTTTGTTTTTGTTTTTTATCTACCCTGTTTCAGAGTAAATAAACAACCTTGTTAGTACTACAAAGTGATTTTTCCCCCATTTGCATTAATGTGACATACTACACACCTATAAATATTCATTTACTATATACTGTAGATTTCACGTGCATTATTTATATCTTCATTTACATTAATTCTGAATTTCGTTTTTATTTTCCACCAGCAGTGGAATCAATGAATCTGATTATTTTACAACAAATGTGATAGGACGTTTCACATTTATAATGTGTTCTTCAAGGTTTCCTTATAATCCAATAATGGTGTTCAAAAACAGGCTTTGGAGATACTTTAGCCTCCTCACTAACAAGTGCTTAGAAAAACATCAGGGGTTTATTCTATAAACACACAATGTTATAGTGAATGCTCAATGGTTATGGGTTAGTTTAGTGTGGCATGCAGTTAGGAAATAATTGGGTGCTAAAAGGGAAAAACCCGTTCCCCCACCAGGTGTATATAAGAGGTAGAATAAAATTATTTCCGAGCACACTAATAGTTATAGTGCAAAATGGATGTAATAGAGTACAATCGCATATATAGTACTGCATGGATAACAATAAAGTGCTAACACCCATTCAATATTTGTAAGGTATACTGACCTAGAGGAGGAGACCACAAAACCCAGACGTTTCGCCACTTGGCCTTCCACAAGTGGAATCTTAAGGTTAATGGTCCCAACTCCCATTTATATACCTAATAATGCTACCCATGTGAGTGAAAACTTTAAAAACATCTGTGGGGAAGATCGAAACAAGCCTCCAATCTATTCTCTATACGGAGCTATTTATTCAATAAACACCACATTGTAGTGAATTGGAATCAAGACTGCAGACTATAGTGCTATACATAATTTTGGCGTTATATAAATAATACGTGATTGTTTGGTTTTTTTTATTCCTTATTTTTGTTGTTACAAATACACAAAAATAAGTCCTGCGCTCAGACTTCCACTACTCCTGGGCGACCGCAATGTCCATAGCCCCAGTACATGCAATAAAAACCAAAAAAAAAAAGAATTACCTGCACACTAGCCCAAATCCCTATGCATATTTAAATAAATGGAGGGATTTAGTTACTGCAATGGCCATTAGATGCAAGCCCACTTCCAATTCACGGCAAACCTCTTAGGTGGGTCCTACACTAACAATTCACCTTGCTTGCTTTAGCTTAAGGCAAATAAATCTCTAATGAGACAGAAGGGTATTTATCTGAACCCCTACATACTCAAGTATGTTCCAACTTGAGCAGATTTTACTTGACGTGGCAGGTGGGCTTACAACTAATGGCCAGTGGAGTTACTAAATAACCTCAATTTATTTAAAGGACCACTATAGTGCCAGGAAAACAAACTTGTTTTCCTGGCACTATAGGGTCTTTGGGTCCCCCCCACCCTCAGGGTCCCACTCTCGCCAGGCTGAAGGGGGAGGAAGGGGTTAAATTCTTATCTTTCTCCAGCACCGGGCTCCCTCGGCGCTGGGGAACTCTCCTCCCTCTTCCAACGTCAGCGCAGAATGCGCGCACATTCAATCAGTCTCTGAAACTGCTATGTTTACAGCTGCAGGGTTAACCCTAGATGAACCTGGTACCCAGACCACTTCATTGAGCTGACGTGGTCTGGGTGCCTATAGTAGTCCTTTAAATATGCATAGGAATTTGGGCTAGTGCACAGGTAACTCTTTTTTTTTTTTTTTTTGCGCCATGATATACAAACAAACTCAGCATGACACATCTTCAAGTTGAAAGAAATCATGAGAGAAATGACAGCGGTAATACAGGACATGTCAGAAATACTGCATTAATGCTCCCCAAAGTCCCCATTAATGCACACAACAGCCCCATTGAGCTATAACTAAGTAGCTGTCACTGCATATCTACAATGTGTATGAATGAATAACCAAACAGTCTCAGCTGAAAAATCTCATTGGACTGAAAAGTCAAAATACAATTACTTGTTAGTAATTGTTACAATTATGCCAGTTAAAGCAACCCCAAGTGCTGTTCTGGACCCCGTTAATGTTTCACTTTATATTTTCTCTGTTGATTATCTAAAATGTTCTGTAGATGTTATATTTCTCCTCCAGATATCTACCCTTCCCACTTGGATCATTCTTGCTGTGTGACTGCTATTTACGACTACGTCTTAATGAAAGCTTCTAGTTATACCTCCTTATGCCCTCCTTATGTTAGTGGTGCTACCACCAATCCTACACCACATTCTTATTCCTTACTCTGCCCTATACTTTACATCGAGGCGTTGATCTGCCGTCTCTTCCCACAACATCCTCAACTCTCACTTACAGGACTTCAGGGCCAAACCATTATCTAAAAGGTACATTACAGCCCCACTGTTTGCCAGCACTGCCTTAGGTATCATTTTATTTCTGTGTTTAGAGCACTCCAATCACCATAACCACTACAGTTTAACAACTTGCTATATTCCAGGCACCAATCACCTCATCCATCAAAGCCAGAAGCTCTCTGCAATGAGCTAATATCAGTAGCTGAGAGTGATCACCTGCTGCTCTCTGCCAGTGAGCTGGCCCTGCAGCCAGGATTGAGCTCAAGAGAACTAACAGAAACTTTGTGAAGGAACTTACAGGCTTTAAGTTCGGGAATTGACCACTTGTTGTCAAACCGTTAACAAACAAGTTGAATACTTACATTTGGGGGGTGGGGGAGGCGCCACCCCCCTGTCTGGACTTTTTCTTCTTAATGACAATCAATAAAACTATTTTACACAGATTTTCTATTTTAGATTGTGATTCTAGATTATTATTTTTTTCTATATTTAATTTGGTGTTCTTTGGAATAATCAGGTCCACATAATATAACCATGAAGAATTCCAATTGAGTATAAATTGAGATTTCAAAAAGAGTTTTCTACAAAACACTGATGACGCTACCTATGCACAACATAATTTTAGGTGACTTTTGAAGCCATTTTTTTGCTTTGGAAATAAAAAATTAAAATGACATGGAAAGCGACATTCAACTTGATGAGCAATTTCACAATTTTAGTAAGGGTTATTAATGTTTGGGAACAAATATACATCTGTTCAAATGGCTTTGCTTGAGAGCATTCCACTAATCCAATGACAAGCTTCCTGCTCATAAAATTACTAAAATGTAAGATCTGGAGAAAACAGGGACTTTGTATATGTCAGAGTAATTCTGGATCAAAATTCGAAAATTGGACAATTGCCATAAAAACCAATGGAACGTTCCAGTTCTTTGCTTAACGGTCAGACTTTTTCTGTATAATTGTTCTTCGTAAGAAATTATACAATTGTACAATTTATCTTTATTTATGATTCAATGGTTTCTTATGCCATTTTCTATGTGAGATTTAGTTCTTCTGTTATAAATATTGTCAGCCACCGCTAATTTAAGATATAAAATAAAACACCTAAAGGACCATAAAAATAAAAGCAATTTAATATTCTGTACTGGGGGCCAGTATGAGAAAACAATATGTAAAAAAAAATGTTTTAGAACTCTCCGCATTTTCATGTCCATGAATCTGTATCACATCCACTAAACCTTAGACCTAAACCTTAACTAGAAATGCACGGCCTAGACATTACAGTGGCTCTGTCACCAAAAATAAACTTTATCTAATCTCGTTCTATATATTTTCCTCTCTCTGAATCTCTTTCTATTATGTTTCCTGAATTCTCTAATTTTCATAAAATATATAAAGAAAAACAAGGATTACTTTTCCTCACGCATAGCAGTCAAAGAAAACCTGACAACCGGCAACACTTAGCAAGGTTCTGTTTGTGTCGCCAATCAAGTTTACCAACAATGCATGAGTAAAATAAATCCCACAGAAGGGCAACCAGCAGACATCATGGGTAGGAGAGGACAAAATGGCGGCTCCCAGATATGGAGAACTAGCACAAGAAAGAAAAGATAATATAAATAAATATAAATAGTGGCATATCTGGATAGACCTGAAAATAGCTGTCTACCGATGGTCCCCTGCAACCTGACAGACCTTGAAAGGATCTCCAGAAATAAATGACAAAATCCACCCAAATCCAGGTGTGCAAAACCTGCTACATTATACAAAAAAAAGTAAAAAATAAAAACTTAAAACCCAAAGGTGCGTCAACCAAGTCCTGAGATAAGGGTTTCTGCTTAATATATTTGCAATGGTGTTAAAAATCTGTGGGTTTTTTTGTTGTTGTTGCTTTCTCATTATGGGGTTTTGAATGTAGATTGATGTAAAAAAAAATAAAAGGTATAAAATGTAAAAAAACAATGTGTTTTTGTTTTTTTGGTTGTCCTATTTTTTTTTCTTTCCTTTGTAATTTATACCTGTCTACTTCCTTCTCTTTTCTTGTTTAACACTTGGTGATTTAAATTGCTAATTTTGTTAAGAATCGTATTAGCCTTGATAAGAAAGCATAGCAAAATTCTGAGAGTGCAGTCATATATCTGTTCAAATGGCTTTGCTTGAGAGCATTCCACTAATCCAATGACAAGCTTCCTGCTCATAAAATTACTAAAATGTAAGATCTGGAGAAAACAGGGACTTTGTATATGTCAGAGTAATTCTGGATCAAAATTCGAAAATTGGACAATTGCCATAAAAACCAATGGAACGTTCCAGTTCTTTGCTTAACGGTCAGACTTTTTCTGTATAATTGTTCTTCGTAAGAAATTATACAATTGTACAATTTATCTTTATTTATGATTCAATGGTTTCTTATGCCATTTTCTATGTGAGATTTAGTTCTTCTGTTATAAATATTGTCAGCCACCGCTAATTTAAGATATAAAATAAAACACCTAAAGGACCATAAAAATAAAAGCAATTTAATATTCTGTACTGGGGGCCAGTATGAGAAAACAATATGTAAAAAAAAATGTTTTAGAACTCTCCGCATTTTCATGTCCATGAATCTGTATCACATCCACTAAACCTTAGACCTAAACCTTAACTAGAAATGCACGGCCTAGACATTACAGTGGCTCTGTCACCAAAAATAAACTTTATCTAATCTCGTTCTATATATTTTCCTCTCTCTGAATCTCTTTCTATTATGTTTCCTGAATTCTCTAATTTTCATAAAATATATAAAGAAAAACAAGGATTACTTTTCCTCACGCATAGCAGTCAAAGAAAACCTGACAACCGGCAACACTTAGCAAGGTTCTGTTTGTGTCGCCAATCAAGTTTACCAACAATGCATGAGTAAAATAAATCCCACAGAAGGGCAACCAGCAGACATCATGGGTAGGAGAGGACAAAATGGCGGCTCCCAGATATGGAGAACTAGCACAAGAAAGAAAAGATAATATAAATAAAGGCAAGGAGGGGAGAGTATAATATAAAGATACAGGGTTATAAAAGGGAAAGAAAACCAAAATAAAATAAAACACATGACAGGGCCATTTTAATCTAATCTGTCCTGTAATAGAAAACATTGAGCCTGCCCATGAAAAGGGAGGTGCACACAACTAATCTCCATGTTTAAAAATAATCTAGTGGGATTCCAATGACTCAGGGGAAGCACAATGAGAGGTATTGCAAGGGTGCACGTTAAATACACAAAATGCTTCCATTAGAATGTCAAAATCAATTGTGAGAATATCCATATGCCCCCTGGATTTATTACGGTGTCATCCTCTACTTGTGAATGGCCAGACCTCAGGTCCTAAGAACCACATCTTTCTCCCCCCAGTTCCTTGGTTGAAAAAACTTTAATAGTGAATGCACTAAGCACAGTTAGAGTTCTGTGGTCAGACCAGGAAGATGCTCTGCCAATCAGGAACCTCTCGTGCGGGTCTGGTCATTTATTTGAGTGCCCCAATTAGCATGTGCCTAATACAAGTCTGGATAGTGATATGGGTACTGGAACTGAAGAATGCCATACTAATAATTTATAAGGGCAGTGAAAAAAAGTATTGCATCCTTCTCTGACGCATGTGAGGAAAGGGCCAGGCTCAGATTAGGTGATTTCTGCACTTATAAGCAGCTGTGTGTTGTTGTTGTTGTGCTTGGAATATACCTTTAATGTGATGAGTGGGCATATAATCCTAAACATGGTATTTGTTACCCCACATATACTGTATTTGCGTTATTGTGTGATCTTTCATGTAGTAAACACTATTGCCCATTAGAGGGCACAACAGTACCAGTAACAATGAAGCCAATACTGAAACTGGGAGGGTAGTCATGAGATAGTTGCAGATTGCATTGCAGGATAATGGAAATTCGTGGTTAGATAAAATCTTCAGTGTATGTTAAAGTTTGCGAAGAACCTATTGATCAGCTGTTAATCTCATGACTAGTAGAGCATTATCAGTTGAGGCTCAAGAAACATGACTTTCTTGCACGTGTGCAGCACTAACTCCTACGATGACGGATTTGTGTACAATTAAATTAAGTGGCAGAAACGCACAACTGGTACTTTTGTTACCACATGAGTCGGTCATAAAATGCTTGATTTTTAGAATTGGCAAGAATAAGGATATTAGTAAAAAAAAATTACAGTTGCCTAAATGGAATAATGGGTCAATGCATTGAATCTGGAATTGTGGAAAAATCTCAGAGGACTTGCAAATTATTGAACAATTTACCTGAAAATATAAAATTGCCAGTTCAGCAATTTTTTACTTCGGCTATTTTTGTATAAAATTTCTTATCAATTCTCCACAATTTCTGGTATAATGAATAAATCAACAAGACTCTTTTTAAATATATATATAAAAGTATAGTAATCAAGTTATTCTAATCAATTTACCTATCAATACACGTCCTGTACACACAATATCAAATAATACTTGGGTAAGGGGCAATATCACCTATCACTTCCTGGTTCATAGGGTCGAGGAGAGGAGACCAACCCTTTTTATTTGATTTATTTATTTGGTTATATTTTCTCAACCATTGCCAGCTAACTGCAAAAGCAGGCAATAGGCTGACTTACCAGTAATTGTTCAGCTTGGGGGTGAACTTGACATTTCTTTATTGAGTAATTTCCAAATTAGTCATTCTCATCTCAGGATTCTTTTAGGGTGTTTAAGGGCATTTTTGATGGAATCAAATAGGGTCCAATCTGGAATATATTTGGATCAATTAAGTGAAGGTGTTAAAAAATCTTTGGGGTAGTACTTTATGTGAATATCCTCCAAAATATGGCCTTAAAATGCCTTGAATCAGTGGTCCAGGTAATGCCAAATTTCTGTAGTTTACTCCCTGGAGTTAAGGGTAAGGGGAGTACAATAAGAAGCACCATTTTACACCCACCATTATATTCTAGCACAGTGGAACTCAGCAAGGCTGTGGGTCGCCATTAACTTAATGCACGAACTACTGTATTTCTGTTGTTATTAATTTTATTGAAAAACTGAAAATGAAACCAAATACTATGTTATATGTAAATTACAATGTATATTCTTGGACGGAATCCACCTTAAATAAAGATTTATTATTTTTTTTAAATGCCTTGAATCATACTGAATTAATTTATTTTATTTGACTTTTATATTTTCAGTTGTATTGGCACGCTTTTGTACATATGTGTGTGTGAACGCACTTACAGTGCATTCCAAAAGTACTCAGACCCCTTCATTTGAAAAAATTCATATATACATTTATGTATATGTGGCAGCCTTATGTTGCAGTTGTGTAATTTATTTTCACATTAATCTGCACACAATGACAAAGCAACAAGCAGATTTTTGAAAAGTTAGCAAATTTATTAAATAGAAAAAACTGAAATATCACATTGACATGAGAACTCGGAACCTCTTCTATGACATTTGAAATTTAGCTCAGATGCATTGCATTTTGTCTGTATCATCTTTGAGAGGTTTCTACCCTTTGATTGGAGTCCACTTGAGGCAAATTCAATTGATTGGACATGATTTGGAAAGACACTAACCTGTCTCACGACTGAAAATGCTTATCAGAGCAAAATCTAAGCCATGAGGTCAAAGGAACTGCTTGAAGACTAATAAAATGACAATTCACCTGCAGTGACTTCCATAATTCTTAAATAGAAGACGTTTGGAACAATCAGGGCTCATTCTAGAGCTGGCAGCTTGGCCAAACTGAGCAACAAGGGGGAGGTGGGCATTGGTAAGAGAGGTGAACAAGAACCTGATGCTGAGTCTGGTTGAGCTCCACAGATCATGTGTGGAGATGGGAGAAACGTGCAGAAGGACAACCATCACTACAACACTCCGTAGTTATGATGGACTGGCCAGTTGGAAGCCTTTCCTCACTGAAACACATGAAAGCCCAATTGGAATTTGCAAAAAGCACCTAAAAGTTTCTCAGACTATGATAAATAATATTCTCTGGTTTGTTTAAACAAAAAAAATAGCTATTTGGCTTTAGTTCAAAGTGTCTAGTCTGGAGGAAACCAGGCAACGCTAGTTACCTGTGCAATCCCATCCCATCCGTGATGCATGCTGGTGGCAGCATCATGCTTTGGGTGGATTTTTTAGCAGCAGGGACTGGACGACTGGTTAGGGTTGAGGTCAGACTGGGCCAAATGTTTACCTTCCAACAGGACTATGATCCTAACCCCCCAACCAAGACAAGTAGTAGACAGTAGTGGCATATCTGGATAGACCTGAAAATAGCTGTCTACCGATGGTCCCCTGCAACCTGACAGACCTTGAAAGGATCTCCAGAAATAAATGACAAAATCCACCCAAATCCAGGTGTGCAAAACCTGCTACATTATACAAAAAAAAGTAAAAAATAAAAACTTAAAACCCAAAGGTGCGTCAACCAAGTCCTGAGATAAGGGTTTCTGCTTAATATATTTGCAATGGTGTTAAAAATCTGTGGGTTTTTTTGTTGTTGTTGCT
Organism: Pelobates cultripes; assembly: GCA_933207985.1. Taxonomy (NCBI): domain Eukaryota; kingdom Metazoa; phylum Chordata; class Amphibia; order Anura; family Pelobatidae; genus Pelobates; species Pelobates cultripes. The sequence continues at coordinate 87,077,822 of OW240922.1, forward strand.
TTCTCATTATGGGGTTTTGAATGTAGATTGATGTAAAAAAAAATAAAAGGTATAAAATGTAAAAAAACAATGTGTTTTTGTTTTTTTGGTTGTCCTATTTTTTTTTCTTTCCTTTGTAATTTATACCTGTCTACTTCCTTCTCTTTTCTTGTTTAACACTTGGTGATTTAAATTGCTAATTTTGTTAAGAATCGTATTAGCCTTGATAAGAAAGCATAGCAAAATTCTGAGAGTGCAGTCATATATCTGTGCGTGCGTGCGTGCGTGCGTGCGTATATTTTTTATTTTTTTAGTTCAATTTTTTGTAATAAGAATTTTTGTCCAGTTTGCGTATTTCAATAGAATTACCCCAGCACAATTTTGTTGCTATGTTGTAATAATAGGTGTGCGTAGGGTGGGTGGGGGCAAATAACCCCCCACCTCCATAAAATCTGGTATAGTTTTTAAGATCATATGTTTAACTGTCTAAGAAAGATAAGAAAACTAAAACGCATGTTAAAAATTGCTTTTCTTCCCCGTTTCTACTAATAGACTCTTTAGTGATAATATGTAACTTACCTGTAGAAAAATCTCAATAATTATGAAATATAACAATAAAAAAAATAAAAAAATCAAGCTTGTGAAAGTTCTGTTTAGTAAATAACGTTTGTTATTTTGTATTGGCCATATTATGGTTACGTCTTGTGTAGTGGATATGCTGATTCATTTGACAGGAAGTTCTCTGTTGAGAGAGATTGCCAGGAAAGCAACAATCTACAGTATTTCATACGAAATATCCCCCAATTACTTCACTGTTCTCACAGCGTATGATAATGAACATTTTCCTGTTTTCTGAAAATAATAAATCACAAACGCAGTGTGGCTTGTAGCACTTGTCTAATCGGAGCATTGGTTTCCACAGTCAGTTGAAATGAAAAGTGAGATATATTTTGTATCTGGCATCTGGGGCTGGAGACAGCCTTGCCTAAGTGCAAACCCCCTCCCCCCCACCCCCAAAATGGAAACTCAACGCAAGACAGACACAAGCTTAACGGTTATTTATTTTTCTTATTTCTTATTTGTAAGACCTGACACTGACTACCAGATTTAACACTAAAGAATAACGAGAGATAAGAAGAAACTACCCATTTAACATAGTACATTAACCCCTTCAGGACCGGACTGTTTTGGCCACGTTGTACGTTAAGGACCAGGGCTGTTTTAACACTTTTGTGGTGTTTGTGTTTAACTGTAATTTTCCTCTCTCTCATTTACTGTTCCCATTTAAGTTATATATTGTTTTTTTCAGTGACAAGAAGGGCTTTTTTGCATATCATTATTTGTATCATGTCAAATAATTTACTTTAGAAAAATAAATAAATAAATATGGTGAAAAATTGAAGGAAAAAAAATGTTTTTTTACTTTTACTTGAAAAATCTTTTACTTACCTACAAAAGCTAAAGAAAAAACTGCTAAATAGATTCAAAATGTTGTCCTGAGTTTGAAAAAACACCCAGTGTTTACTTGCTTTTTTGCCTTTTTTTTTTTTTGCATGTTATAGGGCTATAAGTTCAAGCAGGACATTGCTGTTTCAAAATATATATTTTTAAAATGTATTAATAGTGACATTGTAACACTGTTATCTATCATAAATCTCTCAATCACACCTCAAATGTATATATTTTTTTAGACTAGACAACCCAGGGTTTTCAATATGTGGTATGTCCAGTATTTTTTAGTAGTCACTTAGTCACAAACACTGACCAAAGTTAGCATTTATATTTGTTTGTGTGTTAAAAATGCAGAAAAACAATTATGAACGCTAACTTTGGACAGTGTTTGTGACTAAGTGGCTACTAAAAAAAGACTGAACATACCCCATTTGCAATACCTTGGGTTGTCTTCTTTTGAAAATGGTATGCCATCATGGGGGTAATTTTATAACATGACAGGAGGCTTCGTATTTGCTTAAGACTTTCTTTACTTAAGCTTCACAGCAGCACTTTTTCACATAGTAACAAGGTAACCAATAAGAAAAAAGGAATAACAAGGTATATAGGTCCCTCCCAGTGATGTCATTTCCTCTTTCTTTGCTGCTTCACACCAGTACAGGTCAGAGTGCCACTGTCTCCTACTTTTGTGGGGGATTTTTTTCTGGGATTTATCTACTATTGTAACTCTCATCTGTTTTATCCATATTAATTTACTATATTAATTTACTATATTATTCACATGTATATTTTTACCCTTTATTCTATTTCTGTTTGATTTACCTTTTTTCCCATCTACTATCTTCTATGTGTATTTTCTCACACTTCTTTCCACCTTTATTTTTTTGGTTACTGTCCGTTTTATTATTATTGTATTATTATTGTATTTTTGGGTATGGTACCTCTTTAACCCAGTTTTCTCCGCGCGGCATTTTTGCCGCGTTTTCCCGGGCTTTTGGTCCTTGGAGTACGCCTCCAACGGTCCCCTGTGCGCACGGCTGCCATCTTGGATCTCGCGCTCCCCGCGAGATCCAAACGGCTTCCTCCCCTCACTAGTGCGCACGCGCGAGATCGCGGCGGCCATTTTCTTGGAGCCGCGATCTCCATTCACTCCGGCCGTGCGGCGGCCATTTTTTACATTGCTGCTTAAAGTTAAATAAACATTGTGTACAATATAAACACCTCATATTCAATATTTACACCAGAGGGTTCTCTACCTGCTTACTCCTTCTCTGATAAAGAAGGAGTTTGACTCCACATGCAGTCTCTCTTCCCTGTGTCTCTCTATTTCCCTCTGGTGGTAAATTATAGGTACTACATATAATTTAGTCCCAATCAATTAATTTACTACCTAAACAGTTTTTCTTCCCATATAAACTTTATGATTACAACTTATCTATACTATGCATGTGCATAAAGTAAACTCATAAACTAAATTATGATTGCTGTTATTATATACAGCCCATGATTGGCCCGCTTTGTCTGTGCCACTATACCTCTATACGGGTTTGAAAAAGTATTCCCTGAGGTGACTTATACTGGGTGACCCCCACTTACAGCTTGCAATCTGAAATGATAACATACTGTGATATCTCGAGATGGCCTTATTAATACACTCTAACACTGGCCTATTCTGCCCCATAGGTACCAACTATTGCTATGGAGGCTTCAAATCAAGATCAAAACTTGCAAGCTATCATAAATGCAGCCGTAGCTGCTTCACTTGAAAAGGCCCTGGCTCGGGTGCTGCCCATTGAGCCAAAAGACCCTAAAATTTCCGACACCCCGCTTTCTGACGAAGAGGCGGAGGATTCCGATTCCACCAAAAGAAACCCTTCCAAACCATATAAACGTTATTGGAAAGGGAATGGGCCTGAACCCCTCAAGCGTAAGGGGAAAGAACCGGCGAAACGCCCTAAACAGGTGGATGCTAGAGAGAAACACTCCATCCAACCTACTCTGTCAGAAGAAGAGGAAGACTCTTTTGACTTACATCCCTTAGCCATCCTAGATGAATGGCAAGCTGACCACTCCTCAGAAGATGAGGAGGACTGGCCCGAGACTTCCATAAAAGGGCCACCTCTCAGTCGACTATGGGAGACCTCCCATCTGAAGTTATGTTACCCGGATCACTTCCATCTGGGGATACTGAATCTTTTCTGGATTCACTTGGCCAACCGCTTTTTGACCCAAGACAAATCAGATATCCTCGATCATCCGAATGGTCACTACCAGACCATCTCTCCCAGTATATTTAATTTTTGGATCAGAAGGCCCCTAGATCGGGAGGTCCGCAAATGACTACGAGCTGAATGTCCCAGACCCACTCTACCGGATAAGGTCGCGGTGACCCCGGAATTTGATACGCTGCTCTACACATATCTGGCTAGATCAGGCCGTGACCCAAAAAAGTGCATTGAACGCAGCCTACGCCTAACTCAAGACAAAATGCTGGACATCTTAGGGCCTCTGGCAAAAATTCTTCTACTGGCTGATGAAGCCTTATCTAATGAAGGCCCTCTAGACCCATCTGTGATCAGAGAATGGGCTCTACGCTCTATTTGCCTGCTGGGCAATGCTAATACATCCCTCTGTACTGAGCGTAGAAAAAGCAGTGCTGCTGCATATGGATGCTAAGTTAGCTGACTTGGGAACCAAGGAATTGGGCCCCAAAAGCACAGGGTCTATTGTTTGGAGAACCCTACATTAAAGAATTACATAAACATGTAAACCTATATGCCACACTAAACAAGGCGCAATCATCATTGAAAAGAGTATTTCATTATCAACCCTCACGGGTTTTTGGCAGGGCTGGCCGTACAAGGGGTCGCACAGTCAGCCGTTTCTGGACCACAAACCAGCGCCAGAGAACCCCAACTTCATCTTTCTTCCCCAACTATCAACCAAGAGGCTCTTACTCCCAAAGAGCAGATAGAGGAAGAGGATACAGAACCCGCGGATGCAGTAGCTACACATCAGGTGAGATTTCCTCCCTTTCACCTTTCTACTGTTTATCATGCGGGCAGGTTGTCTCACTGTGTAGACATGTGGAAGACCCTGTCTTCAGATACCTGGGTCCTAAACACAGTTAAGGGTTTCTACATAGAGTTTCATTCTCTCCCTTCTCAAACAGGTTATCCTCGCTATCCAAAAATGTCAAGGGCTCAGAGTCTTCACCTAGATTCAGAACTACGTTCTCTGTTAACAAAAGGAGCGATCCAACTCGCTCCACCCGACGAAGGTTTCCTCAGCTCCATCTTCTTAGTCAAGAAGAAGTCAGGGGAATTTCGCCCAGTCATCAACCTTCGTCAACTGAACTCTTTCGTTATTTATCGACATTTCAAAATGGAAGGGATTCACCTCCTCAGAGACATCCTCCGACCAGGCGACTGGTTCACCCGTCTCGACCTCAAGGACGCTTACCTTTCGGTGCCAGTACACCCTTCAAGCCGGCGTTTTCTCCGCTTTCATTGGCACCACCGAGTATTCCAATTCACATGTCTGCCATTCGGCCTGAGTTCCGCTCCGTGGTGCTTCACCAAACTCCTCAAGCCAGTCACCACACATCTGCGAGAAAGGGGCATCCGTTGTTTAATCTACCTCGACGACCTCTTGCTTCTCTGCGAAGACGTATCCAAACTGCGTTCTCAGACGAACTATACTTCTGCATTAATCGAATCCTTGGGGTTCGTCATCAACCAAGAGAAATCGTCACTGTCCCCAACCAGAGTCATTCAATTTCTCGGATTCGAAATCGACTCTTCAACCTGTGTTCTTCGCCTACCTCAGTCCAAGTTATCCGCGATCAAGAAGGAACTACGCAAAACGCTTCGTCAACAGGATTTACCTCTTCGAGGATTAGCTCGGGTAGTAGGCCTACTCTCGGCCTCCATTCAGGCAATCTACCCAGGCCCCCTTCACTACCGGGCCATGCAACGCTTGAAAGCTCAATTCCTCCGGTCCCATCCATCATACGACCAGAGGGTCCCGATCACTTCAGAGGTGAGAGAGGAACTCCGTTGGTGGCTCCACCACATGTCGGCCTGGAACGGCAAAGCTATTTTCGGTCCCACCCCAGACTTCGTGGTGGAATCAGATGCGAGCCTCCAGGGTTGGGGCGCAACCTGTCAGACAACCTCCACCGGAGGACCATGGACCACCTCAGAACACCTCCTCCACATCAATTGTCTGGAGTTAATCGCAGGCTCATTCGCTATTCGCAGTTTGACCAATCATCTCTCAAACTGCTGTATTCTCCTTCGGATGGACAATATCTCTGCCGTCCAATACATCAACAAATTGGGCGGGGCCAGATCTCGCATCCTCTCCGAAGTGACAAAAGACATCTACGAGTTTTGTTTCCAACGCAACATCACTCTTCGGGCAGAATATCTCCCAGGGGAGACGAATATCACCGCGGATTGGTTCTCCCGACATTGGAGAGATGGCAGCGACTGGCGCCTACACAGAACGATCTTTCTCCACATCTCCAAACTCAGGGGTCCATTCACCTTAGACCTTTTCGCCTCCCGGACGAACTTTCAAGTCCCACGATTTTTCAGCTGGCTTCCAGACCCAGAATGCTCAGCTGTGGACGCCTTCCTTCAGAGTTGGCCGACGACGGGAGCCTATGCTTTCCCTCCGTTTGCGATGATTCCCAGAGTCCTCCTGCAGATTCGCAGACAACAGATCACACTCGTTGTAATTACCCCACTCTGGCGGGGCCAAGCATGGTTTCCGGATCTTCTGGACCTCTCCTGCCAAGACCCTCTCCTTCTGCCTCCATGGCTCAACCTCCTGGAGGACCCTCAAGGAAATCCTCATCCAATGATAACGCAAGACCACCTCCACCTAGTGGCTTGGACTCTTTCAGGGGAACCTGGCACTTCGGAGGACTATCGCAGAGATCTAAGGAACTCCTCTGGGATTCGTGGGCTCCTGGAACTAGAAGATGCTATCTCTCCTCCTGGAACACTTGGTGCAATTGGTGCCTGGAACGGAATACCGATCCCCTTACGGCCCCTCGACAGTTCATATTGAATTTTCTCTCTCATCTTTTCGACCTAGGCCTTTCCTACAGATCCATCAACGTTTCCCGTTCAGCCATCTCGGCTGCCCATGTCCCTCTAGAAGGGGTTCCAGTGGGCCAGGACCACCTGGTTTGTAGACTATTGCGGGGCATCAAGCTGGCTCGCCCCCCTAAACTGAAATACTCCCATCTGTGGGACGTTAATGTCATAATTCATTTTCTCGAGACTTGGCCAAACAACGAGGATCTATCCCTCCGCCAACTCTCAGCCAAATTCACCCTGTTACTTTGCTTAGTGTCCTTCCGAAGAGTTTCGGATGTTCGGGCCTTTGACCATGACGCTATCAACTTTTCCCCAGAGGGTGTTACCTTTTCCGTTACCAGGCGGACGAAATCAAACTCCTCTTCGATCTTTTACCCTTATTTCCCTAACCACCCGAAATTGTGTGTGGTATCTCTTCTTTCTCGTTATTTATCACTCACCTCACCTATCCGTCCAACTTCCTCCAGCCAGCTGTTGGTCTCATACGTCCGGCCTCATAATCCAGTGTCAACCACAACTCTTGCCCGATGGGTTAGGTGGTTGCTTTCCCTAGCAGGGATTGAAACCTCCTTTGGAGCCCACTACATCAGAGGAGCGGCAGCATCGGGGGCATTCAGCGCTGGAGCCTCACTTCAAGACATACTTCACTCCGCAGACTGGTCCCGAGAACAGACGTTCCGCAACTTCTGTTTTCGTCCGGCTGTGCACGCTTCCTTGGCCCTTATCGGGGAGCGTTAAAACAGCAAATACAAAACCTCCTGTCATGTTATAAAATTGTAGATTATGCTAGCTTTAATGTACCTATAATCTTAATTTTATTAATGACAGCAGGCGAGTATTTCCCACCACTCCTACTTTCGTTTTTTCCCACCCTAGGGTCGCCCCTGTAGGTAAGTTTCTAAAACAAGAACGAACACACTATGCCTTACTACCATGGGGTTAGGAGTTATTTTTCTATGATATATAGGTTCACTTTGCTAGCGAGCTATAATGTATGTTTTCATATCAACTGGTTATCATAATTTCAAAGTCCAATTCACGGATTAATCCTTGGCTTCGACTCTGCTCTCTCGTTTCAGCATAAAACTCCCTTCAGAGATCCAGCCTAGTTGCTGCTCCATCACAAGCTTCCTCTGCTCCTCACGTTCTCAAGTCTACGTTCCGGTCTCCCTCTCAAGCATCTCTCCTCAAGTCTGGCATCCTGAATCACTCATCTAGTTTCCTTCAGTTCCGGTTCCTAATTGTTCGCAGCCAGAAAGAGGAAATTACATCACTGGGAGGGACCTATATACCTTGTTATTCCTTTTTTCTTATTGGTTACCTTGTTACTATGTGAAAAAGTGCTGCTGTGAAGCTTAAGTAAAGAAAGTCTTAAGCAAATACTCGCCTCCTGTCATTAATAAAATTAAGATTATAGGTACACTAAAGCTAGCATAATCTACAATTCTCATTCCTGGGCTACCATATGTTCTCAAAGGCAACATAACCAACCTGGCAATTTTCAATGCACAAAATTTGACCCTTATATTTGACCCTGTAACTTTCAAAAAACTACCGAATAACTAAACGAAAACTGGGAAATAGGCGAAATATTGTCCGTTTTGGGACGAAACGTGATAGGCTGATTTTCAGCCGAAAATTGTGGTGCATCTCTAGTGCATATTTATGTAATATTTTACATAATTAATTTTATTGATTGCAATTTGAGGGATCTGCCTGACATCCCAGGCCCAAAGTCCAGATAACTTAATTTGCTAGCACTGTATTTTACCCTGTGACGTTCTATAACACTTTAAAACCTGTACATGGGGGGTACTGTTATACTCAGGAGACTTCACTGATTACAAATATTAGTGTTTCAAAACATAAAAGTAAAATATATCACAACAATTATATCATCAGTGAAAGTGCCGTTTGTGTGTGAAAAATGCAAAAAAGTCACTTTCACTGACAATATCATCGCTGTAATACTTTTTTGAATCACTAATATTTGTGTTCAGCGAAGTCTCCCGAGTAAAACAGTACCCCCCATGTACAGGTTTTAGGGTGTTATAGAACGTCACAGGGTAAAATACAGTGCTAGCAAATTAAGTTATCTGGACTTTGGGTCTGGGATGTCAGGCAGATCCCTCAAATTGCAATCAATAAAATTAATTATGTAAAAATATTACATAAATATGCACTAGAGATGCACCACAATTTTTGGCCGAAAATCGGCCTTTCACGTTTCGTCCCAAAACGGACAATATTTCGCCTATTTCCCAGTTTTTGTTTAGTTATTCGGTAGTTTTCAAAACTACCGAACCACCGACCACCCCTCTGGCCCATTATCACCAAAGGAAATCATCAATTAAGCGCTCTCCCTGTGTGGCCGCCGTTCGTATAGCTGAAGAGACAACGGCGGCCATCTTGTTTGCATGAAAGGAGGCAGTGGGACTTGTTCGTCGAGTGCCTGGAACTAAAATCGGACACTCAACTTCCCGAACACTGGTCAACCTATACGAATGCCTGCTTCCTTTTCCCGAACAGCTAGGAGAGCGCTGTTCGGTAGTTTGGTTCCCACAAACCAGGGGAACAATCGCTACTATGAGTCGGAAGGTTCCGTTCATGCATTAGTTCGGTTTGTGATTTGTTGAAATAGAGCGACCGCACAGACTAAACTCATGGAACTGTTTCTGGGCAGGAGCCTCGTGTGCGGTCGGTCCAAATGGGACTTCCATGAAATTAAAAAAAAAAACAGAACCGATCTGGGTGATTTTTGGATATGTTGTTCACCCAGATGAGGGCTATCAGGGGATATGACATTTATTGGGATCCTGTAGGTTTTAGGCTACTTTCTAGGTTTTGGAAAAATTATGTTTTTTCTGCCTGGAAATAATTAAGTTATTACTTTATCTGCAAACACAAAGATAAAGCACCGCGCTTACAGCAGCAGTGGCTTAGTATCCAACAGCTTAAAATACATAGTAAAAACAAAGAAAACGTTACCTGCGCTCTGGCCTAAATCCCCATGTGCGTTTAAACAGAAATGGAGGCTCTTTGGTTTTATTCTAATGTCCATTTGAATATGTAAGCTCACCTGCCACGTCAAGGCAAGCCTCAATAGGTGAGTTCCTACACTAGCCATTAGATATGCCGATATCAGCCATGAGTCTCCAATGAGACAGGAAGGGGTATTTTATAAACCCTTTAACATTTAACCCTTTATAGGGCTTCTGCACATACAATAAACTTTGCTGATATCAGACAAAGTGAGACAGAAAGGGGTGTTTTATAAACCCTTTAACATTTAACCCTTTATAGGGCTTCTACACATTCAATAAACTTTGCTGGTATCAGACAAAGTATAGACGTCTCTAATGAGACATGAAAGGGTGTTTTATAAACCCCTACATACTTTACCCTAAATAGGGCTATAACATACAAATCACCTTGCTGGTATCAGCTAAAAGGCAAATTTCTCTAATGAGACAGGAAGGGGTGCTGCCCCTACATACTTATAGAGTCTTAATAAGACAAACGTGGGAAGGCTGGCAGCAATGTAACATAGCTGAGTGATACAAAATTCATATACAAACACAAAGATAAAGCACTGCGCTTACAGCAGCAGTGGCTTAGTATCCAACAGCTTAAAATACATAGTAAAAACAAAGAAAACGTTACCTGCGCTCTGGCCTAAATCCCCATGTGCGTTTAAACAGAAATGGAGGCTCTTTGGTTTTATTCTAATGGCCATTTGAATATGTAAGCTCACCTGCCACGTCAAGGCAAGCCTCAATAGGTGAGTTCCTACACTAGCCATTAGATATGCCGATATCAGCCATGAGTCTCCAATGAGACAGGAAGGGGTATTTTATAAACCCTTTAACATTTAACCCTTTATAGGGCTTCTGCACATACAATAAACTTTGCTGATATCAGACAAAGTGAGACAGAAAGGGGTGTTTTATAAACCCTTTAACATTTAACCCTTTATAGGGCTTCTACACATTCAATAAACTTTGCGGTATCAGACAAAGTATAGACGTCTCTAATGAGACATGAAAGGGTGTTTTATAAACCCCTACATACTTTACCCTAAATAGGGCTATAACATACAAATCACCTTGCTGGTATCAGCTAAAAGGCAAATTTCTCTAATGAGACAGGAAGGGGTGCTGCCCCTACATACTTATAGAGTCTTAATAAGACAAACGTGGGAAGGCTGGCAGCAATGTAACATATCTGAGTGATACAAAATTCATATACAAACACATATTACTTTATCTGACCCAATTATCTCCAGGTAGAGAGGAGGGAATTACTTGTTTGTATTAGGAGTGTCACTGTTTGTCACTACACTGTTATTGGCTGTAAAAGTTGTGTCTCTATTCGCCACAAGGTCCATGGGGGAGTGTCCCTTGCATGGGGAATTGTATAAAAGCCAGTGTGGCACCAATAAAGCTTGAGTCTTGTTATACCCACAGCGGCGATTGGGTAAGTAAATATTCAGGACCATCATCAGTCCTCAATGGGATTTTCCGATGATGGTCCTGAACTATCAGCGGCCCTTAAGGGGTTTAAAAAAGTTACAGATCACCTTCCCCCCCCCAAAAAAAATTCATGCCATCCTCTTTGTTATCTAGAGCTGGTCTGCGATATAAATTTCAGTTTTCCCAGTCCACAGTTGTCGATACAGGTGAAAAAAGTGCTGGCTACGCAACACCATCATGGATGTTCTGTTCCAATTGGAACACTAGTGCAGAAGAGGATGACAAGATGGGCAGATATTCTAAGGACCAAAGTTAAACTCTTTGGTGGAAGAGAAGATGAAAAACTGACAGCACTCATCAAGAGACTAAGGATGACATTGATCCAATTGCATTAGATAAAGATTTAAATATAGGGAATTAGAATTGTATCACAAACAGAATGCTGATAGATGCATATAGAGCATACATGCAAATTAATCTGACTTTTCTTGGGCAGGGTCGCTTACCTCCTAATGTCTGCATGTTTTATCAAGCAAATTACAAAGATTTAGAAAACAGTACTGTTAATATTGTTCCAATCTCCTCTGAATACGTAATTAACTCAATACTTGGTTAAAGCACCTTCAACAGCGAGTGCAGCCTTAAGTGGGGTTTGATGTGACAAGCTTTGTACAGTGTTTTGATAGCTTCTGCTATTTATCTCTGCAGATCCTCTCAAGTTAGACTGGGACTGTTGGTGGACAGCCATTTTTAGGTCTCTCCAGAGACTTTTAATTTGGTTCATTCCAGACTTTGGCTGGGCCATTCAAGGACATTCACAGAGTTTTCCGTAAGCTACTTTTGAATTGTCTTTGCTGTATGCTTAGGGGCATTGTCATGTTGGAAGGGGAACCTTCTGCCCAGTATGACATCCTGAGCACTCTGGAGCAGGTTGTTTTAGTATTTTACAGTGTTTAGCTTTTTGCAATATATTGCAAATATATTACACAGAAAAAAAGTGAAATATTACATTGACATATCTCAGTACTTAGTTGAAGCACCTTTGGCGTTAATTACAGGCTCAAGTTTGGTTTGATTTGGGTAGTTTCTGCAATTTTTGTCTGCAGATGCTCTCAAGCTCTGTCAGGTTCCAGGGGACCATTGATGGACAGCTATTTGCAGGTCTCTCCACTCTTGCCTGTGCGCTTTGGGTCAAAGTTGAAAGGTGAACCTTTGGCCCAGTCTGAGGTCCCTGACCAGTCTCTATGCCCCTGCTGCTAAAAGAAACACCTCCAAAACATGATGCTACCACCACAATGCTTCACCGCTGGGATTGTATTGCGCACGTGATAAGCGGTGCCTGGTTTCCTCCAGACATGGCACTTTGAATTGACATCAAATAGCTCAACCTTCATTTAATCAAACCAGAGAATGTTTCTCACAGTCTGAGAGTCCTTTAGGTTCTTTTCCCCAGAATTCCAATGAGCTTTCTCATATTTTGCAGTGAAGAGAGGCTTCCGTTTTGCCTGCCTGCCATAATGCCAAGATCAGTGGAGAGCTACAGTGATGGTTGTCCTTTTGCAAATTTCTCCCATCTCCACACATGATCTCTGGAGTTCAACCAGACTGACCATCTGGTTGTCACCTCTCTTGCCAAGGGTCTTCTCCCCCAGTTACTCACTTTGGTCTGGTGGCCAGCTCTAGGATGAGCCTTGATTGTTCCAAACTTATTTCATTTAAGAATTATGAAGTCCACTGTGCTCTTGGGATCTTTCAGTTCAGCTGATATTTTTTGTGGTCTTCTCCAGATCTGTGCCTTGGCGCAATCCCATCTCTGAGGTCTCCAGATGGTTCCTTTAAACTCATGGCTTGGATTTTGCTCTGACATGCATCTGCAGCTTTGAGACCTTTATATAGATAAGTTGTGCCTTTACAATCATGTCCAATCAATTGAATTTGCCACATGTGGATTCCAATCAAAGTGCATAAACATCTCAAAGAAGATACAGGTCATTGAGATGAATTTGATCTAACATTTAAAGTGTCATATCAAAAAGTCTGAATACTTATATTAAAGTGATATTTCTGTATTTCCTTTTAATAAATCTGCAATGTTAAGAAGAAAAAAATATCTGGCTTTCGCATTGTCCTTATGCGGTACTGAGTGTAGATTGATTTGGAAAAACAAATTTAATTTAAAGAACTGTAGTAGCACACGGCTGCAACATAAAAAAAATGTGAAAAAATAAAGGAGTTTAAATACTTTCTGAATGTACTGTAGCTAAATATAAATTTACTAACTCATAAGTTTCATACTCTGTGTTATCCAACTGATCTGGAACTGCAATTCCCATGATGCAACAGCAAATGTATATCTACAATCTAGTAACCACTAACTCATTTTAATCATGTAAATCTCATGCAGACGGACATCTCATGGGGAGTTGCAAATGGACGTGTGAATGTTACCGATAGATTTTAGTCATTTCCTGCTTTTCATTTTCCAAGTTCAGAAAGATTAAGGAACATGAACAATTCTGGTTAAGTTTACTGGTGGGGAGTCTGAAGTTCAGCAGTTCACCTGTATGTTTCCTTTTTGAAAGAATACATTTTTAACTCCTTTGTTATTCAGGAAGTAATCAGGATGTAACCATGGAAATATATGAATGCACGGGAAATGTTAAAGTGGTATATAATGAGGCCAGAAATCTCAGCTGCATTCATTTTATTTTATACAACAACATCCTTAATTAATCAGGAAAAAATATAAAAACGGGAAGGGGGCTATCGTTACGCAAGCAATGCAAGGGTAAATTCAGATAAGTTTAATTGTCCAAATGGAGTGTGGAAGAATTCCATAATAAATCTCTTTCATGCCAAGCAAACAATTGCTTGATAATATTAGATTTTATTAACTCTGCCGTAAAATAAATCTGCTTCTGTATTCTACAAGTTTTCCTAAAATGTAACGGAGAATATTCATCTAACTAATTGATAGAAACGTACTGGTCAAGGTTGTCACATATCTTCTTAACTGTTTTGCTGGAACTAGATGAAACAAATTTGGTAGCCAAGCCAGACTTTAAAAATCAGTCAAAATATTTGAGTTGCCAAATCAGTCCAGTACGGTAGATACAAAATAATGAAGTATTACAGTTCATTGTAATAACTTCTTTATTTATTAAACTAACAGAAATTTGTAGTGACATGCTCTGAGTCTTATTCGACTGCTTTTTCTGAATTTAGCTTCTTTGCTTATCCTCTATTCCCAACCCACCAGTGTGTCCAATTCCACCACATGGACTGCAGATACCCAGCGATCTACAGGAATTGGTCTACAGATTATATTAGTTGCTCATTTTTTTTGTACCATGGTCTCCAAATTTGCATGCTTGCTTTATGTTTGTCTTTCCTCCTTCCCATTTTAGATTCTATTTTTCTACCATTACCCCTTAAATGGAAAAATGAGCACTAAAGTTTAGATTCCAACAAAATCTATAGGGTCTTGTATTGGGAAGCGACACTACAAGTTTGTTCAACCTCGGTTGATGACGAGGTACATTACACACAATTCTTTTCAGGCCAACAAAAGACAGAGGATCCAATGTGGATGTTATTTCTTTTTGCTCCTTTGTCCAGTGATATGTTGTGGAGGCCACTCCTCAGAACCCTTTGTTTTCATCAACAGCTCGATGAAATTAGTTCCCCACCCATCCCTTTTCATAAGTAATGTAAGCAGGGCCGGCATAGGACATACTGGAGCCATGGCTCCAGGCGGCACATTTACAGGGGGGACATTTTGCCGCCCCAGTCGTTAAGAGCCTGGGCCACTTCTGCAGCATAGATCTGCAGTGAGGCAGCTCTCTAATTAAGGGCAGATTGACCTGGAGGGGGCCCAGTGGCTTGTCCTGTATGCGGTGTGTGGCCCCTCCGTTCAGTCTGCCTGAGGAGAGCCTCCTGTCTACAGCTCTGCTGGGTGTGAGCTGCAGACTATGGAATGGAGTTCTCGCAAGCTCACAGAGTTGCCACGGGTTACCACGGTAACACTGTGACCGGAGCTCGAGAGAACTCGAACACTTGGTTTGCAGCTCACACCCAGCAGAGCTGCAGACAGGACAGTGATCCCACTGGACCACCAGGGAAATGGTATGTCCATGCCCCCACAAACCACCCCATGCCTCTACAAACCACCCCCCACACTATGCCTCCACACTATGCCCCACACAAACCAGTCCCCACAAACCGCCCCACACAGCCGGCACCCCCATACCTTGACCCGCACAGCCTGTCCTCAAACAGTCTGCTATCCCAAGTTTGACCGCATACCCTATCCCCCACACCATGCTATCGCAAGCCTGCCCATCCCAAACCTGCCATCCACACCCTGCTATCCCAAGACTGGCCCCTGCTATCTTAAACCTGCCCCCCCCATACTGTCACCCTCACAACCTGCCCCCCACACTGTCACCCTCACAGCCTGGTCCCACAGCCTTCCTACACACTGCACCCATACTTTCATCTTCCTACACACTGCTCCCCTATACTTCACCTTCCTACACACTGTCCCCTTATACTGTCACCTTCCTACACACTGTGCCCCCCTTTCCTCCCACAGTTAAGATGCAGGGAGAGAGGGATAAGCCTAATGTAATTTAAACTGCTCACCCCCCAGCATTTATCCAACACTACACAGACCCTACTACATACACAGACACTGCTGTATCCACCACACAAACTCTGCATGCACTACACACACTACACAAAACACAGACACTGCATCCACTTCCACACACACAGACAATGTAGTCAACACACACTGCATACAATACACACTACATAAATGACACAAAAACAGACAGCATCCATGACACACATACACTGCATCCACTACAGACACACACAATGCATTCACTACACAGACTGCATACACTACACACTGTGTCCACTACACAAACAGACATTGTATTTACTACACACACTGCATTGGATGATGGCATGGCGTGCTTTTGGCGCTGAAGGGCAGGGGGGGAGCAGCATATTATCCTTGGACCCAGGCAGCAGAATGTCTTGGGCCGGCCCTGCATGTAAGTATTATTATTATTAATTTATAGTACCAGCATTATTCAGGATACATCTATAATATATTATATAATATTGAATTAAGAATTGTTAATTGTTGTCCCTTTAAAAGGATATTCTAAGCTAAATAACTACTACTGCACACTGTAGTGGTTATGGTACTATGAGTTCCCTGTCCCATAGTAAGCTATTAAACTTTTTACAGTAGTTTGAAACTGACCTGACTCCATTGGTGGACGCCTATAGACATTCCTTTCTGTAATTGTATACTAAACCATAATTATGTACTTCTGCATTAGCAAAACTGTAGACATTATTCATTTCCTGAGAGTATTTGCTGAAATTCCTGGTTTATCTTTTTTTTTTTAAATACTTTATTTAAATGTTGCTGTCACACAAAATGTAAACATTATTTGACAAGAATACAAAGTAATAAGACAATAATTGGGTTAAGCAAGGGTTCCAAACAGTCTGCATAAAACACAGCCTACTTTCTAAACATTCAATATTAGCGCTCCTCAGCAGTCAAATGCACATTCATAGTTATCGAATGATATGCACCAGGTGTACAGGTGGGAGGGAAGGAGGGGGGGCCTTCTGATGTTACTAAAAATAAGAGAGTAAGTGATGAGAACCGCACCCAATCCCAGCGGCCAAGGGTGCTCCAGAGCAGGACCAGCAATCCCAGTACAATAATCCAAGAGGAAAAAACTCACAGGCACTCCAACTTCAAGCCGCAGGCAGATTTATTATGACAGAATGCAACGCAACGTTTCGACCGGAAAGGTCTTTTTCAAGCTGACACCACATGGTGCAAAATGTGCTTATATAACAAACACTAACAACTAAGAAATCAATCAATCAATTACTGCTAATTAGTAGAAATTCTTAATTGATAAAAAGGTAATTTAAAAAGGCATTGTAAAAGAAACAAATATCAAATGTGAAATATTACAATATATACATAAATCAGATAAATAGTGCACACTATATCATTAACTTCATACACACAAGACATGAATCATTCTATGATCATATTAATGCTAGGAATTCTAAAATGTATATATATATAGGATAACATATTATGTCATGAGTATTCCCTGGTTACAAATACTGTGCCCATAGAGGAGAGAAGAAATACATAAGAAAACAGCAAATAAAAAAAGTAAATACATGCAGCGTATCCTCCATGGTATCCAAACGCGACCCACTTCCGGGTCTGTGAACCGCACGTGACGTCATTGGAACGCACGTGCGAAATCTTCCTCCGAACGGATTGGCTGGAGGACCAAACATAACATCGTTCTGTGTTCAATTCACCATTGCACAGCCCACATAGTGGAGTATGTTCACTCTGCCACATCACTATCCCAAAGTAAATCTTCACAGAACATCCTAATCATTCAGGCATGTTATATGGCACAGATCAGGAAAATAAATCTATTAGATGTAATATACAATATAAGTAAATAAACAAGAGTAATAGTTATTCATATAGGAATACCAGAGATGGATACTTAGAATAATCATTATACCAAATAAGAGCCAATTCCATATTAAAGGTACAGACCTCAAAAGTCAAACACCTATACCTGGCAAAGATTAAATAAAAAAGGAGACAGCAAAGAAAATACAGGGACAGTGAATTCCCATATGGAACATGAGAGTCTGTATATATAAGGACAGAGACTATATAGTCTCATTATATTCTCTCATATATAGGCACAGTCGACATCATTCCAGATTAAAGGTAGAGACCTCAAAAGTAAAACACCTATACCTAGCAGGGATTAAATAAAAAAGGAGACAACAAAGGAAATAAAGGGACCATGAATTCCCATATGGAACATAAAAGTCTATATATATATAAGGACAGAGACTATATAGGCATAAGGAATCTATCGATAATCTATGTGAGAAAAACAAGGAGAGTATCTAATATCCACATATGGAACTCTCAAGTAGTCAGTGCTTCAATTAAGTAACTATGTTAAAGAAGTAAAAAGTAATAAAGTGCAAGTGCCACAAATCATAAACAAAATGAGTAATAAATCCAAGCAGTCTAAGTAATCTTATGATCACAGTGTAAAAATGGTGAAAAGTTAATTAACTAATTAGCAGTAATTGATTGATTGATTTCTTAGTTGTTAGTGTTTGTTATATAAGCACATTTTGCACCATGTGGTGTCAGCTTGAAAAAGACCTTTCCGGTCGAAACGTTGTGTTGCATTCTGTCATAATAAATCTGCCTGCGGCTTGAAGTTGGAGTGCCTGTGAGTTTTTTCCTCTTGGACTAAAAATAAGAGAGGCCAAATTGTATAAAAGCTATCGATGGTAATGAATGGTACCAAGTACAAAGAAGGGAGCCTTATTCAGTAAGATTCTGGTGAATGATGGCTATTGTTAAGTACCAGTGATCATAATGGTTGGCTTCATGACAACCGAACAGGAGTCAAGTACCAGAGGAAGAGCATCTTGGAAGCCTGCTCTTTCTGGTTAACGCATATCCTGGGGAAGATAGTGTCTCCCAAATATCAGACCAGTTGCTAGACTCCTCCAGATATTTCTCTCATTAATGTAGGGAAATAATATTTGTGTAGAGTGTGATACTTGAGGTACAAGTATCCCTTCAAGGAGTTTGTCTTGAAAAGAAGACTAAGGATAAAAACAAAAGACCAAGCTAAAATATACCCACACCAACTAGAAGTATTGTATAGTGCCATTGCTATAAAATTCACAAAGTACCTAGATCATATCATGGGAAATATAACACAATATGTTTTATATAGTAACAAAGAAATTTGCTGTTGGCCCATCTTTATTTTTCTGTATCAGTTGTGAAATGATGATTGTGGAATATTTACAATAGTTCATGCACTACAGTTGCAAGAAAAAGTATGTGAACCCTTTGGAATGATATGGATTTCTGCACAAATTGGTCATAAAATGTGATCTGATCATCATCTAAGGCACAAAAATAGACAATCACAGTCTGCTTAAACTAATAACACACAAAGAATGAAATGTTGCCATGTTTTTATTGAACACACCATGTAAACATTCACAGTGCAGGTGGAAAAGTATGTGAACCCCTAGACTAATGACATCTCCAAGAGCTAATTGGAGTGAGATGTCAGCCAACTGGAGTCCACTCAATGAGATGAGATTGGAGGTGTTGGTTACAGCTGCCCTGCCCTATAAAAAACACACACCAGTTCTGGGTTTGCTTTTCACAAGACGCATTGTGAATGATGCCTCGCACAAAAGAGCTCTCAGAAGACCTAAGATTAAGAATTGTTGACTTGCATAAAGCTGGAAAGGGTTATAAAAGTATCTCCAAAAGCCTTGCTGTTCACCAGTCCACGGTAAGACAAATTGTCTGTAAATGGATAAAGTTCAGCACTGCTGCTATTCTCCCTAGGAGTGGCCGTCCTGTAAAGATGACTGCAAGAGCACAGCGCAGACTGCTCAATGAGGTGAAGAAGAATCCTAGAGTGTCAGCTACAGACTTACAAAAGTCATGCTAACATCTCTGTTAGCGAATCTACAATACGTAAAACACTAAACAAGAATGGATTTCATGGGAGGATACCACAGAGGAAGCTACTGCTGTCCAAACAAAACATTGCTGCATGTTTACAGTTTGCACAAGAGCACCTGGATGTTCCACAGCAGTACTGGCAAAATATTCTGTGGACAGATGAAACCAAAGTTGAGTTATTTGGAAGAAACACACAGCACTATGTGTGGCGAAAAAAAGGCACAGCACACCAACATCAAAACCTCATCCCAACTGTGAAGTATGGTGGTGGGGGCATCATGGTTTGGGGCTGCTTTGCTGCGTCAGTGTGTTATCTTGTGCTATCATCGAAGGAAAAATTCATTCCCAAATTTATCAAGACATTTTGCAGGAGAACTTAAGGCCATCTGTCTACCAGCTAAAGCTCAACAGAAGATGGATGTTGCAACAGGACAATGACCCAAAGCATAGAAGTAAATCAACAACAGAATGGCTTAAACAGAAGAAAATACGCCTTCTGAAGTGGCCCAGTCAGAGTCCTGACCTCAACCCGATTGAGATGCTGTGGCATGACCTCAAGAAAGCAATTCACACCAGACATTCCAAGAATATTGCTGAACTGAAACAGTTCTGTAAAGAGGAATGGTCAAGAATTACTCCTGACTGTTGTGCACGTCTGATCTGCAACTACAGGAAACGTTTGGTTGAAGTTATTGCTACCAAAGGAGGTTTAACCCCTTAAGGACCGAGGACGGTTCAGGACCGTCATCGGCATTTTTGCGTTGCCGACCGATGACGGTCCTGAACCGTCCTAACGGTCAGAAGCTCTTACCGATACGCCGCTCGGCGAAGGGCATCAGCGTCAGCTTGTTGTGGGGGCTGCCTGCAGCCCAGACATCTCACACAGATTAGGACCCCTGTGGCCATGTGATCGCTTAACACAGCGATCACATGGTCACAATAGGTGTCCATAGTGCTGCCTGCAGGGGGACTGTCTGTGCTGACAGGCAGTCTCCCCTGCTAGTGTAAAATCAAAAATAAATTAAAGTTAGTGTTAATAAAAAATAAAAATAATTATATATGTGTATATATGATATATAGACATATATTATATCTATATAATATATGTCTATATATCATATATATAATGCCATACTAAGTGTATTTTTATATTAATATGTACTTATATTAATATAAAAATACACTTATAATTAAATTACACACGTATATATATAATATATATAATAACTATATATATTGTATATATATATTATTATAAAATATAAATAATAAGTAATTTAAATTAAATAAAAAATTTTTAAATAATAATAAAAAATTTAAAAAAAATTATATAGCTATATGAAATTTTATTCTAACTGTATTTTAAAATTAATATATATATATTTATATCAAAATACACTTAGAATGAATTTGTATATATATCTATGTATATAAAAATAAATAAAAATAATAAGAAATATACATACGTCCATATACAAAATTACATAAATAATTATATAAATATACACGTAGACTTCAAATATATAAATATGCATATATATTTAAATTCTACGTGCGTATTTATGTAATATTTTTACATAATTAAGTAATTTTATTGATTGCAATTTGAGGGACCTGCCTGCCAACCCAGGCCGAAATTCCAGAGAATTTAATTTGCTAACACTGTATTTTACCCTGTAACGTTCTACGACACCCTAAAACCTGTACATGGGGGGTACTGTTTTACTCGGGAGACTTCGCTGAACACAAATATTAGTGATTCAAAACAGTAAAACATATCACAGCGATGATATTGTCAGTGAAAGTTACTTTTTTTGCATTTTTCACACACAAACAGCACTTTTACTGATGATATAATTGTTGTGATACGTTTTCCAGTTTTTAAACACTAATATTTGTGTTCAGCGATGTCTCCCGAGTAAAACAGTACCCCCCATGTACAGGTTTTATAGCATTTTTGAAAGTTACAAGGTCAAATATATGGGTCAAATATTTTTACATTGAAAATGGCCAGGTTGGTTACGTTGCCTTTGAGAGCGTATGGTAGCCCAGGAATGAGAATTACCCCCATGATGGCATACCATTTGCAAAAGAAGACAACCCAAGGTATTGCAAATGGGGTATGTCCAGTCTTTTTTAGTAACCACTTGGTCACAAACACTGGCCAAAATTAGCGTTCAATTTCGTTTTTTTACTTTTTTCACACACTAACAAATATGAATGCTTACTTTGGCCAGTGTTTTCGACTAAGTGGCTACTAAAAAAGACTGGACATACCCCATATTGAATACCCTGGGTTGTCTACTTTAAAAAAAATATGTACATGTGGGTTGTTATTCAGAGATTTATGACAGATAATAGTGTTACAATGTCACTATTGATAAATTTTAAAAATGTATGTTTTGAAACCGCAATATCCTACTTGTACCTATAGCCCTATAACATGCAAAAAAAAGCAAAAAAGCACGTAAACACTAGGTATTTTTAAACTCAGGACAAAATTTGGAATCTATTTAGCAGTTTTTTTCATTCGCTTTTGTAGATGAGTAAAAGATTTTTCAAGTAAAAGTCAAAAAACATGTATTTTTTTCAATTTTTCATCAGATTTTTGTATTTTTTTAAATTAAAATACATGAGATTATATAAATAATGGTATGTAAAGAAAGCCCCTTTTGTCCTGAAAAAAACAATATATAATTTGTATGGGAACAGTAAATGAGAAAGCGGAAAATTACAGCCAAACACAAACACCACAAAAGTGTAAAAATATGCCTGGTCGCAAATGTACAACATCGCAAAAACAGTCCAGTCCTTAAGGGGTTAACCAGTTATTAAATCCAAGGGTTCACATACTTTTTCTGCACTGTGAATGTTTACATGGTGTGTTCAATAAAAACATTGCAACATTTCGTTCTTTGTGTGTTATTAGTTTAAGCAGACTGTGATTGTCAGATCACATTTTATGACCAATTTGTGCAGAAATCCATATCATTCCAAAGGGTTCACATACTTTTTCTTGCAACTGTATGCTATTTTCTCACAGTTTATTTATCAGAGCCCTTCACATTTTATAAATATCCTCAACTGTTTCTTTCATTACCACGAGGAACACAAATGGTCCTGCATTTAGGATTGACTCCATATAATTTTAATAGGGACATTGTCAAAATTGAGACAGTTTGTAGTTTGTGGGGACAACCATTGAAACACAGAAACATAGAATGTGACAGCAGATAAGAACCATTTGGCCCATCTAGTCTGCCCAATATTTCGAAATACTTTTAATTAGTCCCTGGCCTTATCTTATAGCTAGGATAGCCTTATGCCTATCCCACGCATGCTTAAACTCCCTCACTGTGTTAACCTCTACCACTTCATCTGGAAGGCTATTCCATGCATCCACTACTCTCTCAGTAAAGTAATACTTCCTGATATTATTTTTAAGGGGCCAATTTGCCATTCCTTGTCCATGCCAAACAACTTCTACCCCTCTGAAGGAAGGACGTAACATACATCGAGTGATCATATTGATTTGTCCTTATCTGTCCAACTAAATAATGCACTTTTATACATATTCTTATGCTAAATTGTGCAGCTAGAACTTATAGGTTAAATTTTCCTTGTAAAGGAAAAGCAGAGAAACTGGCCTGATATTTAGAAGAGACCTCTTAAATCTTACTAATCGTGTACAGCTATTTTCGTACAAACAATGTGTAGTCAACCTTTTCAAAGGAAGTAGCAGATAAAGAATCAAATAGCTACTTTAGAGTTATAAGGTTGAGTCATTGTTAGGTATTTCTGATAAAAATCTCTTTTCTGAAATTTCCATTAACATTATCGAAGATTACGTTAGCAACTATATAATCTTCTCTGCCAGAGTAATTTAAGAAACCCAGTAGAAAGTATGCAAGGTAATTTTATAAAATAAAGTTAACTAAAATGGCAAATGACATGCAATGTTTGCATAGAGAGATTAAACTGAGCGTCGACATTAAAAAGACGTGTTACAATAACCGAGCAATCCAAAGATGGAACGTACAACACAGTGAAACAGTAACTCTGTGTATACGTTTAACCTACAATGTGGAGCCATTGGCAGTTAGGAAAGAGATAGCTAGTCTAGGCCGAGAAAGAAAGGGAGAGACAGTCTGCATGCTTTCCTTTTCAGTAGATTAGGCCAACCATACTTTGCCTATGTAGATCGGTGTCTTCTAAACTGATTGAGTTTCTCTTGGAAGAAAAGATACCAGTACGCGTTTTTTTTGTTTTGCAGTTATAATTCTATTATTTTTTTCCATATAAATAACAAATCTACTTTTTTTTTTAACATTCTGCACATATTGTCATGAAATTATTGTAAAACAATTGTGTTCTAATAAAAATTTAAAACGCAGACAGATCTCTATCATGAGTGTAATAAACATTATAGTAGTAACCAAATCATTGAGGTTGAATTCTGCACAAAACAATGAAAATTTTTTATTTTCCTGCTCAGGTAAAAACAATGCAAAAACCTAACTTATTCTTTTATAATAAAAATAAACATAATACGTTTTTGTACACAATTTAGCCCCAGGGATCTGGTGGTTTGCAACAAGAGACAGACAGAAAAACACAGTCACTGCTGTAATTTTATTACATCACTCTGTGAACCCCAATCACTTGTATTACTTTTTTATAGTTATACCCCAAAATATACTATTCTCTCACTGGTTTAGTGGTGGATGTAGGAAAGAAGGGATTCTTTGCCACGGGCTGTTGGAATCCACGTCCTTTCAAGGTCACTAAGATGACTACCATACTTCTAGCACATTATGTAACTATGTATTCAGGTTTTGAAATGTTTTTTAGGTATGTCCTCGGAGGATTACATATTACTGTTATTATAACCTGTTCCTGCTAGACAACAAGGACGAAATGTGGCCTCAATAGGCGTAGTGCTTCCATATATGTATTCACTTCTCTGATGAAGAAATAAAATTAAAGATACATTTCTATATCGATAAATTGAGTGCCAACGATGTACTCCGTAATAAGACATTTATCAGGCTGTTCCTTTTTTTCAAACTGTGTATCAAAACATTGTATCTCCCAAATCACATTCAAAATGTAATGAGACCTAGAGATATTACCTAAATCCACGCATCTCCAAAGACAGGATAAGCCTACAAAGCAGACAGCAGCCTAAGTCTCCTTCTATTATTATTATTAGTGGTATTAAAAGTGGTAGAAGTATTTGTATCATCGTGATAAATTATTTAGAACCAACATATTCAGTGGTGCTTTACAATAATACAGTGGGGATTTTTAACAGCAAGTTATTGACAAACAAAATGAATTGACAGATACAGAGGATGAAGAGGGACATCCTCGTATGAGCTCATGGGATATTTACAGTGTAATATCCTTCAGAATTTCAAAAGAAAAAGATACATATTGTATGGTCATAACAGCATAAGTAATTATTTTTTTTTAAGCTCTGCTTGTTTTGTCACACAAAACCCTAGGTTACATTGTGTATAGCATAATCCATTCGAAACGTAAATTCTAGAAGCAGATCTAACTAGACAAAGTGTATATGTGATGTGCGCCCTTTTGGTTGAGAGCTTATTTTACAAACACTCAGTCCCTTCAGTATCCATTGAGGATTTGGTTTGGAGTTCATTGTTTTGTCTGTCATGTCAAAGATTAAATAGTTTAGTTAGGCTCCTACTGGTCATGTAAGTGACTCTGTATTTATTGAACGTCTAGAATCTTTATCAAAGCTCACAAATACAATCGACACCCTGCAAACATTAACCCCATTATATTTGCTGCCCTGATAAGATTTACTTGGGACTTCAATCACTGTTATAATTGATAGAGCATTTAAATGGCTTGCGTACAGTATAAAAAGGAATTATGACAGTAGAAATATTTACTAGACAAAGAGACCTTTTGAATTGATCGAGATAAAAGGCTTATCTCTTGACTTACATAAATCATAGGCAGTTAGGCAATTGCAATTAATGATCAGACGAATCCTGAAAATGAATGTCTTTAAAATAAATGTATATCTTTACAGACTGTCGAACTATAAAAGTAAGAGCAGACTTATTGTATTTTGGCAGATAGCTGATACTCAGTATTAGAAAGAAGAAAGTATAGTTTTGCAAGAAATATATGGGATATATTCAATATCCTCTGAGTCGTTATAATGTAACAATGGTAGTGGGAATGCGTATCCCTTGTCAAAATTTATACTGCATATTTTGCGTGATATTATTACATTATGAACTCTTGATAGATAATAGTTAAGTCCTGACAACGTCTATATACGTACTAAATTCTGAAGGTCATCTTTGGAGAGAATTACGTAATCTGAGGTGCTGAGTACAGTGAATGTTCCATGCATTTTGCATTTAATTCCTTTTCAAGTCTTAAGTTCGCGGTCAGCTGACACATCCCTGCCAATCTCCGGCAGACCCTCCCTCCCAGACCCTCCTACTTCCTGGACAGCTTCCATGGACAGCATCCATGTCAACATGGATGCTGTCCAGGAGGTGGGAGGGTCTGGGAGGAAGGGTCTGCCAGAGATTGGCAGGGATGTGTCAGGTGACCGCAGTTCGCCGCGAACTGCGGCGAACCGTTCGTGGCAAGTTCGCGAACGGTTCGCGACATCACTAGTCTTAAGGTGCAAGCGATCCAGGCTTCCTAATTCCCAACTGGACTCGTGTTATTTTAGAATATCCCTCTTTACGGTCATCATAAACTGCTATTCTTCAAAGGAAAAGGTTTTGCCTCCAGTCCTAGACTGAGCCACTTAACAAAGGATTACATCAAATATAAATAAAACAATTATTTGCTTTTTCCAGTTTTATAAACAATGAAATATTTAATAATTTAGCTTCAGTTTCAGGTCTCTGCATGATCTGAAGTCACAGTTGCAGTGCCACATATGGCCACTAGGAGACAATACCCCGATTTCAATATTTTATGCCTATGTTCTTTACATTCTTTTAGTACGTTTATGCGTTTTCTGATATTTTCAGATAATACATCATTGTTACTCAAGATGAAAATACACAACCATCTTTTTGAACTTTCTTAAGAGGTCCCAATTGTTTTGTATTTCTGCATGTTTTCTTCTACTGACCAATTCTTCTTTGTTTTTAGCTCTTTATTGTTATGTTTCTGCAATTTGCAATCTTCTTGTTTTTGAATACTGTTAGATCGTTGGATGTAAACATGGATATACTCAGTTGTGTGCACCGTTTAGACTTCCCAAACTTTGGAGGTTTACGTTTTATGCTATTTTTTTTTAATTTCACCCCAATGAGGATAGTGACATAATTGGATGTGTGAGAAGTGCTTTGCAGCTTCTGGTAAAGATCGTCATCAGTGCACTTGGCTGTTTTGCAGGATAACATGTCTAATAGAATTGTTTTTAAAAAAAATAGTCAATCTCTGTACCTTGTTTTGGGTTTTGTTTTTTTTAACAATTAATTTTAGATATAAATTATAAAAAATCAGTGAAGTATTTGTTTTTTCCCCTCAGTCATTTCTCTCCTAAATTTCAAATCAAGAACAATGGATCCAGTGAGTTCTCCTTTTATTGAAAATGCTTCTTCTTCAACTTTATTGTATCCGCTTAATAATTACAATAATTTATACAGCACCAGCATTTTCCCCAGCACTGTATGTACAACAGATAACTGAAGACAAACAATTCATTCTGACAAAACACGTTTGACATGAGAACAGTAGATGAGGGGGACCCTGCCTAAACGAGCGTGCAGCCTAAAAATCTTTCATTTATTTTCAGATATATATCTTCTCAGATGATTTCCTATTTTTGGTGTTTCCTGGTAATTCAGATTAGTGAGACTATGCGTGATAACAGCAATTAAGTAACAGTTTAATATTGCTTTATACTAAATGAGTCAAGGCAATCAAGTACATGGTCTTATGCAACTCTTTATGTAGCAAGCACAATGTTTATTTCGATTTGATAGGAGAATTGCATTTCTCTGTATTTTTTTTATGCTTCACTCAAGAAGATACAGAGATTCTGTCACTTTGTTGTTTTATCACTAGAACTTTTCCTTCGTGGGGATTGGAGTATTTTATAGATCTTTATCGGACTGCCCTGGTAAAGATACCAACTGCATTTCATTGGGAACCACTCTTAAAGGAGCACTCTAAACACCACAACAACTTTAGCTTAAATGGCCACTATAGGTACAAAAACAACTTTAGTTTAATAAAGCAGTTTTGGTGTATAGGTTATGCCACCATTAGTCTCACTTCCTAATTTTCTGCAATTCACGAGTTAAATCACTTTGTTCATGCTGCCCAAGCCACACCTCCCTGTATGTGACTTACACAGCCTTTCTAAACACTTCCTGTAAAGAGACATCTGATGTTTAAACTTCATTTACTGCATGGTCTGTTTAATTTAAAATTTCTTATCTCCTGCTCTGGTAATATAGCCATCTAGACCCTGCCAGTAGCCAACTGTGTGTGATTAAAGATAAATTTACAGAGCAGGAGAGGAAAACTTCCAAATCAAGTTAACATCTAAATCAGGGATGGGGAACCTTTTATCTGCCAAGGGCTACTTGGATATTTAAAACATCACTCGCGGGCCATACAAAATAATCAATTTAGAAATTAGCCTGCTGTATTTGGTCAAATATTTAATTAACTCACTCCTAGTGTGATGGCTGGAACTGCTTCTCTTTGGTGTGATGTTAGCTGACATTGATAATGTTGCTACTCACAGTGTGTGTGTGGTGGGGGGGGGTCAGTGTGTGTGTGTTTGAGGGGTGCAGTGTGTGGGGTGGTGGTGTATAGATCATGCCCCTTACATAGTTACATAGTTGAAAAGAGACTTGCGTCCATCAAGTTCAGCCTTCCTCACATATGTTTTTGCTGTTGATCCAAAAGAAGGCAAAAAACCCAGTCTGAAGCGCTTCCAATTTTGCAACAAACTAGGAAAAAATTTATGCCCCTACTTATACATGAAAAAACCTTACTGGCCTTAGCAACGGCAGATTGGCATTGCATATTGCTGTCTAATTTGTTGTCTATAACAATTCACAAATCATTCTCGTGTGTGGTTATCCCCAGTTCACTACCATTTAGGGTGTAAATTGCTTGTGCCTTCTTAACCCCAAAGTGCATAACTTTGCATTTCTCTACGTTAAATTTCATCTGCCATTTTAGTGCCCAGTCCCCCAATCTATCCATATCCCTCTGCAGCAAGGCAATATCCTGCTCACATTTTATTACTTTACAAAGTTTTGTGTCATCTGCAAACACTGACACATGGCTTTCAATGCCCATTTCAAGATCATTTATAAACATGTTAAATAGAAGTGGTCCCAAAACAGAACCCTGAGGGACACCACTTACAACTTTTGTCCAGCTTGAAAATTTACCATTAATGACAACTCATTGTACTCTATCCTTAAGCCAATGTTCTACCCAAGAACAAGAATAATCATCTAGACCAATTTCTTTCAGTTTGAAAACTAACCTATTGTGAGGAACCGTATCAAATGCCTTGGCAAAATCCAAGTAGATCACATCCACTGCAACACCCTGATCTATACTTCTACTTACTTCTTCGTAGAATGCAATTAGGTTAGTTTGACATGACCTATGTTTCATAAAACCATGCTGATTATTGCTAATAACACAGTTCTTCTCAATGAATTCCTGAATATTATCCCTTAATAGCTGTTCAAATAATTTCCCCTGCAGTCTCACTTCTCAATTATCTGCCATTCAGGAGTTAAATCACTTTGTTTATGCAGCCTTAGCGACACCTCTCTTGGCTGCAACTCACACAACCTCCCTAGATGCTTCCTGAAAATAGCTCAAATTTTTCAAGGGGATATTGTGAGAAAATATGTCACATGAAAGGTAGTGTCTACATAGAATATCCGTCCAGTGGAAGTAGCGAAGATTATCATTGTCAAAAGAATAAATGAATGCTTTGGGATAGAACAGGGTTATCCTGAAAAATGATCAAGTAACATCATTGTTAGTTTGTAACTAGATCAAATGGTTCTATTGGATTCTATTTACAAACAGAATTGGGCTAATTTCTCAAAGTGTTTGTAATCGAAACGATAATGCCAAGTTCTAAATGTGAAGCAATCATCATGAGATCCAGTGTAATCAGAGGGCAATTTGGATATTATATTGATGCAATAATACTTGGTTATATTTAATCACAAAAAAAATCTCCTCCAAATTAACGGTATGTTTTTTTAACCAAATAAAGTTTGTATTCTGCAAGAATTCAAAGAGATTGTGGATTTCTAGTTAGTGAGGCTGATGCGGTGATATGGCAGCAATCTTTTTCACGAGAAATCTCTCCGTGGACACGCGTGTGCAATAGCCACTTCTCTATTCTCTAAAACGTTCAGAACATTGATCCTGCCGCTACCTAAATAAAGAAAGCATTAGTTGCATAGTTGAGTCCTTGTGGTCCCACAAAGGAGTTAATGGAGCCTCACCTTCACCAATGCACGTAAAAAGGCATTATTAAGAGCACTTGAATTGCATTTATGTGCTCCACACAGCAATTTATTGCTGCACACCAAGCTCTCGTACAAGAGTCAGGCTTTTTTTTTCCGCTGACAAGAAAAAGGATCAAAACAACAATCTTTTCAGATACAATCAGCAGAATTTCGTCTTTTTAATTGGTCTTTTAAATGCAGTCGCTTCTAGCACAAATATTTAACTGTGTGGTTTTACCCGGTCATCAAAAGAAAATTTATAGGGTTCTTAAATGTCCCTTTCCAATGAATTTTAAAAGTTATGGGCCTTTTCAATTGAACTTTATGACCAATTGGTCTAGATTTGACAGAAGTAAAATGTGTGGGATTAGTATGTCATTCTGATAAAATGTTTAATCTACGGTCCAAATAACTTGTAATAGGAAGGCTTCTCTTTGGAGTCAAAAAAGATTTACCTATAAACCAGGTTAGCTATTTTTACACAAACTAATGAATCACTACTTTGAAACACTTTTTGGACAGATGCCAAACTTTGTCTACCTTGGTTAATTTTTTGGAGAAATTTTATCTTTGAGCATACTGAACAATTGAAACAAAGAAGCTTGCAGTTTGGTGGCCCCTATGAGGAAGGATGCGATCATGTAAACACAGATAGATTGGTGTGACATGGAATTAAACAGGAAGTTGTGCAGGCACAATTGCTTGATATTCACTTTTTTCTTACTTAAAAAAAAAAAAAAAGTAGACAACAGATACATTTGGACAGATCAAGATGTGGCAATTGAAGTCTTCAGAGGTTTAAACCGGAATGGGAAGAGAGTTTAACCTCTCCACTACCAAGCTCTCTTCCCTTAAAGAAATTGAGCAGAACATTTTAAATTTCAAACATTGGTTGATGGATTGCAATCGCCATATTGTATATTGACGGATCAGCGATATCTTAAAAAAATTTTTTTTTAAATTGTATCTACAGTTACAAAATATTAAAGTAATGTTGACCCCTTAAGGACTGAAGGAATTGTGTGAAACAAAACAAAACCTAGAATTTGAGCTGTATGTCTGTTTAACCATAATTTGCCTCTTTCATATTAAGTGCACCCAGTAGCGGAAGTACCACCGATGTTGCTGGTGCGGCTGTATCTGCGTAAGCATGTATGTATGCTGTTTAAACAGTATGTTTTGCAGGTAGCATGTTAATCAGCATGTTGTCACAGCGATCACATGACTCAGATCAGCTAAATTGGCTGCGGGGGGGGATGTTTGTGTTGTTAGGTGGTCCCCTGATCACAATCAATGTGTTGGGTAAGTATCCAGGCCCAGTGGTGTATTTTGAATCTGTGCTGCCCTATGCATGATGGAACTCGGGCAGCCCCTGATTTACATTTGCCCCACCCCTTCCTGTCAATGCCACACCTCTTCCTGTTAAAGACTAACACACACTTTGACTGACAAACACATACTCTCAGATACACGGACATACACACACTGATTTGACACAATCTGACAGACACACACAATCACTGACTCCCTCACAGACACACACAATCACTGACAGACACGCACACACTCACTGACATACACACACAATGACACAGATACACACTCACTCACTGACACACACACACTCACAGACACACACACTGACAGGCATACACAATCACTCAGACACACACACACATTCAATGACAGACACACACATTCACTCACAGACACACACTGACAGACACACACAATCACTCATCCACACAGGCTCCCTCACAGACACACACTGACAGACATACACACACACACACACTCTCACTTACAGACAAAAACACTCACTCACAGACACACACAATCAGTCAGTCAGACACACACTGACAGACATACACACATTCACTGACAAACATACACACACACACTGACAGCCAGACAAACACATACACATCTCCCCGCCCCAACACAGATTATTTAAAATTTTTAACTTAAATCCACCCAGCCTCCCTACCCTTGGGAGAGCTGGGTGGATTTTTTTTACCTGGGGTCCAGTGGGGCTGCTGGTTGGGCTGTTTAGGCATGGAGGGAGGCAGGCATGCAGTTAGTCGGGCGACCAGTAGAGGTCCAGGCGGGTGGTGAGGGAGCTCTAATTTGTGAGCTTTCCCTGCTCAGCACCCTTGCGCGCTGCAGAGTGATGCCGGGAGCCAGAAAATGACCTCATATTCCGGCATCGCTCTGTGGCGTGTGAGGGAGCTGAGCTGAGAGTTCACAAATCAGCGCTCCCTTGCCGCCCGCCTGGAGTTCAGCTAGCCACCTGCCACCAGGCTAACAAGGCATTTGCCTGGGCATTTGGGGACAGTGTTTTTTTGCCGTCTCCTGGAAAGTGCTGCCCAAGGCAAATGCCTTGTTTGCCTCACCGCAAATACATCGCGATCCAGGCCAGGGTTAGGGCCAGATCATCGCTGTCCAGGCCAGGGTTAGGGCCAGATCATCACTGTCCAGGCCAGGGTTAGGGCCAGATCATCGCTGTCCAGGCTAGGGTTAGGGCCAAATGCTACCCCAACGGCGTTAAAGCCCTCCTTTTCTTGGATAGCAAAGTACACCCTAAAGTCACAAAGGTGTTAATGGTTACAGAAATATAAGGAGGCATATTTTTTGTGTGTGTGATTATATGGTACTCTTTATCCGTCATGTTTCTTATCTAGCCTAACATGTCAATATCTCTTACCTTGCAGTCAACACATTAATAAAATGAACAAAAAGTGCAAGCACAGTGGTAATAAAAGGTTAAATAAATAAAAACATATCAACCATGACCAGCCTATGCCATCAAAAATAAAATGCTATGTTACTTAGTTTATCTTATGGTCAGGTCCTGAACTGGGGGGATTTTCAAGCTGATATTTATAATATAAAATATTATTCATTGAATGGCTAGTTGGCATGGGAGCGAAATGACGGCAGCGTAGACGCACTGACTGTCGTGTGAAGAATTAGTAAAGCTTTGGAAGTAAAGTGTTAATGCGTGACTAAAAGGAAATGTCATATCTGATAGCTTCTATCTTTGTTTTTTTAGAAATTGTTGAGGGTTTTGAGATGTGTAGGAGAGGATACAGAGGAAGGTATTAAAGGTGATTTGAAAAGAGTAGATCTGAGAGATATGAAATGAGCTTGTTTTGTGAGGTTTTGGACAATGCACATTATTAAATGATACAACATGCATGATAATTGAAAAGTCACTTGTCAACAAGTAGAACTATATTCATCTTCTCAAATACTTCATGAACTTAAACTTGGAGCCTCGGCCAAACGTGACAGGAGCATGTTGGCAAAACCAGAGAATGGCACAGACCAAGAAACGTGTCAGTGCCATAGCAAAGATTTGAGACTCCAAAGTAAACTTTGCTGAAAAAAAGTCAACTATGTGCCAATCTTCAATTAAGGGCCACTTCAAACCTGTAATGTGCATTAACTTGCTGGAGTGCTTTATGTGTGAAGAGTTTGTCCTCTTTTTTTCATTTTACAAAAATTGCAGATTTCAATAGAAATTTACGCATTTATGAATGAACCATGTTACATCCCCCCTGGCTGTCAATCAGACAACTGGCTCTGTTACTTCCTGGTTACTTAACTCAGTGGAGCTAAACTCAAGAGGCAACAATTGCCCAGAGCAACTGCCTTGCAAAGACTTTTCATTGAGTTGCATTGGGTAGTCTTTGATTGGACAACCACAGAAAGTCTGGGAGATTACAACATTTGCATGATGTTTTTAGATATATCCTCAATGGAAAAAATGCATCATTAAATGCATGTATGTAGTCATCAGGTGTATATCTACCAAACAGTGATTTTATTTTTAATTGGGCACTAGAATGTCCCTTCAAGAAACACAAAAAGAGCATATGGTCAGGTTACAGCATGTAGATCTAGCTCAGAGGGGGTTAACATATGTGTGTACTGTAGCAGACCTCTATCAATGTGTATGGAGTTGTACAGAACATATCTCCCATATGTCCTTATTTTGGCAACAATAAAGGTCCAGCACTCCTGCATGCAAGCTCTCCATTAGTTATGGCACCCAGATTTGAATAAACAACGTTGTGAAGCCTTTGCACAAACCATATGAGCCTAGTACATAGTGCACTAATTAGGCAACTCACAAAAAGAGGTGTGCTTACTTACATAGAAACATAGAATGTGACGGCAGATAAGAACCATTTGGTCCATCTAGTCTGCCCAATTTTCTAAATACTTTCATTAGTCCCTGCTCTTATCTTATAGTTAGGATAGCCTTATGCCTATCCCACGCATGCTTAAACTCCCTCACTGTGTTAACCTCTACCACTTCAGCTTGAAGGCTATTCCATGCATCTACTACCCTCTCAGTAAAGTAATACTTCCTGATATTATTTTTAAACCTTTGTCCCTCTAATTTAAGACTATGTTGTCTTGTTGTGGTAGTTTTTCTTCTTTTAAATATGGTCTCCTCCTTTACTATGTTGATTCCCTTTATGTATTTAAATGTTTCTTATCATATCCCCCCTGTCTCGTCTTTACTCCAAGCTATACATGTTAAGATCCTTTAACCTTTCCTGGTAAGTTTTATCCTGCAATCCATGAACCAGTTTAGTAGCCCTTCTCTGAACTCTCTCTAAATAACAATATCCTTCTGGAGATACGGTCTCCAGTACTGCGTACAATACTCCAAGTGAGGTCTCACCAGTGTTCTGTACAATGGCATGAGCACTTCCCTCTTTCTACTGCTAATACCTCTCCCTATACAACCAAGCATTCTGCTAGTATTTCCTGCTGCTCTATTACATTGTCTGCCTACCTTTAAGTCATCAGAAATAATCACCCGTAAATCCCTTTCCTCATATGTTGAGGTTAGGACTCTATCAAATATTCTGTACTCTGCCCTTGGGTTTTTACGCCCAAGATGCATTATCTTGCACTTATCCACATTAAATGTCAGTTGCCACAATTCTGACCATTTTTCTAGTTTACCTAAATCATTTGCCATTTGGGTTATCCCTCCTGGAACATCAACCCTGTTACATATCTTAGTATCATCAGCAAAAAGACATACCTTACCATCAAGACCTTCTGCAATATCACTAATACAAATATTAAAGAGAATGGGTCCAAGTACAGATCCCTGAGGTACCCCACCGGTGACAAGCCCAAGCTTTGCACATACTCCATTGACTACAACCCTCTGTTGCCTGTCACTCAGCTACTGCCTTACCCATTCAACAATATTGGAATCCAAACTTAAAGATTGCAGTTTATTGATAAGCCTTCTATGTGCAACAGTGTCAAAATCCTTACTGAAATCTAGGTAAGCAATGTCTACTGCACCACCTATCTACTTAATGTCACATGACTAACATGATCACATGACTGTGTTTGTGTATATCTGATTTTCATGAGACAGTCCCAATATTGTGCCCGCTTTTGGAAATAAAAGAGACAGGTTCCCAGACAGGTCTGTGCTAAGCATTTTGTCCAAGAGCGCTTTAGCAGCCAATTAGCATCACTTGTATGCCTCCACTATTCCCTGCTTGTGTCAATAACAATATTAGGAGTAATGCAGCCCATTGCAGTAAATGATATAATAAAGAACATGTTCTACATTACTAAGAAACTGCTCGTATTGCTGTATTAGACAGACACTGAGCTCTGTATTGGCACAAGCACAGGACTGAAGGCTGTCTGGTTCTTAACGTCGTCAGTACACTTGTATCTCAAGGGATAATTCCAGTTCCTGTTTCTGTCTCACACAAGGTTCCTGAATGAGATAGCGAGAGACAAAGGAAAAAAAAAATGAGAGAGAGATAATAAAAGAGAAAAGACTTAAGGAGTGAAAAGAGACAGAAATATAGAAACAGAGCGCTGTGAAAACAATCTCAATGTTTAAATATATATATAAAAAATTTTTCTACAAAACCATAAACACCAGGAGATGCCACAGGAAGTCACGTGATACTTCTCTCTAATACTACTTAGTCCAGGGATCGCAGAAGAAGTCCAAAGACAGGAGAAGTTTGATTGAGGAGGCTGAAAAGGAGGCCCGTATATATGGCAGACAGTTTGTGCAGAGTAAATGTGGAAACAACATTATGAGCATCGTAAGTGCAGTGAAGTATTTTCCTGCACATACAATCATGTCCTTATCAGAGAGTTTTTAATGCAAACTGCTTTGACTACTATGCTCCATTAACTTAAAGGGATTCTATCGGCACCCAGACCACTTCATCTTCAAATAAATCTCGATCTCGATGATTTCAGCCAAGGAGGTGGAGCGGAACACCGGAGACCAGCACTACAAGGGAGAATAGGTATGTAAACACCCCTGTTTAAACTAAACTGTGACTGGGGCACTGTTATATTAGGAATATACATTTGTATTCCTAATGCTATAGTATCACATAGTTACATAGGCTGACATGCGTTTCATCAAGTTCAGCCTTCCTCACATCTGTTTTTGCTGTTGATCCAAAAGAAGGCAAAAAAACCATTCTGAAGCACTTCCAATTTTGCAGCAAACAAGGAAAAAATTCCTTCTTGGCCCTAGAATGGCAGTCAGATATCTCCTTGAACCAAGAAGCTATCACCACGCTAATTAAAACTTCTATCTCTGAATATTGTGTTTTTGCAAGTATGTATCCAATTGCTGTTTTACACTTGTATAGACTGTGATAAAACCATCTCTTCAGGCATGTTCCTTCAACACGACTTATTTTAATTAATCTGACCAAAATGTAAATTTTTCTTATGGGTTCATTTAAAAAAAAT
This sequence comes from Pelobates cultripes, assembly GCA_933207985.1. Taxonomy (NCBI): domain Eukaryota; kingdom Metazoa; phylum Chordata; class Amphibia; order Anura; family Pelobatidae; genus Pelobates; species Pelobates cultripes. Next base: position 87,114,720 of record OW240922.1, read on the forward strand.
CTAATTTCTGATTTACTTTTATATCTGATCTTTTTTTTTTTTAATGGCTACTTTGGTCGTTTCAGGTAAAATTTCACTAAACCTTAAATATACATATTATCACTGATTACACAATAACTTGACATTTCTGAAAAACCTGAACTGGTGAAATCTTTACTTATCTCCGTTTATTGTTCCAATCTCTGTCATTTTTTTTATTATTAGAGCCTGTTTTTATTGATGTTAAATGAGAGACATTTTCTGTGTAGTGCATTCCTCAAAAAATGATGTAACTGAATAGAGGAGCCATTCTTGGAGGGAATAAATGGAAGCCAACACACATCTACAATGCTTAGTGGAGGCTCAGACTACTGACGATACTTACTTATAACGTAACACTACCACTATAATAATTATATTTATGCTGACACATGCAGTGAATGACCTAAAAACATAAACTTGACATAACAAGCAGAATCCAAAACCTCTGCCTAGGTGTATGGAGGAACACGGAGGTAACGAGAATGCCCGCGGTAACCCATGTAAGTGTCAAATTCTTCAAAAACAGAGGATGGTGCGACTGAACTTCATGCACTATGACTACGACATCAGGATGCAGAGGTTTTGGTGCATAGAGTGCTCTTTCAACCCCTTTATTATCAAGCTATTTATGTTTAGCATAAATAGCATATGTATTTGATACATGGGATGCATTGCAAGCACATTAATGTAAAAATAAAAAAGTAATTTTGTTGTTGTTGGTCAGAGATAAATGCAAATTAAATATTCCATGCATTGATTCATGCATTAAAAAATATTGTAGGATAAAAAAAACGAAGAAGTCGTGTGGTGCCCCTTATCTTGCAACATATTAGGCAAACTCTGAAATGTTTACATAGAAGCAGGAATTCAATTTTCATCACAATCAGTAGGTGTGAAAAAGAAATAGATAAAATTGTTCATATATGAACCTTATAGTGTTTTAAAGAACTTTGTGGTGTTTCTGTGAAAAGAGCTTTCTAAAAATTCTAGCAGAATCTAAAAATAATGTCCTTTTGTGGGAATAACGCCCACATTCTGTAAGCATGGTCACATTAAGTACACTGGTCATCCACAAAATTAAAACCACCTGCTTAATATCTTATAGGTCCCAATCGTGCAGCCAGAACAGCTTTGATGCACCATGGCATGGACTCCACAAGAACTCTGAATGTGTCCTTTGGTATCTGGCACCAAGACGTTTGCAGCAGATCCTTCAAGTCCTGCAAGTTGCGCGGTGGAGACACCATGGATTGGATCAGTTGTTCCAGCACATCCCTCAAATGCTGAATCGGATTAACATCTGGGAAATATGGAGGCCAAGGCAACACCTTGAACTCTTAATCATGTTCTTCAAAGCATTTTTTGCAGTGTGCCAGGGCAGGGTGCATTATCCTACTGAAAGAGGTCACTGCCATCAGGGAACACCATTGCCATAGTCTGCAGCTACACAGCCCCAAACGCAGCAAAATACGATGCACTGTGTTTTCTGACGCCTTTCTATCATGGCCAGCATTAAGTTTATCAGCAATTTGAGCAACAGTCGCTGTACAGTGTGATTGGACCAAACAAGCTAGCCATCGCTCCCTACATGCATCAGTAAGCCTTGTGCACCCATGATGACCCTGATGCCAGTTCACTGGTTGTCCTTCCTTGCACCACTTTTAGTAAATAATAATCACTACATTCTGGGAACACCTCACAAGACTTGCCAGTTTTGGAGATGCTCTGACCCAGTCGTCCAGCCATCACTGTAGGACAGGGATTGCACTCAAAGTGCCTTTGCACGGCACTCCTGGCCCTAATCTACCAGGAGTCCCAGGGGGACTTCAGATATTTGCTAGTGCAACCCAAGCAGTGATTTAGTCAATAGTCAATTTACGCATTGTAGGACTTCAGAGCACTTGTGAATAGGAATCCGCACTGGAGTAGAGCAGTCTGAAGCAGCTATTGAGAGCACCCGACCTTGCCCTGTACCGGGCCAGCAAGTCCCCTCTACACCCAGGGAAGCCATCCACAATCCTAGATATACACAGAGCAGCAGAATAATCCTCCTCATACAAACAGCACACACAGTCCCAACACAACACCACTAACAATCCACATAAACACACACAACCCCACAAGCAGCTTCTCACATACAATACCACAAACAGCCCCACAGATACACACACCAAACACACAATGTGACATATCACCCACACACACAATTACATCTGCAGCACCCCTACACAGAAACATAGAATGTGACGGCAGATAAGAACCATTCGGCCCATCTAGTCTGCCCAATTTTCTAAATACTTTCATTAGTCCCTAGCCTTATCTTATATTTAGGATAACCTTATGCCTATCCCACGCATGCTTAAACTCCTTTACTGTGTTAACCTCTACCACTTCAGCTGGAAGGCTATTCCATGCATCCACTACCCTCTCAGTAAAGTAATACTTCCTGATATTATTTTTAAACCTTTGACCCTCTAATTTAAGACTATGTCCTATTGTTGTGGTAGTTTTTCTTCGCAATACCACAAACTTTGCATCAACACATACAATATAAAAGCCCACATGTGCACAAATACAACGCTACAAAGTAACTGCAGCATCCATAAATAACACAAGCAGAATACGGCAACATACACACCTTAATTTAAAAAAATAGGACCAGCACGCCAAGGACTTTAAAATAATGTTTTGGCACAGTACTACTAAAAGGTTACCTACCCCTGCTATAGGGCCTTTGTCAAAGTCACTCCTATCTTTTCACTTGCCCATTTTTCATGCTTCCAACACATGAAATTCAAGAATTGACTGTTCACTTGCTGCCTAGTATATCAAACCAGTTGACAGGTGCCATTGTAACACAATAATCAATGTTATTCACTTCACCGGTCAGTGGTTTTAATTGTGTGGCTGATCATTGTATATGCATGAGTTATAAAATGAAACCTTGGTTCCTGCCATTCATGTGAATGCGACTTTGACACGTACCAGCTACCTAGAAATTGTTGCAGACCTCATGCCCCACCTTTCGTGCCGTCCAAATCCTCCCTTCATCCATTCACCTGCTACATCCCTCTCCCAACGGCTAGGCGGAGTGACGTCAACAGAGGAGAATCAGGGAGAAATAGGTGTTGGCGCTAGAACAGAGGCAAGGTTAAGCAGGGTAGGAAGGATTACTCGAATCAAAACCAATGTTTGGGGGTTTTTTTAATCTGGTTTTTGGTTGGAGTAACTATTTAAATGGGCATGCATCACTTTAAGACAACTGTCTTAATCAAAAGCTTTAGCTCTGGATGAGACAGTTGAATTACTCTGCAGGTAAATATGCTTTTGTTATTTAATGTTTTTAACTTTTTCTCTCTTTTCCTTAACACGTCAACTCATTGGGGGACACTGATCTAACCAATCAGTGTTCTATCCTTGGAATACTGGGAAAGTGCATTGAGCATGCCTGACAGATTGACACATCCTGACAGGGGGATAAGAGAGGGAGTGTGATCAGTGTGCTTGAGCAGAGCAGGCTCCAGTGTGGGGTTTCTCTCTCCTGCTGCTGCACAATAATGCCCTATTTCTGTCATTAGTGGACTAGTCTGAAAATGAGATGGGTCTGTAAGAGTATGGAGGGAGGCTGAAAAAACTCACCTAGCTGAGAGTCGTGCCCAACAATGCAATTTGACCAAATTTATAGTACGTTATTATAAATGTTTATTACATACTTTTCAAAGCTGCTGTTCTTGCTTTATTTTGGATTTGTATATTTGTTTAAAAGTGTTTGCTTATTGGTTTCAAAACATATGTCAAGTGACAATAAATTCATAACAAAGTAATGCACCCCAATGTATGTTCAGTATTAAATAACAGTTTTTCTTTAAATAAACAAGATAACGTGCACTAACATGACATGTTATGCTGATGGCTAGGGGTTAAACAGCCACACATTCTTCTTATCTCAGTAGAGCTCCCTTTCAAATCTTGCTCACAAACCTAGTTTAAACATTAGCATGGTTAAATGACTAATTATAAAGTGATAGCAAACTGTGTGTGCTTTTCATAACAGAGAAGCCAGTCAATATAAACCCCTCTGTCTGAATAGAAAGTCTGGCAAACGCAAAGCAGGTATTTATGGGTCATTCCACTGCTTGTTCAGGGAACTTGGAGTCACCCTTTGAGTTTGTCAATGTCATCAAAGTACAAGGCATCACAATATGAACGCAGTGAGCATCCATCTTGCATTTATTGCATGCGTAATGAGAGATGTTCTGAACGGTATTTCAATTGGAGGAGAATTGATAAGCAATCATGCAAAATACATAGTCAGTGGCATTTTTATCTGCTATTAGAGATTTCTTTAAAAATATATATATTAAACCAATGGGTCTGCACTAACCTTATCATGCATACTTATAAGAGCAAGCATTATGCTGCTAGAGTAGGTACATTGACGCTGTAGCAGGCTTATGCAATGTATGATCATATAATTATTATGAAGTTATTATATTTATAACACCAACAAATTCCGCAGTGCTTTACAATGGGTGGATGAACAAACATGTAGTTGTAACCAGACAAGTTGGACACACAGGACCAGAGGGGTTGAGGGCCCTGTTCAATGAGCTTACATGCTAGAAGGAGTGGGGTAAAGTGACACAAAAGGTAAGGATAGAATTAGACTAGTGACAGTTGCAAGAGAGGAATCAGTTGGGAGCTATTAACAGTTTAATTGATACGTTTTTATGAAGAATTGGGTTTTTAATGATTTTTTTGAAGGAGTGGAGAGTGAGCATCTATATTTAACTAAATCATATAATGTAACTAAACCCCCATTATTTTCTGCCTAGGTGAGGTGTTTTTGATTAAAACTATTACATTCTGTGAAACTTAAATTTGCTGTTTGGTGAATGAGCGAGAGTGCTACATTTTGTATGGTGTATATTTGTAGTCGGGGATAATAAGCCGCACATTGTAAAGTTGGTTGTGGGGTGAGAGTTGCTTGTGGCGTGCCTAAACCGACCATCGGCTAAGCATGAAAAATATCTAAAATATATATATATGTATGTGCAGAATTTCATAACGCGGCACATACAGACTTTAGGCACCATGACCATTTCAAATCACTGGAGTGGTTATGGTACTTGGAGTAACCCTTTAATGTAATCATTTACAATACAGTAGTCAAGTTAAGTAGCACAGGAATCACTGTTTTGATTTAACGTTCAGCATGCATATCAGACCAACTTGTGTACTTCACGCTAATTGAGAAAGTGGTATGGTTAACAGTAATCCAATATGATTGCATATTTGGCAAGGTTAAAAAAAGTTTATTAAAAAAAAACAGGAACAAAAACCAAACCCTCTTTGTGGTTCCGGTTTCTAAAAAACATCATCTCACAAAATCGTTGCCAGCCACATAAAAAATGGGAAAATTTAATCTCGGTGGAGATTTAAATTGGGACTGCATCCCAAGCAGAATGTTTTTATTCAATGTACCCCCTTAAATGACAAAAGTTTGCGATATGAGTATTTCATACCTTTAAAGGGCCACTCTAGGCACCAGGACCACTTCAGCTTAATGAAGTGGTCTGGGTGCCTGGTCCAGCTAGGATTAATCAATTTTTTCATAAACATAGCAGTTTCAGAGAAACCCTCAAAGAACCATAGAATAACCACATTTGGGAAAGTATAAGAGCTGGTACATCGGATTTCCTTATATTCCTTATATATTCTACACGGACACGAGATAGGTCAGAAAGCTAACACGAAGGGATATTATTGACTACATACAAATCTTAAACTATAACTTCTTTATTGATGAAGAATCTTAGGAAGTGTGCAGTTCCCAAAATGAGGAACTGTGTTTCAAAATGGTTGTTTTTGTTTTTCTAATCAATTTTTTCTTCAATAACTGTCTCATACGTTTGTTAAAAGGACTGAAGTTTTTCTAAAATATTATGTTAAATTGATGTACTTAATTTTAACGTACAATTGTCTGCTTGTCTTGTTGATTGGATGCATAGATTTGAGGTTTGTCCAGCTTGGGTGCAATTTGTCATAAATTATCGCACCTGGCCACTCAAGCGCAGGACATATAGCAACCACTTACTAGGGATCTACCTGAAAACACACAGAGCTATTGTTGGCGATTATATTTTTGGGTTGAGTTACTAAGGCCTAGCTGTAAGCCAGAAACTGTGACGTCTTGCTTCCATGCCTTTGATGTTTTGATTATTGTGATTCTTCTAATCACCACAACTTCCACCTTCGTTACAATTATAGATCAATTATATGTATGTATATATATATTAACCCTGGACATAATTGTAATTTTTTTTTCCTAAGTGTCCGTGATCTGTAAATAAAAAAATACTCCCTAAATCTAACCCTAATTTTATCCCTCACGTTTACCCTAAATGTCCTATGTCGCAGTGCTGCAGTGAATCCCTTAACTAAGAGACAGTAACTTTTACTTACCTTTTCAGGACCTACCTCGTCGAGCAAATTTTTTTAAACACAGACATCTCGAGGAAGGAGAAGTTCAGATGATTGCCAAGCTGTGAGGGGAAAAACATTCTGATAGGAAACAGAATTTGACCAAACACAAGTAGTGCTGTTAAAGAGCTGCAGCACTGACCTGGCCCCTGAGGACACATTGCCATCAGGTGGCCTTAAGTGTATGGGCCAACTGATGGGTCCCCTTAGCGCAGGCTCCGGTGCAGCCAGTTTCACCTGGAGGCAGTTCCGCCGCTGCCAATGGCTGTGGCTATTACAACTTTGTAAAACAGCAATTGAAAAATCCTCTTTGAACTATCTAGAAGGAGTTGTCAGCCTCTTAATTGTTGCCATTAAAATTCTATATGAGAATGCTTAAAAAAAGAACTCGGGGGGCGGTTCCTGACACCACACTGGAACAGAGATGCTTTATTCAAGCTCTTGAGCCACCTACTCCAATCAGCACAAATCGGAGGTATCCCGCCGTATTCCTAGCCCCACACACACTGCCATCACCTCCAGAGCATCCCGCTCATACCGCTGATGTCATTTTTTCTTCTGACACCGGGTTCCAAAAATCAACACCGAGGTGGCAAGGCCTACCGTACAGACTTGCAATCCAGCCCGCAAACCACAGGTGAGATGGAACACAGGTCTCAAAAACTGCTCCCACACACCCTGAAGCCACAGCACAACATCAGCCAAATGCTGCAGTCACTTGGTGCAGTGCGGTATTCAACTCCTCGCGAGGCGTCCCCACTACCCACTTGACAGCCCTCCACCAAGCCTCCAACACCCTGAGCCCACTAGGGAAACAGAGGACTGCACCCCAGCCTCAAAGAGAGACATACTGACCATGCAGACAGGACTACAACAAAATCTAAGGCAGATGTGGGAAGCAGACCTGGCGGTGCTCAAAACCAAAGTGCAAGCAGTGACAGCACGCAACCAGGTGACCGAAGGCAAAATTGACGACCTGAAACAGGTTCTTCATGCACTGGGGAAGAAGGTACAACATCTACACTACCCTCTGAGGAAGGGGAACCTCTTGACAGCCCTCCACCAAGCCCCCGACACCCTGAGCCCACTAGGGAAACAGAGGACTACACCCCAGCCTCAAAGAGAGACATACAGACCATGCAGACAGGACTGCAACAAAATCTAAGGCAGATGTGGGAAGCAGACCTGGCGGTGCTCAAAACCAAAGTGCAAGCAATGACAGCACGCAACCAGGTGACCGAAGGCAAAATTGCCGACCTGAAACAGGGTCTTCATGCATTGGGGGAGAAGGTACAACATCTACATTCCCTACTGTCAGAACTTAATTGTCGGCTTCTCGCTATTCCGACACTTCTGGATTGACAGAACAACAACACGCCCCCCTTCTCTGACGCGGCTTTCTCACGCTACATAGGGGAACCGCGCCAGTTTCAAAGTGCTTGGTTATTTTGAAGCTTCCTAGATCTTCTGACCGGCTACAAACAATTCTCTTGCTAGACTTCTCTACACGTGTACTGAACCTGGACTGTTAAACCGCTGATCTCCATTGTCCTTCCCTTGACCTCAGACTACCTGTGATATTGCTCCTACTTCCTCAAGTCGGATTATATTACTGGAAAACCTTCAACAAACTATCTTCATATTGTATTCCTTAAAGATACAGGAACTATCCTCAGCAATCAACCTTCAAATCAAATTCCTTTATTAGGAATTGTTCTATTTAAATTCTAATTCTTATTCTGATCACCCTCTAAGGTTTGTCCTATTAACAATTTCTGCAGTTGAGTTCCACTCCAATATATACTCACTAATACTATATGCTAATTAAACATACAGTATTACACTATTGTATTCCCTTTATTTCCTTTACATGTGAGAAATTTCCCCATAATTCATTAAGGGGTAAGTCGAATTAGCGCTGCACCTTGGGACTCTGTGTGCTAGGTGGTGGGTATATCACCTAAACTTGGGAGTCCACCCTTTTATATATATCAAGTAATTTAGTGGATTATTGGGATATCCACTGATGGTGCCAAAGCTTCTGATATTTATCTTGGTATTGTAAAGCACCTTATATACACTGTATTCAGGTTCTTTAGGGCTACACTACTCTGGCGCAAAAATATGCGACCACTCACTAAACCACTGCAAGCAGCAGGCATCACCTACAGATGGTCAACCCCAGGGACTCTCTGGGTGACAAAAGAAGGCAAGCACTACAAGGCCACAGATCTTAAAGAGGGCCCAGCATTAATGGCGGCACTGGAACTTCCTAACCACGATGAGGCCTCAACGACACAGCCGTGCCCTCAATCTTGGAATGTGGACACTGCAAGGGTCTTCATGCCCATAGAGAAATGAGGCACCAAGACCTGACTTAACCTTCACTACCTGCAACCTTATATCTGTATATTTGTCTATTATGTTTTGTTAGGGTAACCTACTATGCAAATGTTTTTGTTTTTTTTAACAGTTAAAGTTTAGGTTGAACCTCTCAAGCAAGCAGTCCATAAGATGCAAAAGGTGCCAAATGAGGCTCCAATTATCTATTTCAATGACATCTCCCACCCTCATCCCGGGGTAACAGGGTATTAATAGTGACAGAGCTCTCTACCCCTGACTCACACCGAGCACTAAGGCACTAAGGCAAGTATGCCTTTACTAGAATTATACCTTCTTCTTCTACCCACAGCTTCTACCCAACTCGACTCAAACTAACAATGTTTATGAGACATGTCGCGACTAAGCATAACTGTCACCATTATTATGACATATCTCTTTGCACACAGTGCAGTGCAATTAAGAGTGTATGCCACTTGGCCACAGCTGAGAAACATCACTGGCTCAGGACTTTTTAATGTACGTGACCCTCTAAAGGGAGGCCACATTAAACCACCAGACAAATACTGTCCACAAATATGGTGCCTTAAAGCGCACTCTAAACCTCTAGCCCTTGACACAGAGCTGGGGCTCGACTACCATATTAGGACATGATAACCGATGCTGCATACCTCACCCATCTTTTGTCACTTAGATAATTGCACTGTTCCACGTAGCCGGATGCCTCACCCATTGTTTTATTCATCAACTCTCTCGTTATAACATATCAATCCATAATAATTATAAAATGTACCTTTACCGTGCTTTGTAAGTACTGTGTAATGATTTCAAAATGCGTGTATCTGCTGTTATGGTAATATAAGTATAATTGTTCAATGAACGCACGAAAATAAGGAATTTAAAAACAAATAAAAAAATAAGAAACTCATTGAGAAGCTTCTGTGTTAATTCTGCAAGACCATGTTCTGGCTTCCTATGATTTAGTAGAGTTCATAAAGAATGGGGAAGGCAGGCGCGCTCTAGATTAGCGTTCCTGATGTTCCTTTAGCTCAGCAAGCGAAAGTACTTTGTGTGTCTGCAATGTTCATCAAGGTTCATCAAAGTTACTGACATGTACAGTTGTTTTTTAGCCAATTAATACTCATTCCCAAAGTGATTAGCTGTAAAAACATCCATCCAAATCTTAATAGATATGGAATAAAAAATGACTGCCGTGGTCATATGACATTGCTTAGTTAATTATCTGCATCATTATGTCAACCTCCACTATTGTTTGTGGATTATAGTGAAGAAATATACTCTAAATTACGTGAATTTACATTTATATTCTAGTCTACTATATTTTAAATTCTACAATATTGCACTCAGGGCAGGTGCTCCCTGTATGGGTCAGTATGTCTGTCTGTATAGACAGTGTGTGTCTGTATGGGTCAGTGTCTGTGTGTGTCAGTGTCTGTGTCTCCATGGGCCACTGTGTCTATATGTGTGTGCCTGCATTCGTCAGTGTGTCTGTATGTGTCCTTCAAAAATCATTCAGACCCTACTTAACGCCAGATGTGATTAAGGTGCTGGTCCATTCCACTGTCCTTTCTCGCCTTTCTCGTCCTTTCCGCTTCTTAATGGTCTTATGTGCTCCCGACTTGCACCGTTACAGTTCCTAAGGAATGCGGCGGCGAGGCTCATCTTCCTGTCCGCCCGTACCGCCCACTCCTCACTCTTCTGTCAGTCCCTACATTGGCTTCCTGTAAGATATAGGGCTCAATATAAAATTCTTGTTCTTGCTTTCAAATCTCTACATAATGCTGCTCCCACCTATCTATCCTCCCTAATACACAAGTATGTCCCATCTAGGCCACTTACGCACTGCTGAAGACTTACATCTATCTTCTGTCCGTACTCCCACCTCTGATGCTCGCCTTCAAGACTTCTCGAGGGCTGTACCGTTCCTGTGGAACCCGCTTCCCTCCTCTGTTAGATGCTAACCCAGTCTCCACTCCTTTAAAAAATCATTAAAAACCCACTTCTTCATAAAAGCATATCAATTAAACTGTTAATAGCTCCCGACTGATTCCTCTCTTGCAACTGTCATCAGTCTTATACTATCCTTACCTTTTGTGTCACTTTACCCCACTTCCTCTAGCATGTAAGCTCATTGAGCAGGGACCTCAACCCCTCTGTTCCTGTGTGTCTAACTTTTTTGGTTACAACTACATGTTTGTTCATCCACCCTCTGTAAAGAGCTTCAGAATTTGTTGGCGCTATATAAATAATAACATAATAATAATAATGGATCAATGTGTGCATATGGGTCAGTGTATGTCAGTCTACATGGGTTAGTGCCTGTGTGTCAGTTTGCATGGGTCAGTGTGTCTATATGTGTGTGTCTGCATGGGTCAGTGTGTCTGTCTGTTTGTGTGTGTGTCTGCATGGGTCAGTGTGTCTGTATGTGTGTGTCTGCATGTATCAGTGTGTGTATATGAGTCTGTGTGCATCAGTCTACATGGGTTAGTGCGTGTGTGTCAGTTTGCATGGTCAGTGTGTGTCTACTTGAGTCAGCGTGTGTGTTAGTCTGCATGATTGGGTGAAGCAAATGGGGCGGCAAATTAGTTTTTGCGCTTAGGGCGCCCAAAATGCTTGCACCGGCCCTGATTGCAATTTTGCTTCTCATCTTTTTTCTCTTCAATGTGCAATATCACATCAGAAAATCAATTCTTTGGAGGTAAATTGCTACCAAAGATCACTGGAGGCGTTAGTCCCCAGAGCTAGTTTATCTGCTCTGGCAAATGTGAGTGCACCCTAACATACGTATGATGTAGAACTAGCCTAATGAAAACACTCAATTTCACGATTATTTCTTTTATTTTTTGTTTAAATTCAAGAATAATTTCTAAGTGTTTTAATCTACCACTTTAACACTAACAAGCTCTTCCTCTACTTTTTTATTATTTTGCTGGTACTAAAAGTGGCAAAATATAACTCAGCCTCTACCGCTGATAGGACGTAGAGTGCATTTTCAAATGAGGGAGTAGTGACAAATAGAACAGATAAAGTGAGTCAGAGAACATATGGCATTTGCTGGTGCACCCTCCCCCTACCACAGCAAAAATAAATAAGTAAATACATACATAAAAAACATGAACATATTACTGTAATTGTATTGTTCTGGAGCTCTGTGAACCGAGCTTTGCTGCTGTGGAGCTCTGCACACTGTACTTTTCTGTGTTTTATGTCTGGTGATCTTAGTGAAATAAACACAATAAGTTTAACAAGACTACACTTATCTAGGGCTTTTAGATAAATATAGCCTATTTCAGATTTCTGAGAATGTCTAGTTTTCGTTTTTTTTTATTGACCTCTCGTTAGGACCTGATAATGAATTACCCAACACGCCATCCTGCCTATCTCAGTAAAAACATGCAAATATCTGCACTAAGGAAGTAAGAATTACATGTGTATAACCCTCAATAGCCGTATTATACAGCAGTCCCGAAGAGTTTCATAGTGCTTGCAAGAAAATCAAACGCTTATTTGACAACCACAAGCAGTTCCTTTTTTTAAACGCTGTTAAAAAACCCATTATGTGTCCTTTTTCCAGTGCATGGAAAGTGTTATCTTAAGCAGCTTTTAGACAGGAAGTTATGTTTTATCACTTCCTCTCAGTTGCAGTTTGTGTAGAACTTAAGGGTACAATATCAGATTGCATCAACTAGTGGGTCCATGTGTGTTCTATTCATCAAAGGACTAGACCCTAAAGACTTGGTATCACTTGAACGCATACGCACTCATGTAGCAAAGAGAGACCTATCTTAAAAAGCACAAGGCTACTGTTATTTTAACCTAACTGGCATATACAGGAAAGAAACAGTTAAGAGCCTTCTAAATATTTATTTAACTTTTGTAAGCTTGTATGGTTTCACTTCTCCTTTTTTTATTTACTGCTTCTGATTTCCATGCTTTGTACGTTTAGAATAATTTTAAGATAATAACCTAAAATGTCACAACAAGGAGTAAGTCATTTTCACTTTTCATTGACTATCTTTGGCTCTTTTTAATTATTTAACCCTGGTTTGTGTCAGAATGCATTCTGGGACCGGGCGAGATTTTACACTCTTAATCTCAACAGGGTACCTAGTTTCTTGTTTCTTGTATCCACATAAATAATTATATATCAAAATATCTCATCTTGTGGGGTCTGTGCTAAACGGCAGGTTAAAATATAGTGGGCAAAGCCTGCTAGGACCGCTACTTTCCTCTCTCCCTTTTCGACTCTCTTTCCCACGCTAACCCCTCTTACATGTCTAATACACGACACACACAATTAGGGGACGAGGGGGGGAAGCCAAGAGCCAAGAAAGCCAAAAAAGGAATACATAATACTGGCACTATTATCGGTACATTGAAATGCGGGACATGGGAACACATCCATAGGATAACCTAGCCTAACCTTAAGACCAAGGCACCTACGCTTCTCACATGCGAGGAGCTAGATAAATATGTCCAGCCTATTACTAGGCAATCCTGCTACAAGGTATACTGTGTCTTATGACTGCATCCGACTTAGAGCCACGCTTTGTTTTAAAAGACTGCTTACTAGCAATAAGAATGTCACATGTTATATATATGTACGTACGCCAAAACTACTACGGTTGTCACTCTACACACTTTACCTTTCTGTTATCCTATGTACGCCTACTGTTAATTACGTAACTTATCGCTGTAATTAAATCCCGACAGGAGACTTGGTTATGTGGGCACAAAAAATGTGACTCAAAATATAGAAACATCACTACAATACTCTTGTCTTCTAAGTAGGCCTGCGAGCCGAATTCTTTCTGTAAACCTCTCTTTTCTTAAATAAACAGATTTACAAAAAAAAATATAGTGGGCAAAGGGTCTAGTTACTAAAGCGTGAATTGTATTTGAATTGAAAAACAAATTGAGAAATGTCGAATGTAATCGCCAAGTTGGAAAAACACTCATCGATTTTGGTGTAAAATGTAACTGCAGTCCTCATTTCACCAACCCCGACAGTTAACCCATTAGAGAGTCACAAAACCACTTTAAAGTGACACTGTCACAGTCTGGGGACTTTGTCGAATTCACAAAGTCTCCCGACTGTGACATCACCACTGGGGGTCCGGTGGCCATGGAGAGGGGGGGATAGGGAAAGGCAAGATTACTCATCTGAACCTGTCCTTGTGGACACTGCCATTTTTGTCTGCTTCTCCTCAACTTCTGTTGCTTCAGTGCAAGACTGTAGTATTCTCCATAGCAACAGCCAATTCCCGGCAGATATCACTAGTGATGGCTGTCAGGCTATAACCACTACAATGGGCTAAAGAAGTTATGGCACTTAGAGTGTTGCTTTAGATTTTCTTTGCAACCAAAAACAACATAGATATTTAAATTCTACTGATATCTTGTGTGGATCATTTTTAACCCCTTAAGGACACAACTTCTGGAATAAAAGGGAATCATGACGGAATATTTCCTTCATGTGTCATTAAGGGGTTAAATCAGTTTTGGAGGTTGTTAAAAATAAATAAATAAGGAAAGATTTATAACTTACCTTTGGGCACAGTACAATATCTTAAAGATGGTGCACTTCCTGTTTTCTGCACAGTGGAAAGGTGGGAACTTTTTTGTAAATCACAGAATTTGATTGGCTTCTAACACACCATGTTCTCAGCAGCCTTATCTTTTTTTTTTGTCAGTAACTGTTGCCAAGAGTTTAAAAATGTATACAATTCAGGAATGGTCACCTCAGCACTAAAACACTGACCAATCTCCACAAGGCTATTACGCATAAATCTACTGAGAAGGTAAAATAGCTTTAATCTGTTTTGTATTTTTGCTTTAACCTGATTTATGGGAGTAATTTTTTTAGACTATAGTGTCACTTTAAACATATTGTGTTATTATAGTGCACAAATGATTCTTGAAGCCACCTTAACAATAAATTTTGACTGCTGTCAATATCCTATCTACTATACCCCACCAAATATACACAGCAATATGCCACCATATCCCCCAACATTGGATGTGGTAAAGGGGGCGAATCACGACACCGGCGTTGCGGAAAGGGGGCGGGTCCATCTGAAGGATTGGCAGGTCAGTCTGGCGTGACTACATGCTGGGCCGTCTTTCCGTTATTCAGGCCAAACCACTGAGGGTAACAATGCTGTTTTAGTGGCCTCTTTTTAGGGTGCTGTTGTTGTGACCATAATGCAATCGTGTCTAATTATGTGCTTGTGCTACGCGTTTTGGGACTAGTTCCCAAACATGGCACACCAGGAAACAAAGTCAAGACACGGGACAGGACCCTAAAATCGTGACTGTCGACTGAAATCAGTATGCTTGGGAGGCCTGTGCAAGGTGTCCATTTAATACAAAAAGTTTCCAATCAGTGGCGTACATACCAGGGTCGCAGGGGTCGCGGCTGCGACCGGGCCCGGCCCACCAGGGGGCCCGGCCGCCCCTGCGACCCGGTATGTACACAGTGGGCCAGCCTCTTCCCCTGGGGGGCCCAGGAGGCGGCCACCCCAGGGCCCCCCGAGGCTGGCCCTG
The DNA here is from genome assembly GCA_933207985.1 of Pelobates cultripes. Lineage (NCBI taxonomy): Eukaryota > Metazoa > Chordata > Amphibia > Anura > Pelobatidae > Pelobates > Pelobates cultripes. The sequence continues at coordinate 87,130,131 of OW240922.1, forward strand.
CTGACCCCAGCGGGCGGGTGGCCAGTCGGGCAGGCGGGCGCGCGAGGGAGCACTCATTGCTTCCTCTTCAGCTCCCTCGCGCACCGCAATGATACCGGAGCCGGAAGATGACGTCATCTTCCGGCTCCGGCATCCCTACGCGGCGCGTGAGGGAGCTGAAGAGGAAGCACTGAGTGCTCCCTCGCGCGCCCGCCTGCCCGACCGGCCACCCGCCCAGGAGCCCCACTGGACCCCAGGGAATAATCCCCCCCAGCACTCCAAAAGGTAAGGAGGCTGGGGGGATTAAATAAAAAAAAAAAAAAACATGTGTTAGTGTTTGAGTGTGTGAGTGTTAGTGTGTGTGAGTGTTAGTGTGTGTGTGAGTGTTAGTGTGAGTGTTAGAGTGAGTGTTAGTGTGAGGGTTAGTGTGAGTGTTAGTGTGTGTGAGTGTTAGTGTGTGTGTGAGTGTTAGTGTGAGTGTTAGAGTGAGTGTTAGTGTGAGGGTTAGTGTGAGGGTTAGAGTGAGTGTTAGTGTGTCAGTGTTAGTGTGAGTGTTAGTGTGTGTGAGTGTTAGTGTGTGTGTCTGCTAGTTAGTGTGAGTGTTAGAGTGAGTGTTAGTGTGTGTCTGCTAGTTAGTGTGAGTGTTAGTGCGTGTGTCTGCTTGTGAGTGTTAGTGTGTGTGAGTGTTAGAGTGAGTGTTAGTGTGTGTGTCTGCTAGTGAGTGTCAGTGAGTGTGTTACTGTGTGTGTCTTACTGAGTGTGTGTGTGTTAGTGAGTCTGTTTGATGTCTGTTAGTGAGTTTGTGTTTGTCAATGAGAGTGTATGTTTGTAAGTGAGTGTGTATGTATGTCTGTCGCTGAGTGTGTCTCTGTCAGTAAATGTGTGTGTCTGTTAGCTAGTGTGTATGCGTCTGTAAGTGAGAGTGTGTGTGTCTTCAGCACTTACCTTTCTCCAGCGCCGGACTCCCTTGGCGCTGGGGATCCCTCAGCCTCTCAGCTCCGAATGAGACCGCGCACGCATTCAAACCGCCCATAGGAAAGCATTACTCAATGCTTTCCTATGGACGTTCAGTGTGCTCCTCTAGCGGCTGTCAGTGAGACAGCCACTAGAGGCTGGAGTAACCCTCAGTGAAACATAGCAGTTTCTCTGAAACTGCTATGTTTTCAGCTGCAGGGTTAAAACTAGAGGGACCTGACACCCAGACAACTTCATTGAGCTGATGTGATCTGGGTGTCTGTAGTGGTTTAAAGGACCACTATAGTGCCAGGAAAACATACTTGTTTTCCTGGCACTATAGTGCCCTGAGGGTGCCCCCACCCTCAGGGACCCCCTCCCGCCCGGCTCTGGAAAGGGGAAAAGGGGTAAAACTTACCTTTTTCCAGCGCTGGGCGGAGAGCTCTCCTCCTCTGATCCTCCTCTTCTCCTCCCCGTCGGCTGAATGCGCACGCGCGGCAAGAGCTGCGCGCGCATTCAGCCGGTCACATAGGAAAGCATTCATAATGCTTTCCTATGGACGCTGGCGTGCTCTCACTGTGAAAATCACAGTGAGAAGCACGCAAGCGCCTCTAGCGGCTGTCAATGAGACAGCAGCTAGAGGAAATAGGGGAAGGCTTAACCCATTCATAAACATAGCAGTTTCTCTGAAACTGCTATGTTTATGAAAAAATGGGTTAACCCTAGCTGGACCTGGCACCCAGACCACTTCATTAAGATGAAGTGAGATGCAGATTCGCATGCACCTAAGTACATGTTCCTTTAAGGGTATTGTGCATCTGCATGTACACTTTGGGCGTGCATACCTACGTGCGCGGTGCGCGGCCTGTAACCCCTGCGACCAATTTACTTCCGCCATGTTGCTGACCCGGCCACGTAGCGCCCGGGGGCCTGGTCCGGCACGGGGCCCCATGGGTCGTAGCTTAGCCGCCACTGAGGGGCAGGGCAGCTGTAACCAACACCTCCAATCTCATCTCATTGATTGGACTCCAGTTGGCTGACATCTCACTCCAATTAGCTCTTGGAGATGTCATTAGTCTAGGAGTTCACATACTTTTTCCACCTGCACTGTGAATGTTTACATGGTGTGTTCAATAAAAACATGGCAACATTTCATTCTTTGTGTGTTATTAGTTTAAGCAGACTGTGATTGTCTATTGTTGTGACTTAGATGATGATCAGATCACATTTTATGACCAATTTGTGCAGAAATCCATATCATTCCAAAGGGTTCACATACTTTTTCTTGCAACTGTACATGCATACTGACATACATACCGATAGATATATACATACACACATACATACTGACATACACACACACAGACATATATACATACTGACATAGACACATACTGTCATGCGGTATCTCTTCCGGGTTCGGCACTTCCGCATTGCGGTGCCGGCCCCGCCCCCTTCTGACGCGGCTCTGACAGTACTTAGGGAGACCGCGCCAGGGAGAAGGTGCTTGGTGATTGTGGGACCTACTTCCGGGTATACACGCCGGCTCCACAAGCTCTGACAAGCCGTCCCTGCCTTTGAGCGAATGCAAGGATTGCTGCATGCCGTAGACTAGAGGATTACTGGAGAACGGATACTTTGCTAATTTACAAGTGGACTATAACTCTGAACTCTTGGAGGACAACTCACCTTAACCTTAAGTATATCTTTCAACTATTGTCTGCAATATCATTTATTAATGAACCAATTCCTGCTTGCTCAAACCTTCTCTGCTTCAAGTTACTAATTATATGGAGGACAACTCCCATCATGCTTATTTACTATGAACTGTTTCTTGGAACCAATTCCTGCTTGCTCAAATCTTCTCTGCTTCAAGTTACTAATTATATGGAGGACAACTCCCATCATGCTTATTTACTATGAACTGTTTCTTGCTTTGCAAATACTCTCTGCTACCTGCTTAATGTTTCTATTGAAGATTATTCCCAGCAACCTAAAGAATTATTATTATTATTATTATTATTGCCATTTATATAGCGCCAACAGATTCCGTAGCACTTTACAATATTATGAAAGGGGATTTAACTATAAATAGGACAATTACAATACAGTATTAATCTTATTTAATACTTCCCTGAGGAAATACTTATTAATGAACTTTGTATTCTTTGATAACCTGCACTTTCTTCTTATTGGATTATTGCCTATATGCAATTCATTTAAGTTTATCAATCATTAAAACTTTGTTTGATTCTCAAATTGCCAGCAATCCTCTCTTTTCGTAAACCTACAGTATTGATACATTAAAGATTCTTAATTTCTTTACTATTGTAATTAAGGAGTTCTTCAAGCTGCAGTTGAGTTCCAATCCAAATAACCCAAGTAGCATAACACATACACACATAAAGACATACTGACATACATACATACACACATACATACTGACACACACACAGACATATATACATACTGACATACACACACAGACATACATACTGACATACACAGACATACATACATACTTGCAGACACATACAAAGACATACATACATACTGACAAACAGACATACATACATACACACACACAGACATACACACATACACACAGACATACATACATACATACTTGCAGACACATACATACTGACATACACACACACACACACACACACACATACAGACTGACATACACACACATACATACTGACACACACACACACACACACACACATACATACTGACATACACACACACACACATACATACTGACATACACACACACAGACATACATACTGACATACACACACACACAGACATACATACTTACTTGCAGACTCATACATATACACACACACTTTATTTATCAGCCACCCTCCTCTTACCTTTAGGTTGCAGGAGGGTGGCTGGGGATGATGGGAACGGATGCCTCTGGTGTCCTCTCCTGTCCTCCGCTCTCCCTCTCCCCCCACGCGGAATAAGCTGGGAGGAAGTGACCGGCCATCACTTCCTCCCAGCAGCACTTGCGATGTATCCACATTTTTTTTTTTAAAGGGGCCTGGTCGCGCAATTACACGGCCGCAGCGCTGACCGGTCCCCTGAAGATATAGGGCCCATCAGGTGGCCCTAAATGCTTGGGCCACCTGATGGGCCCCGGTGCAGATGCACCTGCGGCAGTTTCGCCGCTCCACGTGGGGCCCGGGCAGCCATCACAGCTGTCACCCCCTGATAGTGGCCCTGCACGCAGCCACTTGTTCTTATCTAGGCATGTGGCAACGATGTTGTTATCTGTGCATTGTAGCACATATGCATGCTTTTTCAAGAGCGTGGAAGGCGAAATTTAGGTGTTTTTTTTCTTGCTTATCTAAATCAGCATATGAGACCAAAATCCTCTGGTGTGAAGACCTTTCATAGATTTGGTTATTACACAGCCTCACTAAACACTGATATTATCTCTGTACTTTAGCTGGTGTGACACACAGCATCAGTGATTTGCATGTCAATGAGTGAAATAAGTATTTGGCCCCTTCGACTTAGTAATTGGTGGCAAAACCCTTGTTGGCAATCACAGGTCAGACTTTTCTTGCAGTTGGCCATCAGGTTTGCACATCAGAAGGCATTATCCCACTCCTCTTTGCATATCATCTCAAAGTCATTAAGGTTTAGAGGCTGACGTTTGGCAACTCGAACCTTCAGCTCCCTCCACAGATTTTCTATGGGATTAACGTCTGGAAACTGGCTACCAATGTGCTTCTTCTTGAGTTACTCCTTTGTTGCCTTGGCTGTGTGTTTTGGGACATTGTCATGCTTGAATACCCATCCATGACCCATTTTCAATGTTCTGGCTGAGGGAAGGAGGTTCTCACCCAAGATTTGACAGTACATGGCCCCGTCCATCGTCCCCTTGATGTGGTGCAGTTGTCCTGTCCCCTTAGCAAAAAACACCCCCAAAGCATAATGTTTCCACCTCCATGTTTGGTTTTCACAATTTGGAAGAAGGTGGAAGCCCAAGAACAGGGAATACACTCTTTCTGGAGATAACCCAGGTAACTAGGGAAGTAGTAATGAATAAAACAAGAGTTGAGTGCCCTAATAGAAGTTTAAAACATAACATTTATTGTTTCTCAATAAAACTAGGTCGACAGAATAAAATAAAACAGGTTTTATTAGTAATGGTGCTTTAGTGCTCAAAGTGATGATTTTTTTTTTTTTTTTTAATTCTTTATTTTGGTCGTGCATTAGATAACAGACAGAATTCGCACAGCCACAACAGCTAGTGCTAGCAGAACAACAAACAATCAATAACAATGGTGTGGCCTCTCATACATTGCACATTTTATGGATTTTTACGATTAATACAAGATTGAATCTATAGCTGGAAGTATGTTAGAGCTAATTGGGCTTAATAACATAAGGTAGTATTGCAGGGTACCCCAACAGTAAAATAACATGGTGGGTAATATGACAAGAATGGTACCAATGCATCAGGGGGCAACGGTTTAGATTGGATATGCATGAGTAGTCATCAGATGAATAACGTGATACAGCGTACAGAGATGCATTATAGAGTTTAAACACGGCAGACCAATTAAGCACAGGCAAAGAGAAGTACACATTTTAAACATTCTGTGGCATGCGGTATCAGCACATTTTTTGTTTTTAAGACTCGAGTATTTACTGTCAATATGTTAGCTTGCTAGTTGGCTACTAGTTATGGCATTTAAGAGATAGGTAGCATAGGTGGCAACAAGCCTAAAATAAAATAAAACAAAATAAAATAAAACATATACGCTTTTATACGCTTTGATACCGCTGGGTCAGCAGTCTTGAGTCAGAGTCCCTGTCTGGGGGCTGATCTTGGCCTGCAGCCATCTCTCAGAGTCATGAAGTTAGCCGATTCCCTGGTTAGGCATCTGCCTTACATACGTGCAATGTCCCCTGCAGCAAGCCACGCTGTTGGTCGAGAGTGAAGTACTCCCCAGGCCCCGGGCCTGTTCCAGAGCCTGCACCTTGTTGCCACGAACTTGGGTCTTCTTTGAGTCCAAGTTGTTCCCAGCCGGGAAGTTACCGGGAGCTGTACCACGTTGGCTTCGGCTCGTTGTTCCCTCCTGCATGCGTGGTCTGTGCTTTGGGGGTATTCCCCAGGTGACTCTAGGCCCAGGAAGGCGTAATGTAGCGAGGTGTGTGTTTAGTGCGGTCGGTATGCCTTTTGGGGGTCTCACTTGTCTCTTCTCATTTAGTGTCTGCTGTCTCACCCGTGGCAGCGCCGCAGGAGGCACTCGGTTCATCAGCTCAATTAGGTTGGCCCAGAGTTTTCCGAAGGCCGCATCTAGTCGTGCTTCAAATTGATCTAGTGCTTCAGTGAGGTCGGCTGGATGGTGCTCCCACGTCTGAGTCACAGACGCATCCGCCATCTTGGGTATCTCTGCACGGTATTTTGTTTGTCGCGTGGGCAGCCCATAATGACCCGGGAGGACCTTAGCATGTGGCCCAGCGGGGACCGGGATGACCCCCACCGGCCCAGAGGGGGGGAAAGCGAGACCCAAGCTGCCCGTGTGTCGAGTAGTGGACAGGAGACCGGCCGCGTCTCCCGCCCGGTGTCTATTAGTAGGCCACAAGGCGCCCTCTTCACCGCGGGCGTGTTTTGCCATCGGGTTTTCACACCAATGCTGTCTGGTTGCTTCTGTATCAAGGTATATCCTTGTTGGGTGAGATTGTGGGGCAGATTGTCGTGTTTTTAGCATAAATATGCTTTAGGGTTGAGGAGCTCCCTCACCCTGCGTCCTGTTCAGTCAGCAGCCAGGCCCCGCCCCCTCCAAAGTGATGATTTAAAAACAGGGTCTACATTTGATAAATGAGTAAGCCTGTCTCTTTTCTAGGTGTCACTAGAATTGTTTAATTTTTTGCAAGTCAGTTCAGATGTTCATTGGCAAACTTCAGACGGGCCTGTACATGTGCTTTCTTGAGCAGGGAGACCTTGCGGGCACTGCAGGATTTCAGTCCTTCACAGCGTAGTGTGCTATCAATTGTTTTCTTGGTGACTATGGCCTCAGCTGCCTTGAGATCATTAACAAGATCCTCATGTGTAGTTCTGGGCTGATTTCTTACCGTTCTCATGATCATTGAAACTCCACGAGGTGAGATCTTGGAGCACCAGACCATAGGAGACTGACAGTTATTTTGTGTTTCTTCCATTTGCGAATAATCGCACCAACTGTTGTCACCTTCTCACCAAGCTGCTTGGCGATGGTCTTGTAGCCCATTCCAGCCTTGTGTAGGTGTACAATCTTGTCCCTGGCAGCCTTGGGAAGCTCTTTGGTCTTGGCCATGGTGGAGAGTTTGGAATCTGATTGATTGCTTCTGTGGACAGGTGCTCCTAATCTCAGCTCGTTACCTGTATAAAAGACACCTGGGAGCCATAAATTTTGCTGATTGATAGGAGATAAAATACTTATTTCATTCATTGACATGCAAATCAATTTATAACTTTTTTGACATGCCTTTTTCAATTTATAACTTTTTTGACATGCCTAACTATTTTTCTTCAGTATATATTAATGAGGATCCTATGGCAAGAGATAAGCAAATGATTGCTGCAACAAACTTGCAGATAACTTGTGATTGGATAACTCGAGACAAGGTGCTACAGCTATTAAAGAAAATTAATGTAAATAAAGCTCCGGGGCCTGACGGTATCCACCCACGAGTACTTAAGGAGCTAAGTGGGGAAATAAGTGAACCTCTGTATTTAATTTTTCAAGATTCTTTTGTTTCAGGTATTGTACCGGAGGATTGGAGGAAGGCAGATGTTGTTCCTATATTTAAAAAGGGTTCAAAATCCTTGCCTGGAAATTATAGACCTGTGAGCTTAACTTCTGTGACTGGGAAATTATTTGAATGGCTATTAAGGGATAATATTCAGGAATTCATTGGTAAGAACTGTGTTATTAGCAATAATCAGCATGGTTTTATGAAACATAGGACATATCAAACTAACCTAATTGCATTCTACGAAGAAGTAAGTAAAAGCACAGATCAGGGTGTTGCAGTGGATGTGATATACTTGGACATTGCCAAGGCATTTGATACGGTTCGTCACAATAGGTTAGTCTTCAAACTAAAAGAAATTGGTCTAGATAAATATTCTTGTTCTTGGGTAGAACATTGGCTTAAGGATAGAGTACATCGAGTTGTCATTAATGGTAAATTTTCAAGCTGGACAAAAGCGGTAAGGGGTGCCCCTCAGGGTTCTGTTTTGGGACTGCTTCTATTTAACATATTTATAAATGATCTTGAAATGGGCATTGAAAGCCATGTGTCAGTGTTTGCAGATGACACAAAACTTTGTAAAGTATTAAAATGTGAGCAGGATATTGCCTTGCTGCAGAGGGATTTGGATAGATCGCTGGTAAGACCACACCTTGAATATGCTGTGCAATTTTGGGCACCTGTTCTAAAGAAAGATATCATGGCACTAGAAAAAGTGCAGAGACAAGCTACAAAATTGATAAAAGGAA
>OW240922.1:87143868-87328430 GCA_933207985.1 Pelobates cultripes
CGCTTTGCGTATTTCACAAGCCTCATGTTATTTCACATTATTTCAAAGATACACGTCCGAGTACATAATTTGTGAGACAATACATATAACAAACGCCTTGTATTTCGTATACTCTGTTCGTTCGTATACTCCCGAAATACTAGGGAGTTCGTAAACGCCCGTTCACATAGTACGCTGATTCATACTTTCCCGAAATCAAAGTTAGACTTGATGAAGGGTACAACAGGAATGTTTTATTATGGCCAGATGGCCTACTTTTATACACAGACACCCCAGCAGGGTGTCTCAAGCAAGGACATAGAATAACACTCCCACAACACGCCCATGACACTCCTACGACATGCCCCAGAGTCTCTGTGTCTGGAAGATAATTTAGTGTACATTGCTTTAACTAATTATCTCCCAGGCACTAGAGTTACAAATCATAAAATATAAAAAATACACATAATACATAGAGGAACCCCCACAAATATTATATCCCCGGATAGACTATTTGGACAACTTGGGCGCTCAGATCCCACGAACACAGCTGAATCGCCACTGAGGTAAAGTTTCGGTCAATTTTGGGAATTCCAAAATGAACAAAAAGACGAACAGTTCCCCTGGCTCATAGGTAGCGATTGTTTGCCTTCTTCATACAAACAATCCTACCAAACAACGTTCTCCTGGCTTGCCGTGGAAAGAATGCAGGGGTTCGTATGAATTTGCCGGTGTTCACGAGGTTGAGTGCCTCACTTAGAGTTCCAGACACTCGACAACCAAGTCCCGCTGCCTGCTTTCGTGGGACAAGATGGCCACCATTTTCTCCAGCACGTGTTGTTTGCAGTGGCGTACATACCAGGGTCGCAGGGGGCCCGGCCGCCCCTGCGACCCGGTATGTAGCCACAGGGCCAGCCTCTTCCCCTGGGGGGGCCCAGGAGGCGGCCACCCCAGGGCCCCCCGAGGCTGGCCCTGCTGACCCCAGCGGGCTGGTGGCCGGTCGGGCAGGCAGGCACGCGAGGGAGCACTCAGTGCTTCCTCTTCAGCTCCCTCGCGCACCACACTGATGACGGAGCCGGAAGATGACGTCATCTTCCGGCGCCGGCATCCCTACGCGGCGCACGAGGGAACTGAAGAGGAAGCACTGAGTGCTCCCTCGCGCGCCCGCCTGCCCGACCGGCCACCCGCCCAGGAGCCCAGCAGCACCACTGGACCCCAGGGAATCCCCCCAGCACTCCAAAAGGTAAGGAGGCTGGGGGGATTAAATAAAAAAAAAAATGTGTTTGTGTTAGTGTTTGAGTGTGTGAGTGTTAGTGTGTGTGTGAGTGTTAGAGTGAGTGTTAGAGTGAGGGTTAGAGTGTGTGTGAGTGTTAGTGTGAGGGTTAGTGTGAGGGTTAGAGTGAGTGTTAGTGTGTCAGTGTTAGTGTGTGTGAGTGTTAGTGTGTGTGTCTGCTAGTGAGTGTTAGTGTGAGTGTTAGAGTGAGTGTTAGTGTGTGTGAGTGTTAGAGTGAGTGTTAGTGTGTGTGTCTGCTAGTGAGTGTCAGTGAGTGTGTTACTGTGTGTGTCTTACTGAGTGTGTGTGTGTGTTAGTGAGTCTGTTTGATGTCTGTTGGTGAGTTTGTGTTTGTCAATGAGAGTGTATGTTTTGTAAGTGAGTGTGTATGTATGTCTGTCGCTGAGTATGTCTCTGTCAGTAAATGTGTGTGTCTGTTAGCTAGTGTGTATGCGTCTGTAAGTGTGTGTGTGTGTGTCTTCAGCACTTACCTTTCTCCAGCGCCGGACTCCCTTGGCGCTGGGGATCCCTCAGCCTCTCAGCTCAGAATGCGACCGCGCACGCATTCAAACCGCCCATAGGAAAGCATTACTCAATGCTTTCCTATGGACGTTCAGTGTGCTCCTCTAGCGGCTGTCAGTGAGACAGCCACTAGAGGCTGGATTAACCCTCAGTGAAACATAGCAGTTTCTCTGAAACTGCTATGTTTTCAGCTGCAGGGTTAAAACTAGAGGGACGTGACACCCAGACAACTTCATTGAGCTGATGTGATCTGGGTGTCTGTAGTGGTCCTTTAAAGGACCACTATAGTGCCAGGAAAACATACTCGTTTTCCTGGCACTATAGTACCCTGAGGGTGCCCTCACCCTCAGGGACCCCCTCCCGCCCGGCTCTGGAAAGGGGAAAGGGGTTAAAACTTACCTTTTTCCAGCGCTGGGCGGAGAGCTCTCCTCCTCCGATCCTCCTCTTCTCCTCCCCGTCGGCTGTATGGGCACGCACGGCAAGAGCTGCGCGCGCATTCAGCCGGTCACATAGGAAAGCATTCATAATGCTTTCCTATGGACGCTGGCGTGCTCTCACTGTGAAAATCACAGTGAGAAGCACGCAAGCACCTCTAGCGGCTGTCAATGAGACAGGCGCTAGAGGAAATAGGGGAAGGCTTAACCCATTCAGAAACACAGCAGTTTCTCTGAAACTGCTATGTTTATGAAAAAATGGGTTAACCCTAGCTGGACCTGGCACCCAGACCACTTCATTAAGCTGAAGTGGTCTGGGTGCCTAGAGTGGTCCTTTAAGTGTGTGTGCATCTGCATGCACTGGCGTACATACCGCGGTCGCAGGGGTCGCAGCCCTGTAACCTCTGCGACCAGGTGCCCACCGTCATGTGTTGCGGCCCGGCCCGCGCGCGCGCGCGAGGGGGGCCCACGGATCAATTTTCGCACCGGGGCCCCATGGGTCATGTGTACGCCAGTGTTTCCAATACATTTATCATCTAGGCAGCATTTTTTTTATTTTAGAACTAAAACAAAATAAGCCTTTCCAGCAGTAGAAAATTATTTTTATTGAGTTTTCCAACAAAATAGAAACTAATTAGCATGGCTTCAAAACTAATTGAAATAAAGGTGAATATTAAAGGATATATTATAAAGGTGTTATTAACCCCTTCAGGACGGAGTCAATAGTGCACGTTCTGATCAAAACAAAACGTAAACAAAAACTGGAATTTGCGCTATATGTCTGTTCAACCGTAGTGGCTACTAAGAAAGACTGGACATACCCCACTTGCAATACCTCGGGTTGTCTACTTTTGCAAATGGTATGCCATCATAGGGGTAATTCTCATTCCTGGGCTACCATATGCTCTCAAAGGCAACATAACCAATCTGGCAAATTTCAATGTCAAAAAATGAAATGCAAGCCTTATATGTGACTCTCTAACTTTCCAAAACACCATAAAACCTGTACATGGGGGGTACTGTTATTCTCGGGAGACTTCACTAAATACAAATATTAGTGTTTTAAAACAGTAAAACATATTACAACAATAATATAGTCCATAAAAGTGCCGTTCGTTTGTAAAAAATGCAAAAAAGTCACTTTTACTTAAAATATCATCGTTGTAATACAATTTACCATTTTGAAACACTAATATTTGAGTTCAGTGAAGTCTCCCGAGAAAATCAGTACCCCCTATGTACAGGTTTTATGGTGTCTTGGAGATTTACAGGGTTAAATATAGTGTTTGCGAATTAAATTCTCTACACTTTCTCCCTGTGTTGTCAGGCATGTCAATCAAATTTTAATTAATTAAATCACATAATTATGTTAAAAGATTACTTAAATATACATGTAGAATTTTAATATGTATGCATTTATAGGTATTTAAATTCTACGTGTATACTAATGTAATCTTTTATGTAATTATATGTATTTATCTTTATATATATATTTGCGGTTATTTGTATTTTATATATAGATAGATATATATAGAGAATGTCATTCTAAGTGTATTTTGTTACCAATGTATATATATTAATAACAAAGTACAGTTAGAATGAAATTACATATGAATATATAATTTATATTACATTTTGTTTCAATATTTTATTTATTAATTTTTTTATTTATTATTGTAACTATACATAAACATATATATAATATATGTGTATATATCTATTATATATATAATATATATACATATTATATATATATGTAACGTCATTCTAAGTGTATTTTAATACAAATATATGTACTTATATTAGTAAAATACACTTTGTATGACGTTACATATATATAATATGTATATATATTATATATATAATAGATATATATATATATATATATAAATACATTTCTATTTTAATTTCACAGACAGTCCCCCTGCTAGCAGGTCCACAGCCAGCTATAGAGGGACATGTGATCGCTCTTTGAGTCAGGCAGCCATCCAGAAGAGGATCGCGGCGGAGGTAAGTCCACCGGACCTCCAGGGGCTGCTAGCCGTTACGGCGTTCTATGCCGCCACAATAGCTTTAAAGTCCTTTTAATGCGGGACGGGGTTAAAATTAAACTCTAAGCACAATAACCACTACAGTATTAAGGTGTTCTTTTTCAAATGGTTTTACAAATAGCACAGCTCCCCCCAGGACCCCAATAGTTTGGTTTGCTAAATTCTGATGATATGGGGAATGGGGAGCAGGTGTGTTAAATTTGGTGTTATTGCTCTCACACTCTCTCATACTGGTCACTGGAAGTTCAACATGGCACCTCATGGCAAAGAACTCTCTGAGGATCTGAAAAAAAGAGTTGTTGCTCCACATGAAGATGGCCTTGGCCATAAGAAGATTGTCAAGACCCTGAAACTGAGCTGCAGCACGGTGGGCAAAACCAAACAGCGGTTTCACAGGACAGGTTCCACTCAGAACAGGCCTCACCATGGTCAACCAAAGAAGCTGAGTGCATGTGCTCAGTGTCATATGCAGAGGTTGTCTTTGGGAAATAGACGTATGATTGCTGCCAGCATTGCTGCAGAGGTTGAAGGGGTGGGGGTTAAGCCTGTCAGTGCTCAGACCATACGCCGCACACTGCATCAAATTGGTCTGCATGGCTGTTGTCCCAGAAGGAAGCCTCTTCTAAAGATGATGCACAAGAAAGCCCGCAAACAGTTTGCTGAAGACAAGCAGACTAAGGACATGGATTACTGGAACCATGTCCTGTGATCCTATGAGACGAAGATAAACTTATTTGGTTCAGATGGTGGCAGCCGTGCGTGGCAGCAACCAGGTGGGGAGTACTAAGACAAGTATGTCTTGCCTACAGTCAAGTATGGTGGTGGGAGTCTCATGGTCTGGGCCTGCATGAGTGCTGCCGGCACTGAATGGCTACAGTTCATTGAGGGAACCATGAATGCCAACATACTGAAGCAAAGCATGATCCCCTCCCTTCGGAGACTGGGCTGCAAAGCAGTATTCCAACATGATAGCGACCCCAAACACACCTCCAAGACAACCACTGCCTTGCTAAAGAAGCTGAAGGTAAAGGTGATGGACTGGCCAAGCATGTCTCCAGACCTAAACCCTATTGAGCATCTGTGGGGCATCCTCTAATGGAAGGTGGGGGAGCACAAGGCCTCTAACATCCACCAGCTCTGTGATGTCGTCATGGAGTAGTGGAAGAGGACTCCAGTGGCAACCTGTGAAGCTCTGGTGAACTTCATGTCCACGAGGGTTAAGGCAGTGCTGGAAAATAACGGTAGCGACACAAAATATTGACACTTTGGGCCCAATTTGGACATTTCCACATAAGGGTGTACTCGCTTTTGTTGCCAATGGTTTAGACATTAATGGCTGTGTGTTGAGTTATTTTGAGGGGACAGCAAATTTACACTGTTATACAGGCTGTAAACTTACTACTTTACATTGTAGCAGAGTGTCATTTCTTCAATGTTATCTCATTAACAGATATAATAAAATTTTTACAAAAATGTGAGGGGTGTACTCACTTTTGTGAGATACTGTATACATCACAACTGTTTGTATCTGTTTCCATATTCTCCACACTTTCTGTAGAAAGTGTTAGACAGGAATCTAGTCACATTGGGCACAATATAAGGATACATATAGAGATACTGTTTGTTTGTTTGTTTGTTTAAGTCTCTTTCTTTTATTTATTTATTTTGTATATAGAGTTTACTAGATTTTTCACGTATACAGTCAGTGACAATATATGTGACGTACGCGTCGGCATATATTCCAGGCCTGGACAAACAGACCGGTGTAACAGAAATTAAACAGAAACTTGAAATTAATAGACAGGTATCTAAAAAATAGGACAATGACATGTCTTGTATAGCACCATTTAAAAGCCATTTAAACAGTGCTGAAGAACTAAACCAGAATTTGGCTCAGTTACTTGGTGGTGGAAGAATATATAGTGCTGCCAAGGATTGTCTTTTCTTTGTCTTTTCTTTTTAAGACTAAATAGTAGTGAACGCCCAGTTGAGCATTACTAGCTTAATCCCGCCTGGCACCCTAACTGGGTGCCTCCATAAATCGAAGCTCCTAGTGCTCACCGAGGACTCCAAGCACTCCTCCAGACACCATAAGCACTGCAGCCCCTTAGCCACCACAGCTTGGCTGGGGTCTCGCCGTCCTCCACCCACTCTGGACCCAAGACCAGGATCCAGATTCCAGTGGGTGAACGTCTTCCACTATAGAGAATATAGCAGGAACTTATAAGAGCTAGTGATTAGAACCCAGGGGAGTATAATGAGTATAACAATCCCCAGAGTGAATATAGCTGTCCCCTCCACACATGTGACGAGGCTCTATGTTGAGGGTGAAGAGGAACTGATTTTAATGATGCCACATTTGGCCTTATATTGCAATCTCCATGCAAGGGGTACGCCCAGATGAACCTGATGGTAGACTGATTTACAATGTCACAGACCAATAACAATAAGGTTACAAGGCACGACACTCACACACAGCATACAATCCCTCCCCTCTGCCTGGGAGATAATTGAGTCAGATAATGTATTAACTTAATTATCTCCAGGCAGAAAAACCCCCCCACATATTTTACAAAACCTTAAAATTACCCCCAAAACACATAATATCCCCACAAATGTCACATCCCCATAGCCACTTCAAATCACGTCCCTCTCCCATGCCACTTTTTTAGTTCCACCAGCTGTAGGGATGCTTGTGTTTTGTCTATCATTAATAGTGGTTTAGAAGATTGAAAAAGCTAGCAGCACAGAAAAGCTGAACAGGAATTCAGCCCAACCTTTTAGTTATATTATAGTTGATAGCACCATAGCTGCTAAAGTGGGTTACTCTAGGAAGTCCGTAAAAGGTTTTACTGTATACGTTTGTAAACTAACTTTTAACCGTTACACACCTTAGTGAGAGAATCTATTTTCCTGGCACGCTGGGAAAATATGTACAAATCTTTAAATTATAGTTGTAAACAGTGACACATTGTATAAAATAATAACTAAAAAAAAACCCAGCTGTTAAAATAAATAAATAAATAAATGGGGCGTGTCCTGACCGCGGAGCAAGATGGCCGCTTGAGCTCTGAGCTAGGCAATCCGACCCAATCCGGCACACAGTTGGGACTGACAACCACAGAAACTGCCATGCCACACTCCAAGACACGAAGACAAACTGACAAGGGCGACAAAATGAATTTTTTCGCTAAAAAAAAGCCGCCAGCCTCACAAACTGAATTGGGCCTTCAAGATGGCGCCGGGCACTCCGGAGGGAGCAGCCCCCGCTCAGAGAGGGATGCACAGCCTGAAATGGGGCTCACTGCCTCACTACTACAGGCAGCCCTGGACAGGCAATCAACCAAGCTGATCGCCACCTGGCAGGAAAGCGTGGCCGAGATAAAAAAATACCTACATGATCTGGGCTCACGTACTGGGCACATGGAGACAAAGATGGATGATATTGTAGAGGCCCACAACCAAGCCGTCAGCAGGATCCAAACCCTTGAATCACAACTGGCCAAATATGAAGTGAAGCTCATGGATCTAGAAGATAGATCACGCCGAAGCAACCTGCGACTCCGAGGCATCCCGGAAGAGTTGCTGGAAGCTTCTTTAGGGCCCTAGCACCAGACATCCCGGTTGACATGCTGCTTCTGGACCGCCTACACAGAGTCCCGAAGCCCAAACACATTGCTGCCTCTCTACCACGAGACACCCTACTTAAAGCTCACTATTTCCATGTGAAAGAGATGATCCTCCGCAGCAGTCGCACAGCAAAGGACCTACCGCCAGAATTCGCCAAAGTGCGAGTTTTTGTGGACATTTCGGCGGCCACATTACGCCATAGGAAAGCATTCCAGGAAATCACCGGTGGCCTTTGAACTACTTCAGGAAATACCTGATACACAGGGTAGATACCTTATTTTAATATGTATGTTGAATAATGTGATGAATACTCTGGTTAACATGTACGCTCCAAATGAGCACCAACGTAACTTCTTGCACAAAGTACTGACCAAAGTGACCAAGATACAGAAGGGAGTGACAATAATTTGCGGAGATATTAACCATGTTCTAGATCCCAGTCTAGACTCGTCCACACAGACCCACTCCGCAAGACAAAAGACGCTAAAACCCCACTGCAGAGCCCTGACGAAACTACTGCTACAATTTAATTTTTACGACTGCTGGCGCACTTTGCACCCCTCTGACAGAAGCTACTCATGCTATTCCAAAGCCCACAGGTCATACTCCAGGATAGATGTGATACTGGTCCAGAGCTCCTCCCGCAACCTGATCCAGGGATGTGACATGGGAGACATAATTTGGTCTGACCACAGCCCGGTCACACTATCCCTACAAGATAACTTCCGCTTTCGGGGCTGTAACCCATGGAGACTCAACACGGGGCTGTTAGCAGACAAATCCTTTAGACAAGAAACGGAAAGGGAACTCTTACAGTACTTCACCACCAATGACATCCCAGAAACACACACCTCTTACATGTGGATAGCACACAAAGCTGTCATGCGAGGGATCTTCATACGCAGGGCCTCCCACATCAAGAAACAGACCCAAACAAACCTCATCTCCCTTCTCCGCACTCTCCGAGACCTCACTGCCCAACAATTCCTATGCCCGACCGCTACTAGGGGGTCCCAAATTGAACAAACCCAGAAACAACTCAATGATATTTACATAGAACGAGCCGCACGCACCCTACACACACTAAAAGCAAAACAGTACGCCATGGGCGACAAAGCGAGCGCCTTGCTAGCCAATAGACTGCACACTGCCAATGCTCAGACAAAAATAGGACACATAATGACCGATGAGGGCAAAAAAGTTATCAATCCTCAAGATATCTGCAATGCCTTCGCGAGGTTTTACGGCAAACTATACAACCTACGGGAAGATGCGGCGACGCACCAACCTACACCGGCAGACATTTCCCAATTCCTAGACCGTGTACCTCTCCCCAGGCTGACGGACGACCAAATCCAACTTTTGACGGACACAGTCACGCCACAAGAGATAGAACAAGTGATAGCGGCATTGCCCCCTCACAAGTCACCAGGCCCCGACAGCTTTCCCGACCTGTATTACAAAAAGTTTGCCCCCATCCTCTCCCCCCAGATGGCAAAACTATTTGCGACAGCAATGGCCGAGAGTAAGCTTCCACAAGAGATGCTGGAGGCCAACGTAGCCACACTTCCCAAGCCAGGAAAGCCCCCCACAAAATGCGCCAACTTTCGACCCATTTCCCTATTGAATACTGACATTAAAATAATAGCGAAAGTTTATGCGAACAGATTGAAGGGTATCCTCCCCGCCCTGATTCATTCCGACCAAGTGGGTTTCATCAGCGGGAGACAGGAGACAGATGGGACACGCAAAGCGCTTGCCCTGTTACAAGGCATGAACCGATTAGCGACCAACAGCAAACTTTTCTCGTTGGACGCCGAAAAGGCTTTCGACTGCCTGAATTGGTCATTCCTCCAGGCGGTCCTTAAAAAATTTAACTTTCCCCCCAGTTCTTGGCGGTGGTTCAGGCGCTCTACAATAACCCCACAGCTAGAGTATTCAATGCGGGCTTTATTTCAACCCCCTTTTGTATAACAAATGGGACCAGGCAGGGATGCCCCCTGTCGCCCATACTGTACATTCTGGCACTAGAGCCGCTGGCAGCCCTAATCAGGGATGACAACCGCATACATGGGGTGCGCATAGATGGCAGGGAAATTAAGTTAAACCTTTTCGCGGATGATATACTCCTCACCATCACGGATCCCAAGACGTCGTTACCAGCATTTCACGACATACTGCACTCATATAGCAGGTGTTCGTATTATAAGCTAAATCTCACAAAAACACAGGCCATGGGGGTGAGGATGGAGGGCACATACAGGCTGGACCTCGAGAATGAATTCACATACGACTGGAGAACAGACTACCTCACTTTTTTAGGGGTTAGACTTCCGCATAATCTCCCAAAACTTTACGATCTCAACTATGTCAAATTGAGCAAAGAAATAGTGGAAAGCCTCCAACAATGGAGAAATAAATACATCTCCTGGTCAGGGCGTATTGCCGCCGTAAAAATGGTAATACTGCCTAAATTACAATAACTATTTAGGACAATCCCACTGATAGCCCCCTCAAGCTACTTTCAAGCGTTGCAAAAACAAATTAACATGTTCATATGGAGCGGCAAAAAAGCCCAGAATAGGCACAAAGACCCTCTACAGGACCACTCAGGCAGGAGGCATGGGCCTACCCAACCTCGAGGGATATTATAGATCATCAATCCTGACTAGTCTAGTGGCAGCCCACCATCACATGGACACGCCACAGTGGGTATCCATTGAGAGATTTTTTTGACAAACCGGCTCAATATATCCACCCTGATGTGGCTAACCCCTCCCCCCCCCAACGGCCAAACTTGGCGCAAGCGCTCCCAGTCACAACCGCGCGCGCTTGTGCAGCTGCCACCCCACCTCAATGGCCATGTCCCTCAGAGCGTTGGCAGAACTGATCCCAGAGTTCAATTTTAGGATTTGGTACAGATGTGGAGTTACACACCTGTACGACCTGCAAGACAAAGGATCACTACTGCCTTTCCACGACCTCAGCTCCAGATACACTATCCCAAGTATAGCGCACTTCGCCTATAGACAACTGAGGTCCTGGTGGCTCATGCATGTAAAGGCCCCAACTTCAGCGCCAGACCCCCAAACACACCTCCTTACACACTTTGAAAAACGCCTAATAGCAGGAGCACCAGCCAAGGGGCCTATCTCAGCCATCTACACGCTCCTGAACACCAACACAGAACTCTGCCATCTCCCATGGGCCAAAGCATGGGAAGCAGACATAGGCTGCCCAATACCCGAAAATACATGGCTCAAGGCCATCAACAGCTACAAAGGCAGATCAGCCTGGGCAGCGCACAAGGAACTCACACGCAAAATTGCCTACAGGTGGTACATGGTTCCCACACGCCTAGCTAAGATTCAGCCATCACAACCAAACACCTGTTGGCGATGCAAGAAAGATACAGGCACATTCCTACACATCTGGTGGGGCTGCGATATCATACAGAGCTATTGGAAAGAGGTTCTTTCCCTCATCCACTCACACACAAACATTGCAGTCCCTAACTCCCCAGAAGCCCTCTTATTGTTTATGTACAAAGACCGTTACCCCGCGGCCGATAACTACTTGATATACCACATCCAAATTGCCGCACTGTCGCACATCACCAGGAATTGGCTTTCCACTTCCACAGCGACTATGCAAGAACTGACCAATTATGTTTCAACAGTGGGAAGATACGAAACATACACCGCCTCCACAACAACACGCCAACCCTGGAAACGAGAGGTTTGGGAAAACTGGGCTAAAAGAGCCATAGATACAAACAGAGGATAACACACATGTACATACAGAGACACAGGGACAAGGAAGCGGGCTAAGAGACATGGGATAGAAACAGACAATACGGGGATGAGCCCAACAGGCGAGCCCATGGCGTACTGTTTTGCTTTTAGTGTGTGTAGGGTGCGTGCGGCTCGTTCTATGTAAATATCATTGAGTTGTTTCTGGGTTTGTTCAATTTGGGACCCCCTAGTAGCGGTCGGGCATAGGAATTGTTGGGCAGTGAGGTCTCGGAGAGTGCGGAGAAGGGAGATGAGGTTTGTTTGGGTCTGTTTCTTGATGTGGGAGGCCCTGCGTATGAAGATCCCTCGCATGACAGCTTTGTGTGCTATCCACGTGTAAGAGGTGTGTGTTTCTGGGATGTCATTGGTGGTGAAGTACTGTAAGAGTTCCCTTTCCGTTTCTTGTCTAAAGGATTTGTCTGCTAACAGCCCCGTGTTGAGTCTCCATGGGTTACAGCCCCGAAAGCGGAAGTTATCTTGTAGGGATAGTGTGACCGGGCTGTGGTCAGACCAAATTATGTCTCCCATGTCACATCCCTGGATCAGGTTGCGGGAGGAGCTCTGGACCAGTATCACATCTATCCTGGAGTATGACCTGTGGGCTTTGGAATAGCCTTTACATGCATGAGCCCATTGACGCTGGCCCGACACCCACATCCACCGGAGCAATCCCCCCCCCTCCCCTCCACCCCTTCCCTCTTCCCCCCCAACCCTCACCCCCTGGACAGACAACACATTCGACTTCTACCTCAAACTAGGTAATGACACCTTCCCAAAGAGGTATATGCTGATCAACGAGACTCTTTGCAAGACCTTGTGATGCAAAATCCTATGATACAATGTAACTTGAGCTATATGTAAGACTGTATCCCCCCCCCTTCCTTTTTTATTTCTGTACCCCCATTTTGTTTTCGCTTCTGAAAAATAAAAAATGTCAAATTGAAAAAAATAAATAAATAAATAAATGTTGCTAACTGTGAGACCAAGGCATGTAACTATTCAGCAAATTAATCATTGGAGTGCCACAAAAGATATATTGCCGTCCTCTTTGACCTTTAATATAAAAATAAATTATTTAAATTGGTACTCACTGGCGTCTGTGATAACCCCAACATATTATTAGAAAGAGCTCCCTCACACTTAGAGCTCTCTCTAACACAATTAAAGTGGCAATCTAAGCACCAAAACCACTTGAGCTTAGATAAAGTTGTTTTGGTGTTTAGATTATTCCAAAATTGTAAGTACATAAAATAGGTGAACCGCACTCCCAGAACAATAACAACAACAAGGAAATCATTTTTCAATGAAGCAATTCCATATTCAGTAAGGGTTTAATAATGCAATAAAAATTAATTATTCATGGGAGGTTGTAATAAAATGCTTAAGAGTGCGTGGATTCCTCATTTCACTCCTCTGTTTAAATATGGTCTTCTAAAGTTCGACTGTGGTGTCTTTTGAGCTATAAAACCATGGTTTAATTTTTACTTTTCTTAACCACATTGCATAATCTAAAAATTAAATGCATGTAACAAGTGGGTTAATCTGAAGCCTATACGATAAGAGGGAACTGTGACAAAAAGGGGGAAGTGGGTTCATCCATTATCAGTTATCTGCATTAGATCATTCTGTTGTTATGCATATTACAGGTTTACATAAGAATTCAATAGCCTTTGTGCTTCTCTTAGAATTCTGGGCTCACAAATCAAGGTCTCAAATGCTGGGCAACTGTATTTATATGGTCAATTCACCAAATTCTAAAATGTCCCAACTAGAGCCGAGTTTCAGCTAACAGTGCAAGCGGCAAGTAAATATATATTTTAATAATGCAGCAAGTAAAATATATATGTATCCCACCAATTAAATATAACGTGAGCATGCGTGCGTGGAAACATATTAACCTTTCCAGACAAGGCGTCTCAAAGTGATAAAAAAAAAAGCTCAAGGTGGATTTAGTAAGGCTCTAAATAGTGCCTCGTTTTAAATTACTCCCGTCACCCTATAACCAAATAATATTGAAAAACATGACTTTCCCCAAATTCTTCAAAAGACAAACTGCTTAAAAGAAAATTATTTTATTATGTTTGTTTGTCTGTTTGTAATTGTTTTGTAAGGTGTTTATTTTAAATTTTGGGAACATTATGGCTTATTGGATAAAATAGACTTTTATTGAATTCTTTGGAAATTAAATCTATGATTTGAATCAGAATTAAATGGATAATTTTGGGGCTTCTACCAAGTTCAGCTTTAAGAAATCCTGTCCCATGAAAAAACAACACAGAGTTCCAGCTATCACATGTCTTGGGAATTCCAGTGAAGATCAATCTGTAGATGAAGAATCTGAGTCCATTCATGGTCCTATTCAAACACCACCAAAGAGTCGTCTGTAACAGGGATAGATGGTTATACCTTAAGATGCATCATACATTTAACAAACATAAAAACAAACAGAAGCGTAACAGTAAACAAGGGTAAGGCCTATATATTAATAAAGTTCTGCTGAAATGACAAGAAATTATATATACATGATAAATAAGGGGTCTGCACACTACATAAGAGTCTATCTCTTAAATTGTCAATCTTGAAAATATTCATCAAAGGTGGGAGTTATGAGTTGAAGTTTCTAATGCTTTGGGTAACAGTTACCATCTCCACCATCCTGAGAATTAAGACAGTGGTCAACAGTCTCTAGAGTGCCCCTATGGGTACAATTGGGTATAGGGATGCTGTCCACCATCATGTGCTCTCTCTCTTTGTGAACATCTAATGTCAAAATTATTATTGAATTGCTTTGAAAGAGGAGTAAACAAATTAAATAAAGATTAAAGAACAGCACACACAAAAAAAAATACAGTTTTACATTTTATGAGTCCACTTAAAATCACCCATCTTAGCAAACATATATGGAGATTCAATTACACCATATGGCCATATTGTGTTAAGCCCACCATTATGTCATAGTACCCCAATATTGGTGGGTACTACACTATTTTTTACATGGGAGATTAACATGCTAACTGCAACACTTACTGCTTAAACTGCTTCCAGAGACTCTCGTCAATTTATGCTTTCCTGTGGCCAACTCCAAGGGGCATCTATAGTGGATGGGTGGGGTGTCAGCCCAATAGGAATCTGGTTGGATCCCTATAGGCATTAGTACACAGACACTAAAATAAACTAAATGGCAGCGGATTTAGCAGTGAGACTGTAGGGGCATGAGCTATACAACAAAACTGCTTTATTATGCTAAAGTTGTTTTGGTGACTATAATATTTCTTTAAAGAAGTCAGAAAAAATTAAATGGAAATAACTTTTTCACAAAACATTTGCCATTAATTTATCTAGCACAATACATAAATAAATTAGAATCATGCAGTACATGATTAAAAAGTAAATTACAGGGATGTTAAGAGACCAGTATATATACCGTGACTAATAGACTTTACATTTCTAAGTATCCTTGCACATTGACATGCATGATATGGATAGAAGAACTTAATAATTATCTCAGTCCCCAATATATCTGTCCGATTGTTTCGGAGGCATGCAACTGAAGTACTAACTGAATGGTGTCTTTGTTGGGTAAGGGCTGATGTTTGACGGACAGTCTTTAACTGTTTTCATGGCATTCAGGCAATGTTACCATAACCTGCTGCTTTCTTACAGCATTGAGTGTAGCGGAGGACCTATGGTCAGTGAACTGGTGGACATTATAGCCCTAGTTTTAGAAAGAAACGTAGTTATTCCCAGTTCTCTATCCAATATGTTTACCTCCAACGCACGATTATGTGTTCACAGTCACAAAACATTCAGAATGTACCTCTAGTGCCTATCGCTATAGCCCTCCCTCTATTCCCAGTGTGAAATTGCCCGCATTTTGTCTCCATTAGACTCATGTACATGAAAAAAAAAGGTCCGGAAAATCCCATTTGCCCAGTAATCCCTCAAATTGTAATTAAATATCACTTGCGTCGTTTATTGGATTGAAGTTTGGTTTCCTCTTATTTTTTTATTTTACTGGAACTGTTTGCTATGGTATACTTGAATGTTACACAATTATTATCTTGCTTGTACTGTATCATGTTTTACAACACATGGTTTTTATTGTTAAACTTGAATTGCTCCAAAAAAAATACATGTTGCGTAATGTACATGTGCTATCGCCTGCACAACACATGATACAGTAATTATAGATTGTTACACTGTGTCTTCCTCTTAGCTGCAGATGCTGTGCTGTTCTTGTCCGTTCTGCAGCTGGCTGTGTTGTTTGTTTGTTTGTTTCTGTATTGGGCAATGCTTCTACATAGGAAATAGACAATAAATATATGTAATGTGCTTTCGAACTGGCCCTTTTTTTGCTAAATCTAAAAATGGTACTTTCACTTGGTACGCAGTGACATGTCTGCGTATATGGTGGCACTCACGATGGCAAGGTAACTAGAGATCTATTTATCTGATGTGATCCCATCACTCTGTTCAGATCATCTGTTTTCTGTAGGACTTCATCGGTCTCTCAAATGCTTCAGTTCATTGAGGTTTGTTGGCATTTGTTTATGCCCAGCATAATGTAATTCTACAGCATTTCGATCATGTTGAGATCTGGACTTTGACCAGGCCATTGCAACACCTTGATTCTTTTCTTTTTTCGGGCATTCTGTTGTAGATTTGCTGGTGTGCTTGGAATCGTGGTCCTGATGCATGACCCAATTTTGGTCAAGCTTTAGCTGTCACACAGATGGCCTTACATTTGACTCTAGAATACTTTTGTTTACAGAGGCGTTCATGGTCGACTCAATGACTGCAAGTTGACCTGATCCTGTGGCTGCAAAACAAGCCCAAATTATCACCCCTCTACAACTGTTCTTGACATCTGGAATGAGGTGTTTGAGTTGATGTGTTGTGTTCGGATTTTGCCAAACGTGTAAGTGCGCGTTATCATTTCCACTTTGGTCTCTTCTGTCCAAAGGACATTGTTTCAGAAATCTTGCGGTTTGTTCTGATGCAAATTTGCAAACCTAAGCCGTGCAACCATATTCTTTTAGAAAGAAGATGTTTTCTTCTGGCAACCCTTCCGAACACACCATACCTGTTCAGTCTTTTACTCATTGTATTGTCACAAACTTTAACATTTAACATGCTAACTAAGGCCTGTAGAGTCTGAAATGCAACTCTTGGCTTTTTTTGCAATTTCTCTGAGCATTGCATGGTCTGACCTTGGATGAATTTACTGGGACATCCAATTCTGGGAAGATTGGCAACTGTCTTCCACTTTTAAATAACCTTTCTCACTGTAGAATGATGGACTTTAAATTGTTTGGAAATGGTCTTAAACCCCTTAACAGTTTGATGGACAGCAACAATTGCTTCTCTAAGATCATGGGATAGACATAAGACTATCCTAACTATAAGATAAGGCCAGTGACTAATGAAAGTATTTAGAAAATTGGGCAGACTAGATGGGCCGAATGGTTCTTATCTGCCGTCACATTCTATGTTTCTATCATTGCTGATGTCTTTCCTCCTTTGCTTTGTGTTAACACCCACCTGAATGCTCCAGACCAGCAAACTGCTAAATAATCGGCTTTTATAGAGGTGATCTCATTTTCTGTTGTACAATCTGAGAATGTATTTACCTCATTTTAAGACCTGCTAAGGAACAGATGACAATTATTATGCCCTGATATTTAAAACCATAGAATTCAAAGAGGGTGTACTTTCTTTTTCCCATGACTCTATATATATTGTCCTCAACTAATATTGGCATCCTTGGTAAACGGTAGCAAAGAAGGCTGAAACAAATTGTCTTTATTGTTCAGCCCTTTGACCTTTTGCTAAAAAAACAGAAACAAACATTCTCTGCTCTCAGTGATATCAAACAATTGCAAACACAATACAGGTTTATCCAGAAACAAAGTCTTTGTTAAATATATGTGTGATATAATTATTGGCATCCTTTGAGCCAATACTTTGCGCTACCTCCCTTTGCCTACATAACCGCTCTGAGTCTTCTCCTTTAATGTCTGATCAGGTTGGAGAACACATGGCAAGGGATCTGAGACCATTCCTCCATACAGAATCTCTACAGATCCTTCAGATTCAGAGGTCCCTGCCGATGGACTCTCCTCTTTAGTTCACCCCACAGGTTTTCTATGGGGTTCAAGTCAGTGGACATAGATGGCCATGGCACTACCTTGATTTTGTGGTCAGTAAACCATTTTGATGAATGTTTTGGATCATTGTCCGGATGGAAGATGGGATATACATTTTCTGGTCTGCCTGAGATTAGTAAGAGTTACACTCCTAATGGACTGCAATTCCCACTAATTTCAGCAAGCATCCGAGTATATATTTCCCCGTGCAGCCTTTACAGTAAAGATATCTCTTAATCCTTATAGTACAGTATCACTAAACATTGACCCCTACACCATCCTTACACTAACCCACACGATCTTAATACTTCCACTAATACTAATCTAATAACTTAATGCCATATATAGTATTAATAGAGTTAAGATGTGTTTTAAGAAAATCTAATGTTATCACAGGATATTGGAGACATTCTTAAACCGTATGGCTTTCGAATTCCTGGTTCATTATATTGTTTCAAGAATCCCTTAGTGGCTATATTGTCCCCTAATACATGGTTCATCATTAAATTCAATAAAAATATGTACTAAATAAAATTATATATGAAACGTCACCTTAATTATCTATATATATAAATATATACGGACTACCCCATTGCTGGATTGTCAGATCTGGGAAATATATGAAAAATTTAGTAAATATAGAGAGTAATGTGGGATAGGCTTAAATAAAGTTCTAGTACAATAGAATTAATTAGCAGGGACATTCCACTGGCTTCCGTAGTGATTGTGGCACGATTAAAAACATCTAAATGGTCCAAGAAACGCTAATTTTACTCAGTGAAATCTTAAGAATAAAAGAGAATATCATTTTTTCAAAAGTGTAAAATGATGCAAGAAAATAATTACAAGTCTTGCAAGATAAGGGTAATCTAGCCAACACGAATAAGAGCATATCTAATGCTTAATTACTCAGTTTTAGATTTCACGTGACTGATAAGTTCTTTATTCTGTATAACCAACTGTCTTTTAAGTCTGGGTTGGCGAGAAGCACGAAAGCTGTTTGAATCTCGTCTTCTGTCCTCCATCCTGCTAAGAAGATTAATTATGTGCTGCAAAATCATCAGCAATTCTATCAAAGCGGAAAACTACGAAATTCCATCTCAACACATTGATGGAATGATTATATTATTAATCAAAAAGGTTTCCATTTTCATGTTGGTGCTCCAAGGGGTGTATATACTATAGATATTGAAAACAATAAAACATATTCATTTATAACAGGCGAGGCCACAAGCCATGTCCACTTGTTTAAAGAGACACTATAGTCACCCAGATCACTTCATGTCAATATCGCTGTCCCCGTAGGCCTGCAGTGTAAAACATGGGGGTTTTAAAAACTGCAATGATTACTTTGCAGGGCTAAGACTGCCTCTAGTCATGGCCAGTGCAAGGATTTTGCCGCCCCCTCATGTCACTCACTTACTAACAGACACACACTGGCAGACAAACACACTCACTGACAGACACACAGACACACACTCACTGACACACATACACTCACACTGACAGACAGACACTCACTCACTCATTGACAGACACACACTCACTGACACACATACACTCACTGACACACACACACAGAAAATCACTGACAGACAGACACACATACACTCAGTGACAGATACTCACTGACAGACACACACACACAGACACTCACTAATTGACAGACACACACACAGACAGACACACTCGGTGATATACATTCACTCACTGACACACACACACACACAGACACTCACTGACACATACACACACACACACACACACACACACACTGACAGTAAAACACTCATACACTCACTGACAGACACACACACACACACAGACACTCACTGACATACATACTCACTAATTGACAGACACACACACAGACAGACACTCAGTGAAATACATTCACTCACTGACAGACACACACACACACACACACACAGGCAGACACTCACTGACACATACACACACACACACACACTGACAGTCAAACACTCATACACTCACTGACAGACACACACACACACAGACATTCACTGACATGCATACATTCACTCACTGACAGACACACACACAGGCCGATACTCACTGACAGACACACACAATCACTGACAGTCAAACACTCACACACTCACTGTCACATAGAATTACACAATTTTATTTTTTGAGGCCCATCCAGCCTCGCTACCTCCCTAGGGTCCAGTATGAGGCAGCTACTGACTCCTCCAGTGCGCTATTTAGTATGCTGGGGCCATCATAGAGGGCGCACGAGGAAGGAGTGGGAAACGCAAGAACAGCCGCCTTTGCCGCTTGCCTTCTCAGTACCGCTGTCCTCCGGTCACCAGTATTTGTTGGCAGAGCAGACACCTGCCATCAAGGTAAGCAGGTGTTTGCTCTGCCTTACTTAGCACAGCTTTGGGGGCGCCGGCCTAGTTTGCCTAACGGTTGTGCCGGCCCTTCCTCTAGTGACTGTCTATCAAACAGCCACTAAAGACATTTGTGCATGAGCATTATGTCCACCTGTCGGATGACGTCCAAGAAAGCAGAGCACCAACCCAGCACTGAGGGACATCGGCACTGGAATCGGGTAAGTGACTAAAGGCGCCTTTATGTACGATGGCGCGAGGGAGCGGGAAATAGAGGACACTATAATGTTAGGAATACAGATTTGAATCCCTTTAAAGAAAAACTGTTATTTTCGAGATTTCTTTTTGAAACCAAGTACAAAGAAATTATTGTGTGATTCGTCTTTATTATATGGCAATAGTTTTCGTAAAGGAAAATATCCCAATAAAACTAATTTGTTTTTGCAGAAATTCAGTTGTATGTTCACTAGAGTACATGTCATGTCCACCATCTGTTTTAGTAGACGTGACTGATTATGGTGAATGATATATTCACTAAACATAAAATTGTGGTGAATCGAAAACTTACATTTAAAATATATACAAAAAT
This sequence comes from Pelobates cultripes, assembly GCA_933207985.1. NCBI lineage: Eukaryota > Metazoa > Chordata > Amphibia > Anura > Pelobatidae > Pelobates > Pelobates cultripes. The sequence goes on from OW240922.1 coordinate 87,164,641, forward strand.
AGCTAAGCTATGACTATAGGCTAAAATAGCTAATACTTGAAAGGGGGCGGAGCCTGATCTCAATGGCGAATAATCGCATGTCAAGAGAGCTCCTCACTTTTTTAGTATTCTAACCCAAACACTCATCCATTACCCCTCTCTGCACTACACTGACCGTGCCTCACAGGCTTCATAACCGGAGCGGATTAACGAAACTCAGCTAAAGGTAGTTCAGCTCACCATTTACTGGCAAACCTGACTCGACACAGTGCAGCCTGGTGAATGTATGGAGCAGTAGAGGCGGTCGATCTCCTGATCTTGAGTGACTTGGGCACCCGTGTTGTCCATCTAGTGCCCCATTACCCCCCCCCTCTGGGCTGATGGGTGTCATCCCGGTCTACCCGTTAGAGGCCCGGCTGTTCCACGACAACCTGCGTGCCTTCTCTAAAATGGCGGATGCCACGAGTCCCACTGTTTTATAAGTGGAGCCAATATCTCCTCTCGTCTGGATAGAATCTTTGCCGCATTTTGGCAGGAGCTCCACCAGCTTTAGCAGGCTACTGCTCAGCAGGAAGCATACTCACCACGAAGACTGTCAGAAAAACCCCAGCGCAAGGCACCAGTTCCAATCCTGGCTCTGGCCCATTGCCGACGTTGAAGAGTGCGGCCCCGAAGGATGGCAAGATCTGTCCCTGGCCTATTACATGATCCTGATGCTCTGGAACCACATCTTGGATCTCCCAAAGGAACTGGGAGTAGGTAGAGGAAGCCATGAAGATCACCAGGGCTGTCTATCTGTCCTGCTTGGAGGCTGCCTCTCATGATGCCTGAGCCTTCAAATCTACCAACTTGTTCTAATACGCGGCACTCAAAATCGGCCCCAGGAGGGAGTTGGCTGAGCCGAGGAATGTGCACGCTGAATTGCTCCGCACGATGGTTTTTACCTGTGCTTGAAAGCCTGACACTATACCTACTATTATGGGACTCTGATATGCCTGCGGCTGGCATTGGTTGATCTGGGCTCCCAAGCTCAGGGTCATCATACTTACCCATTCCATACTATTATTAGGGAGCAATACCCTGGTTGATCTTCTAGACTACTGATATTCCCATATAACAGATAGAGCTGAGTAAAATACAGAGAAATAACTCTGTCTCTTGTGATCCTTGTCTGCAGGTAGCACGGTCCTCTAGGGCAAAAACATGCACAGTCTTTCAATGCATATACTCCAGGCACTTTATTTGAAAATCCACACAGGATACAGCAGTAAATGAAAACAAATGTAACAGAAAACCCTATAAACAAAAACCTAGCTCGTCTGAGCACTAACTGACATTAGGTTCCCTATCTCTCAGGGTTAAACTAAACAAAACAATATTGCACCAACCTTATTAGAGAGCAACACTCTGCTATCTAACCTGTTGCTTTCCTTTCTGCACTCCCAGTGCTCCAAGCCAGCCTTGCCCTGACTGCTTTGCTTTCTGCACTCCCAGTGCTCCAAGCCAGCCTTGCCCTGACTGCTTTCCTTTCTGCACTCCCAGTGCTCCAAGCCAGCCTTGCCCTGAGTGCTTCCTTTCTGCACTCCAAGTGCCTAGTCTCCTTGACTCTATCTGGAGAGAACAGCCTCTCTCTCCTACCTGCTTCCTGGGAGGAAGCCAGCAATCCCTCTCCTTTTCCTGCCTAGCCGGGAGGGGTTTATTCCCACTGCAATAGCTCATTAACTGCAGCTGAGCAGTGGGTTGGAGACGATCCAAAAAACCCTGGCCTGGATCTATGTCTCCCCAGAAAACCACTAAACTGTGGAGTGGAGCATTGGCCCACCCTTCTCTCCAAATGCTCCACCCCAGGGGCCCATAACTAAACAGTGTTTTGTGTTGCCTACAACATATCCTACACATACTCCCCCTGGGGTTAAAAGGCCTATCTGACTTCACTTTATCACACTCTGTATAATGCTTTATCTCTTTCTTTCTATCTATCTATCGATCTATCTTCCTAGATCTCTCTTAGCGCTCTCTTAGCTCTCCCTGTCATGATCTCATCTTCAGTAATAGTCCTGCTATGATAACTTTAGATTTCTATTAAATATTGCAGCTGTTATGAAACGTCAGCTACTCCATTAGCTCTCAGCACACAGTGTGCGGATATATAGCCCTTTGCTGCTGGAGGTTTAACTCCACCTCCAACTGCATCATTAGTTAGCCCAGAACAAGAGTTCCAGGATGGCTAATGTCAATTCTGTGCATATTAAACCTTTGTCATGCTGGTGACATACAACCAATGGTATCAAATAAAAGGGGTCCAAGCACTCCTTGGTTCAAGACAGGCACTTTATTGGAACCACAGCAACATCTTGATAAAGACCTATTCAGTCGAAACATTGCTGTGGTTCCAGTAAAGTGCCTGTCTTGAACCAAGGAGTACCTGGAACCCTTTTATTTTATTCAATTGATCTTAAAAATCTGGTGTTTGGTTCTGGCACAGCAAGCATCCTGGCTCTGACTGATGGGAGTAAGTGCAGTTCCATACATTTTTTCAAAGGATACAACCAATGGTGGCATGGCTTCCCCTCAATGCCACCCAATTCGTCCCCTTAGCCCATCCTCCCTGAACCCCCTTCTCCTCCAGTGAGGGTGGTGATGCCAACCGAGGAGGACCTGGCTGAGGAAGGACTTGGCCTGTAAGCAGGGCCGGATTAACATAGGGGCTGATGGAGCTGCAGCTCCAGGCCCAGGCCCATGGAATAGGCCCATTTAAAAAAATATATATATATTTTTTTTTATTTTTATTTTTTAAACACGCCTCTCTTAGGTTTGCCACCTGCCTGGAATTTTAATGGCACAGACGGTATTTGAGGCTGCCTGGCCGTGCCGGTATTGCAGTAATACTGGCAATACAAACGCAGGTAATTTTCTCAGAATAAATGGAAATTACTCTGCAATACCAGCACCGGCCACTGTGTGTGGAGAGAGGCAGGGATAGGAAGTTACAGAATATCCCTGCCTCTCTCTACTACTCACTGATCCGTGGGGGAGCAGCTACAGAGCACAGAGAGTCCAGACAGCAGCTCTACAGCTCAGGTAAGTGAGGGATGGGGGAAAGGCAGCAGGGACACATGGGGACACAGACACTAGGTGACATATGGGGACACTGAGACACTAGGGGACACAGACACTAGGGGACACATGATGACACATACACTAGGGGACACTGAGACACTAGGACACAGACACTGGGAGACCTGGGAACACTGAGACACTGGAAAATATGTGGACACTGAGACACTAGGGGACACTGAGATACTTGGGGACATATGGGGACACAGACACTAGGGGACCCAGACACTAGGGGACACTGAGACACTAGGACACATGGGGACACAGACACTGGGAGACCTGGGGACACATACACTTGGGGACACTGGAAAACATGGGGACACTGAGACACTAGGGGACACTGGGACACATGGGGATGCTGAGACACATGAGGACGCTGTGTGACATAGGGACATTGGGAGACATTGGGACACGGAGACACTATGTCCCCCAGCCAGTGTCCCTAGTGTCTCAGTGTCCCCAAGTCTCCCAGTGTCTCAGTGTGCTTAGTGTCCCCATGTGTCCCAGTGTCCCCATGTCTATGTCCACAACTGTCCCCATGTCTCCCCAAGTGTCTGTCTCCCAGCCAGTGTCCCCTAGTCTCCCAGTATCTCCTAGTCTCCCTGTATCCGCTAGTCTCCCAGTGTCCCCTAGTCTCCCAGTCTCTGTGTCCCTAGTGTCTTAGTGTCCCCAAATGTTTCAGTATCTCCATGTCTCCCAGTGTCTGTGTTCCTAGTGTCTCAGTGTGCCTGGTGTCCCCATGCCTCCCAGTGTCCGTATATGTCCCAGTCTATGTCCACAACTGTCCCCATGTCTCCCAGTGTCCCCAAGGGTCTGTCTCCCAGCCAGTGTCCCCTAGTCTCCCAGTGTCCCCTAGTCTCCCAGTGTCTGTGTTCCCATGTCTGTGTCCCTAGTGTCTTAGTGTCCCCAAATGTTTCAGTGTCCCCATGTCTCCCAGTGTCTGTGTCCCTAGTATCTCAGTGTCCCCATTTCTCCCAGTTTCCCTAAATGTCTCAGTGTCCCCATGTCTCCCAGTGTCCCCATGTCTCTGTGTCCCCGGGTCTCTCAGTGTCCCCATGTCTCTCAGTGTCTCCAGTATCTTAGTGACATGGGGACACACTGAGACATTGGGACACTGGGAGAAATGGGGACACAGACACTGGGAGACTAGGGGACTGGGCGACATGGGGACACTGACACTGTGTTACATAGGGACACTGAGACACTGGGTGACTTGCAAGACTGAGACACTGGGAGCAATCCATCTATACAGCAGAATCAAACTGTGAGTAGTTTGTTGGTGATTTTACAGAATTTTCTCTGATGTCACTCCTTGTGATTTACATCATGTGATGTCACGCATAACTAATTAATTATACAAATGATTAAGGCTGGTATTTTTTTCCAATAAAGGTGGCAACCTTAACTACTCTTCACATACTCTTGCTTAAAGGAGCACTGTAGTGTCAGGAACACAATCATGTGTTTCTTACCCTATTATGTTAAAACCACCACCCTGGCCCCTTCTTGCCTCCCTAAATATAGTAAAATATTACTTGTATTCAATTCTGCAGCTGCTGGCTCAGAAGTGGTGGTCTGAGCAAATTACAATACTTCCCCATAGGATTGGCTGAGACTGTCAACTAGGCAGATCAGGGGCAGAACCAGCCCCTCAGCATCTCCTCATAAAGATAAATTTAATCAATGCATCTCTATAAGGAAAGTTCAGTGTCTGCATGCAGAGGGTGGAGACACTAAATGGCAGTGCTGCACACTAGGCAGTACTGCCCCAGGAAGCACCTCTAGCAGCCATCTAAGGAGCGGCCAGTAGAGTTATTTTCTCTGAAAAGACAATCTTTACTGCAAAAAGCCTGAATGGAATGATTCTACTTACCAGAACAAATACAATAAGCTGTAGTTGTTCTGGTGACTATAGTGTCCCCTTAAGTTTGGAAGCTTAAGAGGGATGTATGGGAACAAAACTTGTGTGCACTGGTTGACATTAAAGTTAGTTTAGGTAATGCAGACGTTGGTCTCTCTAACACTGTGGCATGTCCCCTTTCTTCTACACTCACTGCAGACACCTTTTCTCTGTCTCAGACTATATACCAGCAACTTCTGCCTGCTAGTAAGACGGTAAGGAGACAAGTGGACCAGCGAGTGCGAGGGGACAGCCCTTAGAAAGAATGGAGTGAGCGCATCATTAGACGCATTTATGTCAAGCTCAAGATGCATTCATGCCAGGCTGACCTTCCAATTCTTTGGACAAATATGCCCCCTTTTTGGGCATGTTCACCCCTTTTGGCAGGTCTTGTCACGTGATTCGCGCCAGTGGCACACCCTTTTACCCAGCCCATTGACTTCCTGCTTCACTGTACACCGCTGTTAGGGGTTATGGATTTACTTGAAGGATGAAAGCATAAATTAGAGAGAAATTAGCATAGAGTATGTGTTTTCTTATAGCTGCATCCTATGAGTTTCCCTCCAGCACCATCTCCATCAGATACATGACGCTTGGGAGGTATGATTGTTTTAGTGTTTTTGGTCGATAAGATTCCGTAATTAGGCCCATCATAATTGTCAGCACCAGGCCCACTGTGCTCTTAATCCGGCCCTGCCTGTAAGAATTTTTCTAACTAAAAACAGTGTTTTTTTTCAAACACTGTTTTTTTCTTGGTGTGGTGTAGCTTGAACGGTTTGAAGCTGCATATTTTGTGTGTACCCGGATTCCTTTTCGTGTGCTTCGTAAATAATTGCCTTTTTTTTTTCATATACTCATAATTTATGGCCGTGTTATTTCCTGCAAATATTTCTTTATAAAGCGTTTCCTCTTGACTTTGCGCATCCCGCCATTCAGGCAGTAATTAAGGGCGTTAGCTCCTTTTTCATCTTTGTTATTTCAGACTTGGGCATTAGTAGAAAGGAAACAGAACAGAATAGCGTTAGTTCGAATGCCCTTTACTGCGGACAACTTGTGTGTGGAAATATACCAACAAGAATAACTTCCTGAAATATTTCATGAAACATTTGGAAACACGGCCAGTTCCACAATTAGCTAAAATCCCCGACCAGAACCTTTTTTTTTTTTTTTCACTTGTTGAACTTCTGATTTTTTTTGTTTATTTATATATTTATTAATATATTTATTTTACTTTTTTTTTTTTAATCAAGTGAAGACCCTGTTGAACTGCTATACAAGATGTGTTATGTTGCCACTTTATAGAAGACAGTTTTTCTTAAAAACACGGGAAAGGTAATCTTCCTAAATCACGGAGTTCAGCTAGATCCCCATTTTTTTTAATAAGTTAGTGATTTATGGTTCCCTATTGACTGTCAGTAACAATCATGATATCAACACTTATATGAACAAGTGTCAGGAATGCTGGTTACAGTTTGTGAGAATTCAAAGTTAATTTCTAATTCAAGGTTAAACAGCCAAATTGGTTAAAATCTCTAAGTCAAATATGCTTATAGTTCAGATCCTTTGGTATTAAACTTTAAATTCACAAGAAAATAAATTTTAAAAAATCTACTATATCAATAGGCCAGTGAGAGTATCAGTTTCAAGGAATTGTTAATGCTTTTTAAAATTAAACCCAGTGTGTGCTATCACTTTGTTGGGATTCCATTGAGCTAGCTATGATGAATAAAAGGTACATTGTCGATATTTTGGAATTATTACATCACATGATTATTCACTAAACTGCACATTCAATGGAATTCAACGTGAATACAAACTAATTTTAAAATTTTTAGCCAAAACTGGCAAACTAAAAACATGACTTGGATAATTTTTTTATTTGGGTATTGTCGTCTAAAATTTTAATTTTACTTTGAATTGTTGGTTATTAAACACCACATATTAATCTGTGCACGTGATAGATATTGCTTTCAATTTCAAACGATTTCCAATGATTTGTGGAATAAAGTTTCACTTTAGTATATTTCTTAAGTCTGGTTTAAGCTGATAGTAAGATCTGTATACTAAGCTTGTTGAATAACCCTTCTGATGTATATCATTTCCTGTTACATTAATGAAAACGATTTCACAACCAGTGAAGTACCCATCGCAATTCTCATTTCAGAAATTTCTTTTGGGGACAATCTGAAGGGGTAGAGAGGACTTGGTCAGCAAATAATGTTCCTGTTTTGTTTCTTTTTGGAGAGGCATTGTATTCCAGAGAACAAGATATTTTGGTCATCCGCAAACTGTCTGAAAGAGGAACCAATTTTCCTTATGATAAGTCTTTTAATTTCTTTATGCCATGTGCATGTTTAAGCCTACTCCTTATAAGAGATACTTTGTTTCTATAAATATATTGCCATTAAAACTGTGAGTTTTTTAGCTGATGATAGCACAATATAATTTTCATAATGCTGCCATTAACATTAGAGATACTAAGGATGAGTAGGGGATGTTTTTCCCACCATGCAGATGGTATTCTTTGTAGGGAACACCTATCCGCAGCACTAATAATGTGCCTTTTTGGAGCATTAGTGGGCTTGTGAGGGGAGAGACGTACCAGGAGCCTTGGCCAGTGTCCCCTGTAGTGTAGTCAGCCTGCTAATATTGATAGATTGATAGAGCTACAGGAACAGTTATAGAGGGTGCATAACTCAGAACTAGTCCCAGCTCCTCCAGGGTCTGTGTGTGAGGCTGGACAGGAAGTGGAAGGGATCATTTCCCACCTGCCCGCTAATAGCCTCTCACTGTCATGATACCTGTCCCTTGCAGTGGCGTGCCATCATGGAAGTGACAACTCTTTTGTGTTCCGATGCATGACCCGTTCCCCATTCCTCTCTACCTTCCTGGTGCCTCATTTTGACATAATTTATGGCATGCAACCCTTCCATTGGTCTCCTTTCCGTCAGTCTGTGGATGATGTGTACATACTTGTGGCATCACAGTTCTCTGTAACCAACCACAGCCCTGTTTAGGGTACCTATACTTCTTGGTTGTCCTTGCTTCCTTTCCCTGCTCTGGTTCATGTTACCCGAGAGTGCCTTTATAATGTATATTGTATTTACCTTTTTTCTGACTTTGGCTTGTTTGACCATGCTTGCTCACTTTTATCCCGACCTAGCCTTGACTATCGATTCTCTGTATCGCTGTTATCCTAGGCCCAGTCTTTCTCTCGTTTACTCTGTCTGCTGGCAAACATTTCATTTTATCTTTCTCAGGCACAAGCCCGGCCACTCTACAGACTGGTACGTTTTCGTTTACTGTTTTCTTTAGGTTTACATATTAGGGAAGTGTCTTGCTGAAGTTGTAGGGACAGTGCTGAGTGATGCACACTGTATAACAGCTCCTGTAGCTCTGCTATCAATCATAGGAGGGTGAATACTTTGCAAATAACCCTTCAAACTTCATAAACCTAAACACCCCTTTTACCTAATCCTGATTTAATACCTCTCCAAAGCTAGTAAACTCTTTTATTGGTACAAATTTAAACACCTGAAACAAAATCCTTTACCTTAATCCTATGTTTAACCCTAAATTAAACGCACCCTGTACCCCAATACAAAATTTATCTCCATTCTAACCCTAAACTCAATAATACTATACACCCCTTTACCACAACTATAGCCCATCTAAAGCTTTTAATCCTCTTAACACTAAACTCTACCAAAATCTAACTCTGACATTAACCTCTCTCTCACCTTTACCCCCCTGCTTTACCCCAACCACTTCGAAAGTTATCTTTAACCCTGCATGTATTTACGCAGCTGCATGAACTCACCATACTCAAAGATTCCAATAAAATACATCACAAGTAGAAATATACACATGCACGCATACACAGTTGTCAAATGTGTATATATATATATATATATATATATATATATACATGTTTTAGATTTTTTTTTTTTATGCTTGCAAGTTAATAATCTGATTAAATTCAGTTTATCTGCCTTTTCCAGGGTGGGGGAGCAGGGGGCACCTTAGAATTATGTGCCTATAGGTGTCTGACATGTAAAACTAGTTCTGGGGTTAGTGGTTACTTTGAGCAAGAATTAGCGGAGTGAGAAGTGCTTATAGTTAGGAGACTACCCATGTAAGTGTTGGAGGTAATGGCACCAAAGATGATATGGGCTGTAACTCCCATCATTCTCTGCCTGGTTCTGAGTGATTATATATGTAGCATCTCTAGTGTTTAGAACACTGTGTGCCTGGATTACATTATAAATACCCATGTCGTATGTTACATACATGGGATTTAGGGAGATGTATGTTCATGCCTAACAGCTGGATCGTAAAAGCTTTGCAGCGAAACCTATGGTACCAAAGAAAGTGAGGCAGGAAGCTAGTTACTAGATACAATAGCAAGCAGTTTCCTAGTTATTTAAACTAATGGTGGAAAAAGTGCAGCTCTGTTGTCCATTTTACCATCCTACTGATGCTGCCACTTTATGAGCGATCCCAAAAAACAAGAACAAAAAAAAAAAAAAGAGAACAGAAGAAATTAAAAAATTGCAGAGAAATAAAATACAATAACCAGAATAGTGTGTAAACTTAGAACATTTATCTATAGTGATCACCCAACTCACTTCTGATGAATAGTACTTGCAAATATATTGGTTAGAGTACAATCATGGTGGTTTCACTCTTGCAAGGAGAAAAAAAACCAGGAGCAACAGATAGTGTAAAACAGTTAAGAAGTGTATTTCACACAGCTATTAAAACCACACTTACAAAACACTTTGCACCACAAACATTAAGTGCAAGAGGATTGTTAGCAAATAAGGAAGCCACATCCATCTTAACCCCACATATAATCAGCCCTGACAGGACCGGCTGGCCTCTCTGATATTATATAATGGCTCCCTCTCAATGGTAATCAAAGGGGAAACAGCCATTATTTCAATGACCGGGCTCTAACTGATGACATTTATCTTGCAACTGATATGGACTAAGGGAGTTATCAACAAACTGAAAAAGTACAGACAATTAATGTTCTAATTAATATGGATACACGTGAAGCCTAAATCTACTCTTCATTAATCCCATCTATATTGGTTAAAAAGCACACATAGTAAAAAAAAAAAATATTTTTTTTTTAAAAAGGGAATTTGGGACATACCCAGAACATGCATTTCTCAGCAAATGGTGCTTCTGTGGAGACCAAACGGTATACAAAATACAGATTAAGGAACAGCACACATGAAAATACAGTTTTACATTTTACAAAGCTACTTCAAATCACCTATGGCATTCAGTTCCACCATATGGGCATATCATGTTAAGCCCACCACTACCCCCATCTTCAGGGGCCCCTTTGGAGGTGACCACAGGAAAGTATAAATTTAACCAGGTTTTGGATGAGAATGTCACTTTAATGATAAGTTTCTTTTGATATAGACCAGATACATGATGTGCATTATGAGTATATACATCAAATCACTAGCACTTTAACTGTTTTGTTTGGACACTATATTTTTTTTAATTATGTTTTTATCACATTAATCTTGCATTTTATATATATAGATATATATTCACAATGCTCTTACAACAGATTATTTAAATACACTTTAGCTTATTTGGCACTAGCACTATTTATATTGGGGTACTGTGGAGTAGTGGAGGGTTTAACACAATATGGCCATATGGTGGAACTGAATCCGTATATTGTTTGCTGACATTGGTCATTTGAAGTAGCCTAGTAACATTTTAAACTGTATTGTGAGCGTGTTGCTCCTTATAGAGATTTTGGCTAAATAGATACAAAATACAGATTTACTAAATACAGTAAAAACCCCAAACATCGGGGTTCATCAGCTCAATGAAGTGTTTAACCCCCTTCCTCCCCCTTCAGCCCAACGGGAGTGGGACCCTGAGGGCGTGGGCAACCTCAGGGCACTATAGTGCCAGGAAAACAAGTTTGTTTTCCTGGCACTATAGTGGTCCTTTAACGGAGTGGTAGAACACAAATTCTCCTTATTCTGCGCTTAAAAGAAGGGGGGGGGGGAATGAGGGAAAGTAATTCAGCTCCTCTCTTATATATTTAGTTAAACCAAAAAACTGTAATACGGTCTTCAGCGGCTCGTGCGTTTGGACATCTGCAAGCACCACCCCAATATGATAAATTTATGATTGGCTTACTTTATCGCATAACAACTCTGAAAGCAATAGTACATACATATCTAATTTGTCTTTTTTCTTAATGATAAATGAAGTGCTTTAGAGTTGTGAAATCAGTTCACTTCACTCCAGCGCTGGGACCACAACCACTATAAAGAATTCCAGCTCCTTCCTGTCTCCAGACCAAGGGACGACTGACAACTTTCACATATGAAGTACATATGAATGGCCTTTTTTGCACCAACTGTATCAACCTACTGTCCCTCCACCCGCTGCTATGCTGGTCTGGTATCTATTTACAAAGAGAACAATATTATATCATAATACAATAATAACAATAATAATATTAATAACAACACCAACTTTCTATATGTATATTTTTATTTGTTGCTCAATCAGTTGAAGAATTTTTGGTAATTAAAACGACACAATATTTTTGAAGAATGAAAAGGACATTAACATACTGAACATATGACTAACACATCTTGTATTTCCACGAATCAATGATAACAATTGGCCTTAAACAATCGCTTTGATAGTATCGCTCGAACCTCTTTGATTTTTCCGTCCTCCTAAATTATGAAAAGAAAGACCCAACATCAAATGCAAGTATCTTGTTAATAATTAGTTAACTATGGTCAAGTGCTTGGGTACAGTGGCTTTTTATAGATTTCCATTGTAGATGAGTTGTAGATAATTAAGTGGATACTGTTGATGTGAAGGTTGGTTACATTAAAACCTTAATATTGCACAGTATGAGGTTTAAAAAAAAAAGAAATTAAAGTGATTAATCAAAACATAGTTGATAGCCATTCGTTAATGTGTTTTAACAATCAAACAACAACTAAGGAATGTAAATTTACTGGTTGTTGACCTTGGATAACCTTTGGCCATTATGTTGAGTTAACTTGATAAATTAGTGAAAGGGATTGTTTACCTGTCGATATTGAAGCTTAGTTGGCCTTCCAAGACTTTGTGGCTACTGTGTATCAGCACAATCTGGAATGCAAATGATTGACAAGCGGCACAAGGACTTGTATTGATTAGCTGATTCGGGCAATATTTCTGAGGCTTAATTGTTGGCTGCATAGGCCTTAGTATGATCACTATGACTATGGAAACAACTTAGTTTAGTCTTCTCACTTCTCACTGCCTCATACTGAGACTTCCAATGCAAGGCTTCTGTGGTAAATACTGTAGCGAGATCCTTTACAGCTGATGTTGGATATGGATATATTATTATTTTTATTTTTTATTTTTTAATTCTTTATTTTTGTTGTAGAAGATATTACAAGCATGCCTGTAATGCCACGACGGCTGTTACAGGCTATTTGAATACAAACATAGTTGAACATTTGCGTGGCATTTAGAGAAGAAGCACAATTTTATGAAGTTTGTAATGCAAGCTGAATATAGGCTAAGTAAGTACGATTAATGTAGTGGGTCACGTTGAGGTCAGCGAGTAAAACATGAAACATATATTGGTTCTTAAGTATGAAACAGTTCGCTTAGCTATGCAGGAACACTGTGATCACACTGAACAGGGGCTTCGTGTGGGTATGCAGTCTAGCTATGCTATACAGTAGGCTCAGGTAAATGGACAAGTCACAGTTTGTGTTATTTGTTCACTACATGCTACTGCTGGAAGATGTCAGTTAATCACTGTGAGCCTCGAGTGGGTTATCTCATCCTATGCCCGTGATGGTCAGACTGGGTGCATGTGTGTACAGCAGGGAAAGACGTCAGGCTTAAGATCTACACATCATGCATCAGGTAGGGCAAACAAGAGGCTATTCAAATTAACATACTGACTGCATGTGGATTTAAAGGCACAGGCTTATTTACGGCTTGTCTGTCGCATGTGAGTCAATAACAAAAGTAACGGTTAATTCAAAGGGCAAAACAAATATTAACCATAACCATGTCCTTGGACAATATGGCCTCCACAGGGGTCTGGCAGATCAGGTAGCTCTGGCGTGACTTGTGCAGCAGAAGGTAAGTCCGATCAGCCAACTCCCAACAACGGGAAGTGCAGAGAACCTGGAAGGTTGGTTGGGTGGTACCTGAGTGGTTTGTTTCTCCCTCCCCTTAAATAAACAAAGACCATTGTGTCTCCTGTGCGTGGGTGCTGTGGGTGGATCGGGCTGGGTCTCTGGGGAAGCTTGATGGCAGCTGGGGTCGCCGCGGGTTTCCCACCATCTGAGGCTGACGGCCATGGGCGGGCAGGCTCACTCGATGATCTGGGTTCCAGGACGCTTAGAGAGGTTGCAGTGAGGCAGGGAATGTCCCCGGCGCTTCCCAGTACTTTTCTTGGCTTGTGATGCAAGTCCCTTTTCCCCTACACACATGCCACTTCCAGCCCAGCTCGCCCTGGTAGCCGGTGCCTGGTTTCCTTTGATCTTCTTTCTTGTGGAGAGATCGCATATTCGAGTCTTCCAGTGTCAAAGTGCTACCTGGACATGTGGCCCACTGTGTGAGTGTAGCTCCATGTGGGCTTTCCGCCCAGGTGAGGAACTGTGAGCTGGAGCGGCTGCAGGAACTGACTGTGTGACAGGCAAGTGAGTGCTGAGCTTGTGCCAGAACTTCTGGCATATAGCGTTGAATCTTGCATTGAATGACTCAATCCACTGCCGGTCATCATAGCCTGGTCAACTGGGCTGCGGAGCAGGCCCGGCCGCCATCTTAGTTGCTCCACATGGATGTCGAGGTGGCTGACGAGGAAATCTCTGCCTCCAATGTTGTATGCCCCAGTGGGGCCGGGGATGTCCCCCCTGGTCCAAGGGGGTGGTGATGGGGCTGTGAGAGGTAGCCACGGGGTGCTCTCTCAGCTTTGGGAGATTGGCCGCCTCTCCATTTCACTGGCTTGCCGACCCAACAGGCCTTAGGGTTGGACGGATTTACCGCTTGTGTATATGTTCTGGTCCGGGCAAAAAAGATTGTACCAGCTGACAGCATAAGAACTCACGTAGTTTAAGGCCAGTGGTAGCCAGAATAGAGCATTAAAAGGCTTAATATTAGCGCCATGTGTCCGGAGCTACTGAGGGATACGTCCAGCCATCTTGGCTGTCAGACCCCGCCCCCCGATATGGATATATTATTACCTCATATTTAGAGTACCACCAAATTCTCTAGCATTGAATATACCGATTAAAGGGACACTATAGGCACTGTAACTGCTTCATCTCGCTGAAGTGGCTGTAGTGTCTGGAGTCCCCTGGTGCCATCCTTCCATTCAGCGTTAAACATTTTTTATTGTTTTAATGCTAAATGAGAGTTCACAGAAGCCCATTTCCTCTGTGCTGCCTGGGCTAATGAGGAAGCAGTGGCATGAGCAACTGTGGGCAACTGTAATTGGTTAATAATGTGTTGGTTGATCACTGTCAGCCTATCACAGTGCCCATTGCTGGTATGAATTTGTAGGGCTAGAAGGAAGTGTGTAACCTCTTAGATATATCTCCAGTAGAGGTCATGTTCTCGATGACCAGTGACCCTCATTCAGTGGTAAACTTCTCAAAAAATTTTTTAAACTGAATGGAGGAACAGTGCCAGAGAACTTTAGGCATTATAACCCATTAATGAGATAAAATGGTTATAGTGACTAGAGTGTCCCTCTAAGAAATGTTAAAAAATGTAGAATGACAGACAGCAACAAATGGATTAAAGGGAAACTATAGTCACCAAAACAATTTTAGTTTGATGACGCAGTTTTCGTGTATAGATCATGCCCCTGTAATCTCATGGCTCAATTATCTAACATTTAGAAGTTTAATCACTTTGTTTATGCAGCCCTCCCTGCATGTGACTTACACAGCCTTCTGAAACACTTCCTGTAAAGTAAGATCTAATGTTTACACTCCCCTTATTGCACAGTCTTTCTACTCTAGAATTTCTTATCTCCTACTCTGTTAATAGCTTGCTTACAGGAGCCACCTGTGTATGATTAAAGTTCAATTTACAGAGCAGGAGATAAACACTTCTAGAGTAAGTTAACATCTGATTTTCATGCAAGCTGTCAGTCACAGCCAAGGGAGATGTGGCAAGGGCTGCATAAACATAAACAAGAGTAATTTAACTCCTAAATGTAAGAGAATTGAGCATAGAAACTGCAGAGGCATGATTTATACCACAACTGCTTCATTAAGATAAAAAAACTTTGATGACTATAGTGTGCCTTATACAATGTTTTGAGAACCCTAACATGAAGCTTGATATCTACAGGGAAATGACAAGTAAAAAAACACAAGTTGTTTAGCATATGTCTAGAACTCACAAAGAGAAAGATAATGATACTGCTAACAGAGAAGGGAACATTTAACAAATTATCAAAACAGAACAGAACACCGAGAAAGAACTGTTGAATAGGTATGATGTTTAACAAGAGCTGTATCATGAACCCTTATGGAACAGAACAGGTCAGCAAGCGGTTGATGACAAGATGTAGAGCAGGAGTCCTCAAACTCCGGCCCCCCAGATGTTGCTGAACTACAACTCCCATGATTCTTTGAATTACATAGATAGCCAGAGAATCATGGGAGTTGTAGTTCAGCAACATCTGGGGGCCCGGAGTTTGAGGACCACTGATGTAGAGTAACAGAGAGATCAAGAAGAATAATCAGGGGAACTGAGCCCTAAGATGTTTTAGAGATCATGTGATTTGATATTTTCATGAAGGAACAATGTGATACAACTACATTTGATTGGTTTTGAACTCATATTTATGCTGTATTTTCTCTTCTATTCAAATCTTTTTTTTTAGTTTTGATTTAAAAAAAATTTTTTTAAAGAATTTTAATTAGGTCTATCTGCAACTTAACCTCACCTCCTGGGCCACGTTATCCCATTTTCACACAGCATCCTTCTAATTGGAAAGTTAACAGTGTAACAGCTAATAGGAGATAAAACGTTTACGATTGTAGGAAGGAAGGAGGTTGGATTGTGGTATTACCTAAAAGGAGATCATGTGTGACGGCCTCAGTCTTGCCCTTATCCCAAAATAATAGACAGCAATTTAGGAACTGGACAGAAGAATTCCAAATAGAGAATCTCTAGGGTAGGACCATTTTTAAAAATAACATTTATCTGGTATGCCAAAGTGGACATCTTCGTTGACTAGAATAGTGAATGGTGACAGAAAATTTGTCCTACGAATTTTGTGAGCATAAAAAATAGTAGATAAATATTTAAATTAATGGTTAACGGAAACTACAGTTTAATCCAGTGTATTGATAATTTGTTTATACTTTTATTAAATAGTTTAGCTTTTTTCTGAAGTGGAGTATTGCAGTTTTTTGCTCTAATTGTAGCTTTACTAGCTGATGGTTATTACTATCGCTGGGACTAAATAAACTCTGCCCTTCTCTCTGGCATCTATTTAGGTAACTGTTGGCCTCAATTGTCCCCAGAGTTTCTACCGCTTGGGGTGGGATTATATGTTACTGGGTTTGCTGTTGAGAGTTATGGAATTGTCTGTTTGTGATTCACCAGATGTCTCTTATGTTTAAGTCCCCCTGTGCCAATTATAGGTGCCATGGGTGTAATTATTGTTGTTAAATGTTTTTTGTGCTCTCCTGTCCTGATGCTCTCAACCAACCAAATGCGGATTTGCATGTGGAGCCTGTACAGCGCCACCTGTTGGTTGTGAGGATCTTGAAACAGCTATGTGCACTACCTGAATAGCAAGGCTCGTTAATTTGCATATTCAGATAGATTTGCATATTATGATTTCTGCAGGAAGGGGAGATATTTCCTGTTATTTATTGTTTTCCCCACCCCTTTATAAATATGTTAGTGTGTTATTATGAATTCCTTTATTTTTCCCGATATGATTTGGATATTTATATTAGATTGCTTTTGTCACCGTACTTTTTTTTATTTGCATAAAAACATGGTACAGATATCACTGTTTTGTATACATGGAATATTGAGAAGTAACAATTATCTGTATGCGTCAAATATATAGAAAACAAGAATTTGTTGATAACAATTGTCTGTATGGTTTGTGAAACAAGATGTGTTTAAGTAAATACAAAACCAAAGAACAAAGCTAACCCTGGTAGAATGGTATGGAGTTTTCCCCTTCGGTTAGCTTGCCCATGCTATTGCGTCTTGCCCAGGATGCGTGTGGGATCCCCCTTCATGGGGAATGCTGAAGGTACGTGCACCACCAGGACCAGATTGTAACGAGAATATACCCCTACACGCAGGATCCAGCTAAACAGAGGCAAATACAGAGGAGAGATACGTCTACCGGACCTTAGAATGGCCGGACTCGACGTATATGAGAGGAGACAGAGCCAGGAACAAACCGAGGTCAAGGGCACAGAGAGACAGCGTAAACTAGGACAAGCCGGGGTCTGGTACACGGAAAACAGCAAGCCGGCAAACAGTACAGATAAGGATAAAGCGAAAACGAAGTCAGAATACGAAGCCAAAGTCAATACGAGAAAACACAACTGAACACCACAAGCGCTAAAGGGAACTGAAACAGAAACCACGATAGGGCAACGAGCTAAGGGAAAAAGGTAAGTTTAAATAGCTTTAAAACGAAAGTGATTGGCTCCTGTCACTTCCACACCCCCTATAGGTAATTGTACAGGGAGTGTGGTATGACAGGAGCCAATGGGAGCCTTTTGGCAATTAGGCTCCCACTGTCTCTTTAAGAGCGCGCCCGAGACTCGCGGCGCGCTCTTAGTTTCAGGCGGGACACGTGACCGCTTCACGCGGTCACTGCCCGCCTTCCATCTGAAGCAGTCGGATGAGCCGCGCGCGGCTCGTGCAGCCGCAGGACCGCGCGCGGCTTGAAGAGAGGACCGCGACCGGCCCCCGGTTAAGGTAAGTAACGCTACAGTACCCCCCCCTGAGGACACGCCCCCCGGGCGGGTAGGACCAGGCCTGGCAGGAAAACGAGAATGGAAAGAGCGCACAAGACGGGGAGCATGGACAGCATCAGCCGAAATCCAACTGTGCTCCTCAGGCCCATAACCCTTCCAATGTACCAAGTACTGAAGTCGACCCCTAAGGAAACGAGAGTCAAGAACAGCAGACACTTCAAACTCCTCATGACCCTCCACCGAGATAGGAGGGGGAGGAGGAGTATGCCGGGTATAGCGGTTGCGTACGAAAGGTTTCAACAATGAGGTGTGAAAAACATTAGGAATACGTAGATTCTTAGGCAGGCCTAAGGCATAAGAAACAGGATTAACCTTATGTATAATACGATAAGGTCCAATGAAGCGGGGAGCCAATTTCATAGAAGGCACCCGGAGACGAATATTCCGCGTGGAAAGCAAAACCCTGTCCCCCACAACATAGGACGGAGCTGCTCTGCGATGCTTGTCAGCCTGAGCCTTCTGGCGAGTAGCAGAGTCCACCAAAGAACGCTGAACCTGCTCCCAAGTATTACGCAAACCAGCCAAATGCTCATCCAGAACTGGCATGCCCTGTGAGGAGAATGCAGCCGGAAGAACAACGGGATGCTGGCCATAGACAACGTAAAAAGGGCTCTTGCCGGAAGAATCATGAGTGGCGTTATTCCGAGCAAATTCAGCCCAAGGAAGCAGGTCAGACCAATTGTCCTGATGGTGAGACACAAAACAACGGAGGTATTGCTCCAGAGACTGGTTGGCACGTTCAGCAGCCCCATTAGACTGGGGATGATAAGCGGAAGAAAATGAGAGAGAAATACCCATTTCTGAACAAAAGGCCCTCCAGAACCTGGAAATAAATTGGCTACCCCTATCGGATACAATAGATACGGGAATCCCATGTAATCGAAATACTTCTCTAGCGAAGATATGAGCCAGTTCCTTGGATGTGGGCAACTTGCGAAGAGACACGAAGTGAGCCATTTTGGAGAACCGATCCACTATCATCAGGATCACTGTGTTACCATTTGAAGGGGGTAATTCAACAATAAAATCCATGGACAGGTTAGACCAAGGTCTCTCTGGAACGGGTAACGGATGCAACAGCCCACAAGGAACTCTACGGGAGGATTTCATACATGCACAAGTAGTACAAGCACTTATATAGTCAGTGACATCCTTTCGTAAGGAATCCCACCAAAAATACCGAGAAACAGCTGACACCGTTTTGGAAATACCAGGATGTCCAGCGGTCTTAGTATCATGATATAATGACATAATATCCCGTCTCTCAGGAACATCAACGAACAGTTTATCATTAGGCCTCTCGCTAGGTGCCATGCTTTGTTTCGCTTGTATGGCCTGCAAGAGGGACGAGGAAATAGACAAAATAGTAGTAGCTATTATCCTGTCTGGGGGAATGACAGGAGTAACATCAATCTCCTGTTTGTCAGTAGTTTCGAACTGTCTGGACAGAGCGTCTGCTTTAGTGTTGCGATCACCTGGCCTATAGGTGATAATAAAATTGAAACGGGACAAAAATAGTGACCACCTAGCCTGCCTGGAAGACAATCTTTTGGCTTCGCTAAGGTAGGATAGGTTCTTGTGATCCGTAAAAATGAGGATAGGATCCTTAGTTCCTTCTAACAAATGTCTCCACTCTTTAAGTGCTAAAATAATAGCAAGGAGTTCGCGATTACCCACATCATAATTTTTCTCTGCTTTGGACATTTGTTTAGAAAAGAAGCCGCATGGATGCAATGGCTTCTCAGGCGACTCTCTTTGGGATAAGACAGCACCTACCCCAATATCCGAAGCATCAACTTCAAGAATATAGGGCAGTGAGGGGACAGGATGCTGTAAGATAGGTGCAGAGGCGAACGTAGTTTTAAGAAATTCAAAAGCCTGAAGTGCCTCGGTAGACCAAACACGAGTATTGCCATCCTTTTTAGTCATACGGGTAATAGGTGCTACAATGGACGAGAAACCTTTGATAAAACGTCTATAATAATTGGAGAACCCAAGAAAACGCTGAATAGCTTTCAGACCTTGCGGTAGAGGCCATTCTATTACAGCAGCTAGCTTCTGGGGATCCATACGAAAACCTTTAGCGGAAATCAAATACCCCAAGAACTGGACTTCGGTTTGGTCAAACAGACATTTTTCTAGCTTGCAATAAAGACCATTAGCAAGAAGGGTCTTCAAAACTGTCGTAACATGTCTGTGATGAGTGTGTATATCTGTAGAATATATTAAAATGTCGTCCAAGTATACGATAACAAATGTGTGAATAAAATCTCTCAAGACATCATTAATAAATTCTTGGAATACTGCTGGGGCATTGCAAAGCCCAAATGGCATAACAGTATATTCGTAATGACCGGATCTAGTGTTGAATGCAGTCTTCCATTCGTGATTTTCCTTTATACGTATCAAATTGTATGCACTCCTAAGGTCTAATTTAGTGAACACAGTGGCATGTTTCAGCCTGTCAAATAATTCTGTAATCAAAGGTATAGGGTATGCATTTTTGATAGTGATTTTGTTTAGACCTCTATAATCTATACACGGTCTTAAATCACCTTCTTTCTTCGATACAAAGAAGAACCCTGCTCCAGCTGGAGAAGAGGATCTCCTAATAAACCCTTTTTCTAGTGATTCCTTGATGTACTCCTCCATGACACGGTTTTCTTGAACCGATAAGGGGTACACCCTGCCCTTTGGAGGTATAGTGCCAGGCAACAAGTCAATAGCGCAATCATAGGGTCTGTGAGGCGGTAATTTCTCAGCCTCCCTTTTATCGAAAACAGTCTTTAGAGATAAGTACTGAGGGGGTATAACCGTAGACAAAGGAGGACTGGTAGGTACCTCAATAGAATTCAAAGGGGTGACTTCCAACGTACAAGACTCGTGGCAGGCCTCACTCCATGATTTTATTTGCCCTGTCTCCCAGTCAAAAATGGGATTGTGAGCACGTAACCATGGATACCCTAATACTAACTGTGAAGAGGGAGAGGTGATGACCTGGAATCGAATGGTTTCATAGTGTAAAACCCCTGTGTACATGTGTAATGGTATAGTCTCATGAGTAACAACTGGAGAACTTAATGGTCTACCATCTATGGCCTCAACTGCCAAGGGTATCTCCTTCTCTCTGATGGGAATGTTGTTTCTCTTTATAAAGCCAGAGTCTATAAAATTTTCAGCTGCCCCAGAGTCAACCAGAGCATATATGTTGTCAACTATACAAATCTCTCCCATATATAAAGAAACCGGGAGAAGCAAGCGGTTAGGAGGCAATTTAGGAGACTTAGATATCACACCCAAGGCCAGTCCCCTATAAGGTCTTAGGTGCGAGAGTTTTCCGGGAGTAAAGGACATTCCTTTACCATATGGTCTCTCCTACCACAGTATAGGCAGAGTCCCTCCCTTCTCCTATGTAATTTCTCAGTATCAGAGAGTTTGGCAACCCCTAATTGCATAGGTTCCTCCTCAGACACTTTAACACTCTCTGGTATATTAACTCTGGGGTTAATGGGTGTAACAAAACGTCTATTCCTGTTCTTGGTATAGAGCCTGTCACGAATTCTATTATCAATATCAATGAGGTAATCGATAAGGTCCTCTAAGGCAATAGGAAGCTCCTTAGCTGCTACCTCATCCAATATCATATCTGACAAACCTTCCATAAAGGCAGTAGTTAACCCATTGTTGGTCCAATCTACCTGCGAAGCAAGAGTGCGAAACTGAATAGCATAATCAGCCACAGACCTAGAACCCTGTTTAATTCTCATTAATGCTCTCGCGGCATTCTTTGACCTTTTCACTGTGTCAAAAGTTCTACGAAAAGCCGTAAGAAAACTGTTGAAATCATGTACCATAGGTCCATTAGCTTCCCAAATAGGATTTGCCCACTCAAGTGCCTTATCGGTAAGTTGGTGCATAAAGAACCCAACCTTAGACCTCTCTGTGGGAAATGAACGTGGATACATTTCGAAGTGAAATTCAATCTGATTAATAAACCCTCTGCAAGTCTTAGAGTCCCCTCCATACCTAGGAGGAGGTGTTAAATGGGCCGAAGTATTAGGCAAAGTAGATACTTCAGGGAGAAGGGGCGTAGGAGGGTTAGGTGTAGTTGCTGGAACGGTTCTAGCTAGGAGCGTCTGGAGAGCCTGAGCTATTTGATCCATACGGTGATCCTGCTCTACAAATCTTGCCTCATGGGACGCCATCTGTTGAGCTAAATCTGCGGGGTCCATGGCCCTATCGTAATGTAACGAGAATATACCCCTACACGCAGGATCCAGCTAAACAGAGGCAAATACAGAGGAGAGATACGTCTACCGGACCTTAGAATGGCCGGACTCGACGTATATGAGAGGAGACAGAGCCAGGAACAAACCGAGGTCAAGGGCACAGAGAGACAGCGTAAACTAGGACAAGCCGGGGTCTGGTACACGGAAAACAGCAAGCCGGCAAACAGTACAGATAAGGATAAAGCGAAAACGAAGTCAGAATACGAAGCCAAAGTCAATACGAGAAAACACAACTGAACACCACAAGCGCTAAAGGGAACTGAAACAGAAACCACGATAGGGCAACGAGCTAAGGGAAAAAGGTAAGTTTAAATAGCTTTTAAACGAAAGTGATTGGCTCCTGTCACTTCCACACCCCCTATAGGTAATTGTACAGGGAGTGTGGTATGACAGGAGCCAATGGGAGCCTTTTGGCAATTAGGCTCCCACTGTCTCTTTAAGAGCGCGCCCGAGACTCGCGGCGCGCTCTTAGTTTCAGGCGGGACACGTGACCGCTTCACGCGGTCACTGCCCGCCTTCCATCTGAAGCAGTCAGATGAGCCGCGCGCGGCTCGTGCAGCCGCAGGACCGCGCGCGGCTTGAAGAGAGGACCGCGACCGGCCCCCGGTTAAGGTAAGTAACGCTACACAGATAGATGTGTAAGAGTGGTATCTGTCTGAGAGGGAGTAGCACATTTCCTCCATATTGCTAGTGGTTTCCACTCTTTAGATCCAATCTCTAATTGGGTTTGATTTTTTTCCAGTATATAGGGATCAATTGGTTTACCGCTGTTATCAAATGTAGGAGTAGTTGAGTTTTTTCTTTGGGAACCGTACTTTTTATGTAATGTGCCTATGGGCTAGTCCTGAGTAAAAATAAAGTAATGTGTTTTAGTTTGTTATTTGGGGATGTAAGAAAGAGTTAGTTGTTAGCTGGCTGCTTGGTCCCTGGATCAAGTCAAAAGAGTGAGAGCCAGAAGTGTCTATGTAAAGGCAGAAGCAGGTCACCCTGCAGGCAGGGGTGTTGATACCTGCCTTGGAGAGGAACAAAATCAGCAATGGTAGACGATACCAGCCTGGAAGAAGAGAACTGCAGCCTGGTCAGGTGGAAGAGTTCCTGAGAAACTCCAGTCAAGCTTTGGCAGCTGGGTCTGAAGTGCTCCAGAGTCCCCTCTGGCAGCAAGGAAGCAGACTTGGTAGAGCTACTCCATCGGAGTACGGGAGCTCCATCACACACACAAACATATACAGAAACACACATCTTCCCCTTATTTATTTTGTAATCTTATATCTGTTCATAGTTAATTAATTCATTATTAATGTGGACTTAACTCCCATGTCACTTTCATTATTTAAAATTGAAAGTTCATTCCCTTTATTTACACTTTATGCATCCCACACATTGGCGGATCCAGGGGGGCGGGGGCAACGGGGCAATTCCCCGAGATTCTTGCGGGCTAGAGTTCACCTCACCACCACTGGACCACCAGGGAACAGGGCCGCCATCAGAAATTTTGGGGCCCCTAACACAGCTCAAGGTCTGGGCCCCCCTTCAAGCCCGCCTCCAAATCGCGCCCACAGGAATACACACACACTAACAGATACAAATACTGAAACAGACATACACACATGCATAAGGAGATACTGA
This sequence comes from Pelobates cultripes, assembly GCA_933207985.1. NCBI lineage: Eukaryota > Metazoa > Chordata > Amphibia > Anura > Pelobatidae > Pelobates > Pelobates cultripes. The sequence goes on from OW240922.1 coordinate 87,188,601, forward strand.
CACACACACACATATACATGCAGACATACATACTGACAAACATACATATACATACACATACTGCATACTGATATATACATACATACATACTGACAGGCATACATACAAACACACACACAGGCATGCATACATACAGACACACACTGGCATGCATACATACAGACACGCACTGGCATACACGCACTGGCATACACGCATACACTGGCATACATACACACATGCACTGGCATACATGCACAGGCATACATGCACTGGCATACACACATACACTGGCATACACACATACATACACTGGTATACACACATACATACACTGGCATACATTCACTGGCATACACACATACACTGGCATTCATGCACTGGCATACATACAAACATACACTGGCATACATACACTGGCATACATACACACATGCACTGGCATACATACACACATACACTGGCATACATACACTGGCATACATACACTGGCATAAATACACACATACACTGGCATACATACACTGGCATACATACACACATACACTGGCATACATACACTGGCATACATACATATACACTGGCATTCATACACACATACACTGGCATACATACACTGGCATACATACACATAAACTGGCATACATACACATACACTGGCATACATACACTGGCATACATACACATACACTGGCATACATACACACATACACTGGCATTCATACACTGGCATACATACACATACACTGGCATACATACACACATACACTGGCATACATGCACTGGCATACATACACACATACACTGGCATACATACACACATACACTGGCATTCATACACTGGCATACATACACATACACTGGCATACATACACACATACACTGGCATACATACACTGGCATACATACACACATACACTGGCATACATGCACTGGCATACATACACACATACACTGGCATACATACATACACTGGCATACATACACACATACACACATACACTGGCATACATACACTGGCATACATACATACACACACCTCATTTCCAGCCACCCTCCTCTCTTCCTTACCTTTTCATCGCAGGAGGGTGGCTGGGGATGATGGACGTTGGCTGCCTCTCCTTAGGCTGCGTCCTCCTTCCCGCGCGGAGTAAAGTGGGAGGAAGTGACCGGACGTCACTTCCTCCCAGCAGCACTTGCTTCCGGCTGCATTTTTTTTTTTTTAAAGGGGCCCGGTCGCGCTATTACAGCGCTGACCGGGCCCCTGACGATAATAGGGCCCATTGGGTGGCCCTAAATGCTTGGGCCACCTGATGGGCCCCATCAGCGTATGGGCCCTGGTGCAGATGCACCGGCGGCAGTTCCACTGAGACACGGGGGGCCCGGGGGGCCGGGCCCCCCAGGGCGGCCGGGCCCGTGACAATTGTCACGGTTGTCATGCCCTGATGGCGGCCCTGCCAGGGAATCCCACTGGACCACAAGGGAACAAAATATGTCCCCACTCCTCCCAGTAAAGGTGAGAAGGGAGGGGGGACATAAATATATCTATTTTATTAAATACATTTTTTTTTATTATTAAAAAGCCTCCCTACCCTCCTTCCCCCCCATACAAACACTGCCCCTATACACTCACTGCCCCACAAACACTGTCCCCATACACACTGCCCCACAAACACTGTCCCCATACACATACTGCCCCCCCCATACACACACTGCCCCACAAACACTGTCCCTTTTATACCTGCCCCCAATACACACACACTGCCCCACAAACACTGTCACCATACACACACTGTCCCACAAACCTGTCCCCATACACACACTGCCCCTCAGCACACACACTGCCCCACAAACCTGACCCCATACACACATTTGCCCCTCCTTACACACACTGCCCCACAAACACTGTCCCCATACACACACTGCCCCTCCCATACACACTGCCACAAGCCACTTGTCCCATGCACACACTGCCCCTGACACTGTCCCCATACACACACAGCCCCCATACACACACTGCCCCCCATACACACACTACACACACTGCCCCACAAACACTGTCCCCATGCACACACTGCCCCACAAACACTGTCCCCATACACACACTGCCCCCCATAAACATTGCCCCACAATCACTGTCCCCATACACACACTGCCCCACAAACACTGCCCCAATACACACACTACACACACACCCATACACACACTGCCCGACAAACACTGCCCCCTATACACACACTGCACATCCATACACACACAGACACATACAGTGCCCTACACACAGTGCTGCCCCCCCATACACACATTGCCCCCCACATGACCCCTGTACACAGAGTGCCCCATACAGTGCCCCCCATAGACACACTACACACACACCCATACACACACTGCCCGACAAACACTGCCCCCCATTCACACACTGCACACCCATACAGTGCCCTTCACGCAGTGCTGCCCAGTGGCGTACATACCAGGGTCGCAGGGGTCGCGGCTGCGACCGGGCCCGGCCCACCAGGGGGCCCGGCCGCCCCTGCGACCCGGTATGTACACAGTGGGCCAGCCTCTTCCCCTGGGGGGCCCAGGAGGCGGCCACCCCAGGGCCCCCCGAGGCTGGCCCTGCTGACACCCGGAAGGCGGGTAGCCGGTCGGGCAGGCAGGCGGGCGCGCGAGGGAGCACTCAGTACTTCCTCTTCAGCTCCCTCGTGCACCGCACTGATACCGGAGCCGGAAGATGACGTCATCTTCCGGCGCCGGCATCCCTACGCGGCGCGCGAGGGAGCTGAAGAGGAAGCACTGAGTGCTCCCTCGCGCGCCCGCCTCCCGGACCGGCCACCCGCCCAGCAGCAGCAGCACCACTGGACCCCAGGGAATCCCCCCAGCACTCCAAAAGGTAAGGAGGCTGGGGGGATTAAATAAAAAAAAAAAAAAAACATGTGTTAGTGTTTGAGTGTGTGTGAGTGTGTGAGTGTTAGTGTGTGTGAGTGTGAGTGTTACTGTGAGTGTTAGAGTGAGTGTTAGTGTGAGGGTTAGTGTGAGGGTTAGAGTGAGTGTTAGTGTGTCAGTGTTAGTGTGAGTGTTAGTGTGTGTGAGTGTTAGTGTGTGTGTCTGCTAGTTAGTGTGAGTGTTAGAGTGAGTGTTAGTGTGTGTCTGCTAGTTAGTGTGAGTGTTAGTGCGTGTGTCTGCTAGTGAGTGTGAGTGTTAGTGTGTGTGAGTGTTAGAGTGAGTGTTAGTGTGTGTGTCTGCTAGTGAGTGTCAGTGAGTGTGTTACTGTGTGTGTCTTACTGAGTGTGTGTGTTAGTGAGTCTGTTTGATGTCTGTTAGTGAGTGTGTGTTTGTCAATGAGAGTGTATGTTTTGTAAGTGAGTGTGTATGTATGGCCACCAGCCATTTTGGCTGTGTCTCTGTCAGTAAATGTGTGTGTCTGTTAGCGCTGAGTGTGTATCGTCTGTAAGTGTGTGTGTGTGTGTGTCTTCAGCACTTACCTTTCTCCAGCCTTGATTTCCCTTGGCGCTGAGGATCCCAGCCTCTCAGCTCGAAGATGCGACCCGGCGCGCGCATTCAAAGCCGCCCAGCAGGAAAGCATTACTCCAATGCTTTCCCTATGGGCATTCAGTGTGCTCCTCTAGCGGCTGTCAGTGAGACCAGCCACTGGGAACTGGATAACCCTCAGTGAAACATAGCAGTTTCTCTGAAACTGCTATGTTTTCAACTAAGGGTTAAAACTAGAGGGGCGTGACACCCAGACAACTTCATTGAGAGCTGATGTGATCTGGGTGTCTGTAGTCAGTCCTTCGGGACACTATAGTGCCAGGAAAACATACTCGTTTTACTGGCACTATAGTGCCCTGAGGGTGCCCCCACCCTCAGGGACCCCCTCCCGTCCGGCTCTGGAAGGGGGAAAGGGGTTAAAACTTACCTTTTTCCAGCGCTGGGCGGAGAGCTCCCCTCCTCCGATCCTCCTCTTCTCTTCCCCGTCGGCTGACTGCGCACGCGCGGCAAGAGCTGCGGGCGCATTCAGCCGGTCACATAGGAAAGCATTCATAATGCTTTCCTATGGACGCTGGCGTGCTCTCACTGTGAAAATCACAGTGAGAAGCATGCAAGCACCTCTAGCGGCTGTCAATGAGACAGCCGCTAGAGGAAATAGGGGAAGGCTTAACCCATTCAGAAACACAGCAGTTTCTCTGAAACTGCTATGTTTATGAAAAAATGGGTTAACCCTAGCTGGACCTGGCACCCAGACCACTTCATTAAGCTGAAGTGGTCTGGGTCCCTAGAGTGGTCCTTTAAGTGTGTGTGCATCTGCATGCACTGGCGTACATACCGCGGTCGCAGGGGTCGCAGCCCTGTAACCTCTGCGACCAGGTGCCCACCGTCATGTGTTGCGGCCCGGCCCGCGCGCGCGCGGGGGGGGCCCACGGATCAATTTTCGCACCGGGGCCCCATGGGTCATGTGTACGCCAGTGGTGCTGCCCCACCATACACACATTGCCCCACACACGACCCCCCATACACAGAGTGCCCCCCATACACACACTGCCCCACACATACATACAGTGCCCCCCATACACACACTGCCACACACAGACATACAGTGCCCCCAATACACACACTGCCCCAAAAACACATACAGTGCCCCATACACACACTGCCACCCTCACACACACACTGTCCCACACATACACTGCCCCCTAACACACACACTGCAACCCTGACATACACTGCTGCACTCACACACACACTTCACCGCTCACACACACCACTGCTCCTATACCCTATATCCCAGCAGACCCCAGGTAAGTTGTCAAACTGTTCTTAAACGGTATGACTACTTACTCTGGGGTGGGATCCTGGCACTACTGGCACCATAACTACTACACTGAGCTGTAGTGGTTATTGTGCCTGGATTATTTATTTAAATAATCTACAAGTGCCCCTCCGGAGATCAGGCTCTGGATCCGCCACTGATCCCACAATTGTTAACTCAATTACATAGAACGGGCTCAACTGTGCACTCAATCATACTACTTATACTATTTGTAATTGGTCTCATACAATAAAAAAAGGTGTGGGTGATTAAACCCATTTAATCTTTGAAGCAGTCTACATTAAATAACTTCAGAACTGCACACTGTGTCATGTTTCGAAGCTTAGATTAACCATATTATTTCTACCTCGATTGATTGGGGTTGGTAAGTTGGTGAAAGGATCTTGTGCATGTCTTATCTGATGATTTTGTTAATGACACCTTAACTTTTAACAAATGATTAGCGTTTAGCACTTTCTCTCTTTATCCAAGAGCAATAGTTTAACCCCTTAAGGATACATGACGGAAATATTCCGTCACGATTCCCTTTTATTCCAGAAGTTGTGTCCTTAAGGGGTTAAAATGTAAATCTCAACAATAGAATCAATGTAACAAATTATACACTAGATTAGCAATTTAACTCAGGTCTCAAATTCATCCTACCCCCCTTCCCTGTTTGTGCTTTGTTTGGAATGTTAGCAGACGAGTGTAGACTCAAGTGCAGTCTTTTCTGTCAGCCACTAAAAAGACCGTATTAATAAAGTGGATTTGTCCTTCTCTGCCTATTTTCAATACTGTCTTCTCCCATTTTATAATTTTTTGAGGCTGAGGCTGAGGCTGTGCCTCACAAGGATAAACATACAAAGGTACAAACAATTGATGGGCCCTCTCTTGTTCCCCATCTTTTTTCAAGCTGGTCTGAGCTTCCCTCTATAAATCAGTAAGGATGAAGTGGTTTGTTTCTCACTGTCAGAGGCACTTCATAACTTTATGTGATGGGAAATGTCTGATCTTTTTTGTTTTGTTTTTGTCATTGCATGTTATAGTGGCAGTTCTCCTGTTTATTTTCCTTCATATCCTATTTTTTTTAGCTGTGGATCATGGCTAAAAAGAGTAGGAAAAGAAAAAAGGTTTACTGGATGTTGGATGGAATAATTTCAGACGTAATTACATTTTGGAAGTTATAAAAAATGATATATCACCAAAACACAGTGCATAATTAGACATGTCACATTCAATGATTTCAGGGTCTTTCTGCTCATGGACAACCCTGAGGGGAGCTGTCCAACAAGGAGGGAGGGTTTAGTCATCAGTGAGGCGTATTGAGTCACATGGCTTGTCCGCCCCTGTCCACTTGCACACCTTTCAGTGTTGAGAGGTGTGATTTAAATAAATTGGAAAACAAACAGGTATGTCTTCAGCAGGTAGAATACTGAGCTTACAGGAAGGCACATTTTAAGAGTATAAAAGCCGTTAGTAAAAGCAAAATAAACATGACGCGTATTATGTCTTTAAACAAGCCTTTCAAAATAAAATTACATGCAGGAAATCTGCAGCTTCGTCCTCTGGCACGTACAAAATGCTTTGTATCAGTCTGTTATTGGCTGCCCTTCTTCGACCTGCTATTGATAAGCAAACCTGTTGGTCACTGAGCTGTGCATATTCATTGACTGCCCCTACAGAGCTGTAACTGGTCCCGTTATTGTGACACTTCCAGCTGCTCTGTGGTTGGCTTATATTAAAGGGACACTACGTGCACTAAAACCATTTTATCTCATTGAATTGGCTATATTCCTCTGGCACTGTCCCTCCTTTTTTTAATGTTAAAACATTTTCGAATGGGTTAATACTGAATGAGGGTTTCTGGCCACCCAAAGCAGGGCCTTTACTGGAGATCAATCACTGCCACCCATTTCCTGGGGACTCACATTAAGCATTAAAATGCTAACAATGGTTTACCCCTAAATCCAAGAACAGTGCTAGTGAGCTTCAAACACTATAACCACTTCGATCAGATAATGCAGTTACAGTACCTACAGTGTCCCTTTAATTGCATCAATTACAGGACTGTATGAGATAATCAGTTATAGAACTGTGCACTTCCAGGGCTATAATTTTTTAACAATAAAGGTGTTCACGGCTAGAGACGTTGTGCTTTTAACAGATGCCCTTAAAATAGAGTGAATATATTGTAGCAAAGCAGGATGTTCAAATATGACCATACTGCACCCATGTGGGATTCTATTTCTGTCGTATTCACTAACGCGGACTACAAACACCTCTTTAAATACTACAGTTCATGGTATTATTTATTTATAAAATATTTTACCAGGAAAGATACATTGAGATTTCTCTCGTTTTCAAGTATGTCCTGGGTCCACAAAACATTGCATTGATACATTAGGGTACAATAAAATACAAAAACAATATTAATACACAATATATACACAATTTAACATAGAATAGGTAGGAAATGTATAATAAACCATAACACATGCATTCTGTTTTGAGGTTTGTAGAGAGGGACCTCTTAAAGGACTTTAGGCTTGGGGAAGATTTGAAAGTGTGCGGGAGGTCGTTCCATAATTGCAGCGCTCTGCAGGAGGAAGAGGATCGAGACGCTTTCTTTTTAAATTGAGGTAGACTAAATAAAGTGCTGGTACTGGATTGTTAGATGGGTGTGTACTTATTTTTATGTGTATAGTAGGTTTTCTTAATTTTTTTTTAGTGTAAATGTATCTATTGTCTGTGACTATAAAATGATGAATATATGTTAATAAGGAGTATAGCTAATATGGACGTGCGATAATGGATTGTGTTGTCTATTCGCTGATTATTCTTTTTTTTCCAATTAAATAATACTTTTAAAGATTTATTTGGTTCTGGGACATGTGTGGACAACTGACGTTAAGAAAATGGGACAGTAAAATTTGAGTTACGCTTATCAGTAAAGCACATCAACAGTGTATAAACAGCAAAAACATATGTGAGGAAGGCTGAACTTGATGGACGCAAGTCTCTTTTCAACTATGTAACATCCGTGATCTACTTCTGACTGTATTTGTATTGAGGAATGGTTCCATCTGAGACCCATTTTCAGTGACCCTACCCCGTTTTGTTCACTAAGAATATTCTATGGCCATATACATTTCAGACAATCATGTCTCACAAATGTTCCACAAAGTGTTAACATTTGGTTTTACTAGTCATAAGAATACACAGGAAGTTCGAACATCCCACTAACATTGGTTTAAATAGCGACTGATTTTGTTTTTGAGTCCCTGAGAGTAGAAACCTCAAGTAAAATCCTGAGCATACATCAGCTATATTGCGGTCATATGCCATGGTCTCTCTCTCACCCTATGCGAGAACTTGAGTTACCCCCTCCTTCTAATGAAACTGTTACTTGCACCCGTGGCTAATCAAGACTCTTTTAATAGTTGCATTGTTATGAGTCAAAAAAAATGGTTAGTAGTAATCTGGATGGCCACCTGTATTGCCATGTTCTGTGCTCTTTGACATTGCTCTACAAGAAAATCCTGGCCACCTTGATGAGGACCTGACCATTCTGTGGTTAGTGAATGTTCCCATGTAGGCTTCGAAGGGAAGTTATACATGCTGTTAGAATCCTGACATACTGCTCAGGACTGAATTTAGACTAAGGTGCCACAAAACTCACATTTTCAGTGACATTTACAATGACCGCTCAAAAAAAATGTAACGGTTGTTGACATGGAACCCTTCAGCAGTAGGAAACAGAAGGGACAGAGAAATGGCGCACAGGTGAAAGGAGGACAGCTGGAGTGTCAGGGAAGGCACAGAGACAAAGAGAGACACAAAAAATAAGGAAACAAGTAAATAACTACAGAGGAGGCAAGGGGCTCCAATAATGTAAAACCCTTAACCCCTTAAGGACACATGACATGTGTGACATGTCATGATTCCCTTTTATTCCAGAAGTTTGGTCCTTAAGAGGTTAAAGGGACACTATAGTCACCAGAACAACTACAGCTTAATGTAGTTGTTCTGGTGAGTATAATAGTTCCCTTCAGGCATTTTCATGCAAACACTGCCTGTTCAGAGAAAAGGCAGTGTCTACATTGCCCCTAGGGTCACTCCTTAGATGGCCACTGGAGGTGCTTCCTGGCTCAGGGCTGCACAGTAAGCAGCCCTGACGATCATTGTCCCCACACTCTGCATGGAGATGCTGAATTTTCTTCATAGAGATGCATTGATTCAATGCATCTCTATGAGGAGGTCCTGATTGGCCAAACAGCATTTGGCCCTGCCCCCATGCCGATTTAGCCAATCCAATGCTTTCCCTATGGGCTAAAAATCGTCCATTTTGATTATGTCACAAAGGGGACGGAGCCAGCGCCGGCAGACCCGCACGGCCTGGAAATAAGGTAAGTTTTAAACTTTATAGGGGGACAAGCAACCTATATGGTGGGTTAAACACTATAGGGTCAGGAATACATGTTTGTGTTCCTGACCCTATAGGGATCCTTTAATACAAACAAACTTATGTACAAGCATTATATAATAGGCATGTAACAGACCAAGTTCCCGGTATATTGGAGTATCGATCTAAGCGAGTAGGTCTTGATTCTACTGGGGATAGGGGGGGTTCTGTTTTGGAAACCTTCAGTTCTATATGGATGTATGGATTAGCAATCTCGGATGAAGTGAGGAGTTAATCTCATAAAACATATAGGATAAGGAGGAACAGGTCCTGACAGGGGGTAGAATATACAGAAGCATTGGTGATCCATATACAGTGGTTGGTGCCCAGGTTTTCACCCACCAAGGGGAGAACAATATATTTATATCAATACTCCAAACATTTGTATTTGTGGTGTGGTCTGCAACAATTTCATTTTGATGTGGTTGAATTGACCCACACAGTACACGTGTCCAAAATGTGTTTCGCCCAAATCAAAAGCCTTTTAATTAACACCCAAGTCACTTGATTTGCCCTTTTATTTCCCAGACAGATCGATTCGTTTAGTTTTGGATTAAAATGATTTTGAATCAGAAAAACTAGTTAGTTTTCTAGACCAGATCTTTTTACACAGGTCTCACCCAAACTAAGCAAAATACGTTTTTTTCTGATATACATGCTGGACATTTTCTTGTTAATGACTGAATAATAAAATTACTATATATAGTTGTATAAAATCTAAATTAAAAAAATTTGTAAAACAGATTGTCACAATATCTTTTCTTAAACTGCGAGGCTGTGATTTCAGAGACAGATGATTATAACAACTGATGAGAGATAGCTTTTAATCTGCACTCACCATAAAATGGTTTAATCATCAGTCCTTTTTATCTATAAACACTTTATTAAATGAGGCATAAAACAACTAATTTTCAAAAAGATGACAAACACTTCCTAATTTAATAGTGTGCAATACACTCAAATATTTAGCTGTGCATTAGCACAGGAATTAACCGAACGAGATGATGTTTCCATTAGTTAAAAGGTTCTAAATATCAACTTGATTTCAAGGCCCAGTGAGCAGCCATAATTGATGCTGAATGCAGACCTGTGTTTAACATTGCAAATTTATCAGCAAATAGAATGGACAACGCACAAGACCATTTGCAGCCACCGCAATGTCTTTCATTTACAGCTGTGGTTGTTTACAGATAATTGCCCTCCCAGGATACTGATAACATCCTTGAAATCTTATATAAATAGTCTGATTAGATTCAGGAAAAAGTGATTAGTTGGTCAGTTAGTCACTTATAGCTAAGTGTGCTTTCTTCACTTACACATCTGATATGATTAGCGTCTAATTGTTTAATGATTTTATGACTTGTGATATTAAACTCAAGGGACACCTGTCTATTTTCGCTGTGAATTGACAAATGAGGAAAGAAAACATTTAGTTTAGGAGCCGTGAGGTTTCAGCCGACATCATGTTGCACCTTCTCATCTAATAATTGTAGAATGCGTTGTTCTACCATTAAATAGTACTGTAACAATTAACCCATTCGTCTGATTAATGCCTTTAATATTTAACCTATGGTATAATGTGGTTTATATCATTTGCCGGCTGAAAATTAATGAGACACGCCAAGCCAGATTTGAGCTGTGTCTTTTTAAATGAACGTTCTAAGTACTATAACCTCTACAGCTTATTGGAGGAGTTAGGACGCAAGGGGGAGGTTCGGCAAAACTTAATGTTCTAAAACGTAGTGTAGTAAGGGGATACGGTTAATGGAATGTTTCCATGGTAATTGACCACTTGTAGTACTTTGCATGATTTTTCAGAACACTTTCATAAATCTCCCAAAGGAGTCTATGGGTTGTACCGCTACGGTCAAATGGTTTTCCAGTGGTTTGTAAGACAGGGCTGCTTGCTCAGATAGTACTGAGGTTTCACTTCCTTAATATTCTTCCAAGTCTGTTTAAACTTGAATGACATATAGGATAGGCTGTGTCCTCTGTGCCAACTTGCTCCCCAATACAAATTACCTTATACTCACTCTCCAAACTCTTAATTTTACTACAATTATCTACACTTTGCAGTTCCCACACCAGGAAGAGACTCAATCAATCACGATGCTCACTTAAAAGAACACTCTAGACCAGTGCTAGTCAATCTTTGGCACTGCAGATTTTATGGACTGTATTTCCCTTGAAGCTTTGTCAGCATTATGGCTGTACTAGCATTATGGGAGATGTAGTCCATAACATGTGGAGTTCCAAAGGTTGCTTGCCCCTGCTCTAGGCACTATAGCCACTTCATCTAATTGAATTGGTTATAGTGCCTGGAGTCCCCTGACGCTGCTCTCCATTCAATGGAAAACCATTTCCTAGCAGTTTAGTACTGAATTAGGGTCCCTGGCCACTCACACCCCTCCCCTCTGGAGATATGACTACAGTAGACATTACACGTTTCTTATCTATATCAATTCATACAACCAATGGGGGCTGTGACAGGCTGGAAGTGGTCACCTTATATTCTCTGCTAAACAGCACCACCCAAAACAAAAATCGCTGCTCGGGCTATTGCTTCCCTATTAGCGTGATCAGCACAGAGGGAATGGACTTCTGAAGACTTAAAAGATTCAAAAACAGTTTAACGATGTACAGAAGGACAGTCCCGCGGGACTCCAGACCCTATAACCACTGCAATGAGCTGAAACTGTTTTTCTGCCTGGAACGTCCCTTTTACTTACCTTTGCACTGGTAAGCCCATCCCTCAAGCAGTGTTTTTTTGAGCATAGCAAGGTTTTCTGGGTATTGTAGTTAAATTGGTAGCTTTCTACTTTCCACAATAATAAATGTAATATTATTTATCAAAAATAATCAATAAATAAACTAGAGAAGATTCACAAAACCATCCGATGTAACTAAATGTAATCTAGCCTACACATTGCACCTGATGTGTGGAGATGCCTTGCGTGCCCCTTTATGTATGATAAAAATAAATATGATACATCTGTGTTCCTAGTTGAAAGGTTTCCTCTGCAGTCCTTGTGGCTTCCTACATGTAGTGTGAGGTTTACAGTGACTGCTAAGTGTTGCTGTCTGAACCAGTTTTGACCATTAAATAAATGAATGAGGAAAAATAAGCAGAGATCTGAGAAATGTTCTAATGATCACCGATCATTTCTAATGTTGTCCACGGCACAGTAAAATCGGAACGTTGCTGATCTTTTTATACGGGGGCACGTTCCAAAAACTCCTATAACCCCTTAAGGACACATGACGGAAATATTCTGTCATGATTCCCTTTTATTTCCCAAAGTTGTGTCTTTAAGGGGTTTAAGAACAACAGGTTATAAACGTTTTTCAAAAAGATACATTATGTTACTTATTATTGATCATCTTTTAAAACTCCAGAATCACACTTTGTAATTATTCACCATAGTGTTATAACGTGTTTGCTTTTATACTGAAGGATAAAAACGTGTTTTCATTATTATTATTTTCAACTTATAAAGCGCTAACATATTCCGCAGTGCTGTAAAATGTAGTTAATATAAGCAAAACAAAATACAGACATTTCCATGCAAAATAAATGGAGGATAGTGTTAATAAGCTTAAAATCTAGCATTCATACCACGTTCCAACAAAGTTCTATCAAGTAGGCATGTGAGCTTACAATCTAAATGAAAGAGGGAATTGGACAAAGGGTTGCAGGAGAAACTGAGGTTAGAAACATAGAATGTGACGGCAGATAAGAACCATTCGGCCCATCTAGTCTGCCCAATTTTCTCAATACTTTCATTAGTCCCTGGCCTTATCTTATAGCTAGGATATCCTTATGCCTATCCCACGCATGTTTAAACTCCTTCACTGTGTTATCCTCTACCACTTCAGCTGGAAAGCTATTCCATGCATCCACCACCCGCTCAGTAAAGTAATACTTCCTGAAATTATGTTTAAACCTTTCTCCCTCTAATTTAAGACTATAGTCTCCTCCTTTACTGTGTTGATTCCCTTTATGTATTTAAGTGTTTCTATCATATTCCCCCTGTCTCGTCTTTCCTCCAAGCTTTATATGTTAAGATCCTTTAACCTTTCCTGGTAAATTTTATCCTGTAATCCATGAGCCAGTTTAGTAGCCCTTCTCTGAACTCTCTCTGAAGTGTCAAAGTTAATGACTATGTAATTGTAATTAATCATGTCAGATTTCAGAAAACCTGCATTCACCCTCCACATAGGATCAGTGCGCTTCTTTTCAACAAAACTTCAAATGTAGTGAATATTATGCACTATGCTGGCAAATCATCAGGGGAGATTAAGTCCACAACATCTGAAGTTCCGAAGTGTGCCTGACCCCTGCTGTTAGTGATAATAAAGGGGTGCTCCAAATACCATAGCCACCAATTCTCCCTTTCCAACTCACCTAATCGAAAAAAGTAAAAAATTTATTTTTGTTGTTTAATTTTATTGAACATGTTGTGTGTACATTTAAGGGTAAGAGATAAGCATTGCATCATAGAGCAAAAAATAAAAAGATAATATTGAGCGATAGTATAGTTAGCAAGCAGTAATATGATGAAGATGTCCTTTAAATGATGTAAAACTGCCCAAGAAGTGGACTCTGAACCAGTAATGGAATAGGGGACAGAAGGGGGTCAATTCAAATGATCGGTTCTGCGCAACATTTTGCAAGACATTCATCAATTCACCACAGCTTCCTAAATAGTGGACAAATTCCCTGATGGTTTACCAAGTGCAGATTTAAGAGTTCAAAAATTGGAGCACAGTTTAATTAACAACCTCACTACACTCACGTAGTCATCTTAAAACACAGGCCATTCAAGATGGACAAGAGTGCACTGAAAGACCTTTCTCACAAAGAAATTCCTTCCACACGTATTCCATTATACCTTCAGTATTGTAAATCGACAATCTGCACCTCACCTACTCCCCCCTCTAGCTCCCCCCCCCATCTGCAAGATATACTCAAGTTCAACAAAAACATATAAAATATGGGACAATTGGTTAAACAAACTAACTTTTAATGAAGAATATGTTTAGACCAATTGTGCATTTAATCAGGGGCGTACCTATTTGTAAACTTTGTAAATCCCCTGTCCTGCCCCTTTCCTACAAAACCACTGTCCTGCCCACCTTCTACAAACCCCTGTAGTGCCCCCTTCTGCAAAATCCCTGCATTCCCCTTCTACAAATCCCATGCTCAGCCCCCCTTATACAAGACCCCTGTCCCAATACAAAACCACTGCCACCTTCTACAAAATCCCTGCACCCCTCACACACAGTTATAGGCAGAGAGTCACACACAGTTACAGGCACACAGTCACACACATACACAAAGTTACAGGCACACAGTCACACACACAAGCAGTTACAGGCAGACAGTCACACACACACACAGTTACAGGCACACAGTCACACACACACACACAGTTACAGGCTGACTGTCACACACGCTCAGTTACAAGCACACAGTCACACACACTTAGTAACAGGCAGACGCACACACACACACTCAGTAACAGACAGACAGTCACACACAGTTATAGGCACACAGTCACACACACACACAGTTACAGACAGACAGTCACACATGCTCAGTTACAGGCACACAGTCACACACAGTTACAGGCACACAGTCACACACACTTAGTAACAGGCAGACGCACACACACACACACACACTCAGTAACAGGCAGACAGTCACACACAGGTACTGGCAGACAGTCACACACACAGTTACAGTCACATACTGGCAGTAACACACAGAGGCAGACAGCCACACACAGGCAGACAGCCACACACATAGGCAGACAGTCACGCAGACAGGCAGACAGTCACGCAGACAGGCAGTCACGCACACAGACAGGCAGGCACACAGACAGACAGTCAGGCAGGCACACAGACAGATGGACAGTCGGGCACACAGACGGGCAGGCAGGCACACAGACAGATGGACAGGCAGGCACACAGACAGGTACACAGACAGGCAGACAGACAGGCACACAGACAATTACCTCTTTCCATAATGGCTGGAGAGGGAGGGGGGAGTGGAGGCAGTGCAGCTCCTGTAGTCAAGTTGGTGGGGAAGCAAGGACTCCTTCCTACTTCCCACTTCCTGTGCAGCAGTTACCAGGGGCTTGAAGGAGGTATTAGCCCCGCCGCTGCTGCCATTTTAGCCCCGCCTCTGCCTTGTGATAAGCTCATCCCCCTGTAAGCTTCGCCCCGCTATTTTTTTTTTCATAGACCAGGGTAAAGAATAATAAAATCCTCCACCCGGGTACCTACTCTAGCTCCCCCCCTGTACTCCTGTCACTCGGACATGTGTGAGCTGTGTCAGCCCTATGCAGCCGCAGCCGCGCAGCTCGAACAGCCCTAAGGCCGGCCTTGGACTAGGGTGAGGGTCATGGCACCCCCATACCTGGTGGTACCCGGGGCGGACCACCCCCCACCCAAGTACACTACTGCATTTAATATATTTAATGATAAGAAAAATATTGGCGACCTTCTTTGAGCCCTGGCAGCACTTAACCTCCTCCATGCGTCTTACACTTTCTTGTGTCCTTTTTTTGTTTTCTTAGTTTTTTTTCTGTATAATTATCAATAATGCATATTTACCTCAAAAGTTGGCAACTCAAGTCTATAAAATGACTTGACAACATACTGTAAAATGTTAAATTGCTGACTTCTAACACAAGCTACCATAGGAAAATTGTGCAATTAGCATAATTTATATAATGTGTGCTTAGGAAGAAAGGGTTTAGTAAGAGCATATTAATATTTATAAAATAAGTATTAATTGCATATCATTTTTTTACTTTTAATGCTTTAACCCTTTGCGCGCTATCGAAATTTGTAGATATTGCGAAAACAGGTAGATTGAATTTGAAAATTTGCATCATACTGCATTTGTTAAAGTAGATCTGGCTTAAGTTGGCGTTTCCTAAATATCCATATCCATTAGACGTGCAATTCGTTTCGGTCCGAATTTAAATTCGAACAAATTTCGTCAATTCAGATGCTTCCGAATGTCCGAATTGCCGAAGCGAATTGCCGAAGTGCCGATCCGAACTCCTGAAGTCCCAAATTTCTGAAGTGCCGAACCAAATTTTTTGCCCATGCGCATCCCTAATACCCATATCTAAATAAATCAAGTGAGATGTAATCTTAAAGGACCACTATAGTGCCATAGTACTGACATACTTGTTTTCCTGGCACTATAGTGCTTACAGTGGAAACTTGTGGGTATTTTTTTTATTTTAGATTTAGTAAAAACCAAAGGGAAAATAAAGTTACCTGCGCTCTTCCTAAATCCCTATGCATATTTAAATAAATAGAGGTTATTTAGTTTCTTCAATGGCCATGAGTTTAGCCCACGTGCCACGTCAAGGCAAACCTCTCAGGTGGGTCCTACACTAACCTTGCACCTTGCTTCCTTGAGCTTCTGGCAAAGATATCTCTGAGTATTTTTTATAAACCCCTCTTAAGATTTAGTACCTGCAAGAAGATTATTTTTATGCTAATTGTTATTATGTAAAATATACAGTTTCAAATGCAGCACAGCCTAATGATACCTTTCACCATCAAGTTGTTTGCATAAAAAAGTAACCTCTGTTTTTGTTTGTTTGTTTTGTGAATCTGTATTTAATGAGGGTCCAGTTTTAAAACAGGCTATTTAACCCCTTAAGGACACATGACATGTGTGACATGTCATAATTCCCTTTTATTCCAGAAGTTTGGTCCTTAAGGGGTTAATAAGGGGAAAACCTAAAACAATTAACAGAATCATGGTTTCTGACTATCACACCACAATTTTCATTTATTTTCTTATTTGCAAGCTCTCGAAATGATGAGAAACATGCACGCAAGGAGCTGGGTTTTTAACGCCTGTGTATTGACTGTCTTGGCAGCGAAGGGGTTAATATATTAACACAACAATCCCTGTTCTGCTTTGAATTACTGACAATTCGCAGTGTAATGAGTAATCCTGAATGTGATTGTGTGTCTTAATTGTTCTCCTGTAATACAAGAGCTGACAATTACTCCCGTTATTACTTCTACCCCATGTGCTAACGTGGAGAAATTAAATTACTAACAGGGTTATTTACTAAAGAGAGAATTGCCAGGAATTCAAAGTGAATTTTAAATTTAAAGTCAAAGTAGTCTAACTGAAAGCTGACAGGCAGAAATTTTCCAGTTAGACTATTTTGGTCTTAAAGGGACATTCCACTGCCCAAATGCAAAAAAATAAATAAATAAAAATCACTGTTTAGTACATACACCCCAATAAAAGCATGCATAAATTTAATTTAGTTTTTTTTTTATCATTTAGGATAATGGGGATATTGAGGATATATCTAGAAACAGCCTGCAAAAGCTGCAGTTCTCATGTCTGAAGCCCTTGCAAGCCCTCCCGTTCTAGCCCCACCCACACTTTTTGTTGCTGTCCAATCACAGATTTCCAAATGCAGCTCAATGACAAGTCTTTGCAAGGCAGGTGCTCTGGGCAATTACCTGCCTTTTGATTTTAGCTTCACTGAGCTAAACAACCAGGAAGTAACAGGGCCGCTTGTCTGATTGACAGCCAAGAGGGTGTAACAAGGTTAATTTATAAAAGTTCTAATTTCTAAAAAAAAAGAGCATTAAGCATTTTTATAAAGTGCTTTAAAGATCTGGAGTGTCTCTTGGGACTTTAATATCACTTTGAAATCACTTTAGATTCTTGCCAAAGAAGATGTTTTTGAGACAGTATCCTTTTTGTGTTTTCCACTGGATTTCATATAGTATCTAACTAGCAAGGTGTACTTTTAAGAACTTGGAAGCTTGATAGATGCAGATAGAATCTAGTCTGTAACAGCCAATGTCAATGACTGAGTATTCTGAGTATTTATCAAAAGTATTATCTGCTGGTTCCCAAATAGCTGTAAAAATCCTGTTAAAACAGATTAACAGAGATTGTAAAGCAGAATGAGGTGCTTGTACGTTTTATTCCTCCTAATCTAGCTAACAGTATATTCTCCTTGGTGTTCCTTTCACAGAATTAATCTTGTCTCCAGTGCTAATGGAGATGAGTTATACAAAACATAATGGAACTTTGAGTAACCGAATCAAATATTTACAGTGCCTGTTTGCCCCATCAGTAAATCTATTTCTCTTAATACCTGGAACAATATGCTATTGATAGCACATGCTTTTGTCAGAATGGTAGTTTATTGATTTTAAAGGACCCAGGGAGATCAGGTAATTGACCAGGGAAGCTAAAACATTTACATTCAATTAAACAATCAACAACTTTATGCATGAGTGATCAGTTCCCCCGCAGTTACACTTCAG
This sequence comes from Pelobates cultripes, assembly GCA_933207985.1. NCBI lineage: Eukaryota > Metazoa > Chordata > Amphibia > Anura > Pelobatidae > Pelobates > Pelobates cultripes. Next base: position 87,207,182 of record OW240922.1, read on the forward strand.
TCAAGGTCATTAGTGAAATCAGTTGTCCAAGAAACCACTTCTAGGTTCCTACAACAGCACTCAGAGCCCATTTTCAAAAATGACTTAGTTGATTACTCTGGTGTGATTTGTAAACAATGGAATGTATCCTATAATGTGGATTCCTTAAACAGCTAAGGAAAACTCTCACCCCCAGCTTACCATCTGCATGAAATGACTATTTGTTATCCAATTACATTTATTATGGCCAGTTAAGAAAATGATTTCCACAATAATGTTATCTTTCCGCACGGATTTCCAATTTAGTATCGCTTCGTTAGCCGTAACCGAGGCAGGACTGGTTGTGGGTGCTTGAAAAGATTCTGATGGTACATTAAATTTATTACAATTTATTTTGAGTTAAGTAACAAGATGGGCTAGTGTTGGACAGAACGCATTGCAATGAAACGCGAATATTTTTTCCAAAAGTTGGAATCTTTGACAAATACCCTTTCTAGAAGCAGACTGACTGAGAGTTAGGCACTTGTGGTATCTCCTGATATGGGCTTGGAAATCAGAGACTTTATTTCTTCAATACGATATGGTGGACAATAAAAATAATCTAAATTTTGTTAAACAAAGGTCAAATTTTGGCTTTAATTAGTTTGCTTTAGCCCAAGTCTTATGACTAACGTGGAGTGTTAGTTAAGAAAAAATAAGATGACTCTGAAGTTATACAAAAATGTACTCTGCTCTAAACTTGTTCTGCCAAATTAACAACGAGGTTATCTAGATACTAAAGGTAAAAATATAGATTGGAGGGGAGCTCCAGGAAGCTGATTTCACATCTAAATTCTATCACGTTGGCTGATTGTTCAGCTCAGTAGGTGTTGGATTGGAGAGGTGGTAGAAAGAAATTACCCTAGATGAGAAATCATGAACGGTCACTGTAGTATAACCGCATCTCACAGTTACTTGGAGATTTAGAAAACAATCTCAAAACCGAAGGAAGTGCAGTTAGTCGAAGTCAACCTTTGAAGCTACCATTGGTCCATTTTGATAAATATGGCACAAGCTAGTTCTCAGGAGTTTGCACAAGTTAATCATAAGCTAATGCGATGGCTTACAGTTTGCCACACATTTCCTACACACCATCTTGATTGAAGTTGAGATGAAGATGCTGAATTTTATCCAACTCATTCTTTTATCAAACTCGTTTGAAATGTTTCCCTCGATCTTCCTTCAAAACGTGGGTTAACGTCCAAAGATTAACAAACATTACCATAAACATATTTCCCTGTGTGGGTTATTAAAAGAATAATAGTTACACCAGATATTTGGTTTCTAGGGTACAATTCACAAACAAACCTTCATTCACAGATACAGTGTAATATTTGTGCATCATGTAAACTATTGCAAAAAGAATGTTTAACTTGCAAACATAAGTTTTGTTTTACAAGTCAAAGTACACTGTACAAAGAAGATCGATTTCGTATTGGGTTGGAGTTTGGTATATGAAAGGCCAATGCACTCAATGGCTAAGAGACAAGTACATAAAACAGAAGATTGATCACCCAATGTCATGTCGAAATTGGTGCAATTCTCCCAATCATTAACAAAAATGTCCATTTCTGTTTGTCTTTCTGCTAAATGATAACCATTTTCAAGTTGAATCTCCTGATAAAACAGCGAAAGAAACAAGACCTTGATTGTTCTGTAAAGGTTATAGATGCTGATTTGACATAAACTCTATGAGCGCCTGAGGGATGAGTCGCTTGGAGTTAAATAATCTACCCTCAAACAAATATAAGGAGGGGAGAAAGCCAGCGGTCTATAAATAATGAGGCAACTTTGTTGCACAACAGCAATGACACTGGTGATGGATATTATTGGGAATTATTGAGTTATGACCCATTTCACTAGAATGCGACTTAATACTATCTCCAGTCACAGCAATATCAAAATAGAACTTTTAATCATCTACCAACAAGGGGAACAGATTGTGACAGTAGATAAAGACCTATTGGCCAATCTAGTCTAGTCTATCTAAAAACACAGGCTTATTTTTTTCCTGCCTCATGTCATCTATTGCCTTGATCTATTCCACCTTTATGCATATGATACTCCCTGTATTTATAACTCATACTATAAAGAGGTAGCTCCTGATATTAACATTTGACTTTCCTCTCTCTAAATGATGAGTAGGTCCATCCAAATCCACAGCCTAATTTTGGAAAAGACAGAGACCCACCCTCCCCTCGTTCCCTAGATGCCAAGTTGCTCACCAATAACACCAACATTTGAGAACTCAAAGTGATTTCTAAGAGAATTTCAAATTCAAGGCCCGACTAAAGCACAGCCGACCGATTCTGTTATTTTGACCTTAAATTTGAAATTCACCTTGAATCTCACTTTATTGAATAACCTTGCAAGAGAACAAAGCAGTGTAGATGGACAAATGTCTTAGCCTAAACATAACTTATTCGATAATAAGCCGCCCTTCTATACGTTCTGTGTCCTCAGTCCCTTCTGTGTATTATTGCTCAGTATTGTTTGGTAAGGGTGTATCACAGTTGTCAATCAATGCTCAGTTAACCCAAGGTGTGAAATTTGGGTAGTTAACAGGTAGTGCTAAACAGCTAATCATTATGTAGCAATTAGTTGGTGACTTGGATAGTGGAATGTTCCTGTTAAATGTAAGTTTTCATTTTTTTTGTTATGTTTTGTTTGGTAATGTACTCCCATTATTACTCTTAATACCTAGCCCCATTTGTATTTCTATAGCAATATGCATTTAAAACCCAGGTATTGTATGGTATACAATGTCGGGTAAGGTTTGAATTGTGCTCCATAGCAGCGTAAAAGAGATCTAAACACAGTTCTGGTAAGTATGGCGACTTTAGAAAAATATTCATGATTCAAAGTTCAAAAAATGCCAAATTTTACTTGATTTTTATTTTTTTGCTCACTAACAAATAACAGAAAAAGTTGAATATTTACTGAATATTTTCACAAAAGATGAGATTCACATGTTGATAACCGAAGTATAATCACTGTATTGGGCCAAGTGGAGGACAATATATTCTGTCACTGTGTGAATTGCAGGGGTGCTAATAAATATTACTTTTTACAATGCTCATGGAGGTTGCTCTCTTAAAGCCGTTCTCTTAGAGGGGCTCAACCAAACCCAGATAAGGTTGTTTGCTAAATTTCCAATTGTAGCAAATTAGAATCTGAATGACAAAGTTAAGTAAAAAATAGCTGATCTGGAAAGAATATTCAACTATGCTATAGTCACAGCTCGGAATTTTTGGTCTGAATTTTGTGATTCCGATTATAATCCTTTAAATACCAATGACTGAAATATTTTGTTATAACAAACTAGCCTATAGGAAAATGAAATGACTCGCTAATGTATCATTAACATTAGTCAATTAGGGGTAAATTCAGTATAATTAGCTGTTTTGGGGGAACAGGATGTGGAGTGGAAACTTTAATCCTACACTATGGGACCCATTGTTTTGTTGCCTAGTTACAAACTGTGGACATAAGCGATTCACACCAGACATCCCAAGAATATTGCTGAACTGAAACAGTTCTGTAAAGAAGAATGGTCAAGAATTACTCCTGACCGTTGTGCACGTCTGATCTGCAACTACAGGAAACGTTTGGTTGAAGTTATTGCTGCCAAAGGAGGTTCAACCAGTTATTAAATCCAAGGGTTCACATACTTTTTCCACCTGCACTGTGAATGTTTACATGGTGTGTTCAATAAAAACATGGCAACATTTCATTCTTTGTGTGTTATTAGTTTAAGCAGACTGTGATTGTCTATTGTTGTGACTTAGATGATGATCAGATCACATTTTATGACCAATTTGTGCAGAAATCCATATCATTCCAAAGGGTTCACATACTTTTTCTTGCAACTGTATTCTTATGCCCTCACCCCCCAAAAGTTTTGATTTCCTGTTCTCTAAACTAAACTTTAATCACACACAGTAGGCTCATGCTGGATCTAAAAGGCTATTAACAGAGCAGGAGATAAGAAATAATAATTTAAGCAGAATGTGCAATAAAGAAATTGTAAACATTAGATCTCTCTTTACAGGAAGCGTTTAGGAAGGCTGTGCAAGTCCTATGCAGGGAGGTGTGGCTAGGGCTGCTTAAACAAAGTGATTTAATACCAAAATGACAGAGAATTGAGCAGTGAGACTGCAGGGGAATGGTATATACACCAAAACTGCTTCATTAAGCTAAAGTTGTTATGGTGCCTATAGTGTCTCTTTAATAATGTCATCGGAGGCCTGCAGTCTGCATGAAGACATTTGTTTATTCTTCTTTTTCCGACTGGACAACTGTTATGGTACACCTCTGCATATGGATATAGAGTAACACACAAGAATGATACATCATAGCCATTGTCATAATGGAGGCCTGAACGCAGAGTGCCATAAAAACACACAGGAGTGCGAATCCAGTGTCAGTCATGGTGCAAGATTGTCACAAAGAGTCACAACAGATGACACATTGAAACAGAGAGCAAGAGGGGATTAGAAGTTGTAACAAAAACTGAGCACTCTGTATATAGCAAAATTCTGTATTTAATATAACGTTTAAAGAGGAAGTCTGAAACTGGGAAAAGTGCAAAATTATTAAAACTAAGAAGAATGCTGGAAAAAGTGCATTCTAAACTATACAGGAACAATACAATACTGGATCCTCCTGTAATTCTCATTTATTACTGGCATTTATAAAGCGCCAACATATTCTGCAGCGCTGTACACTTGGGAAACCAATACAATGTAAACAGACCCATACAAAAGATAGATGGCCCTGCCTGTGAGCTTACAATCTATCCAAATTGTAATTCTCTTTAGAGTTGGGGGATTGTCTGCTTATAGATAATCAGTAAAAAGTGGGATCTGTGGGGGGGCGGGGCTTGACCAGCTAACTGAACGGACGCATGTCCCACGAGCTCCTGAGCCCACTAAACTCATGAGTACACTTACACGCAGCCAAGCAGTGGAACTTACCGCAAATCTAACCAGCTGCAGAGGGGAGACTGAGAGGATCTGAAAGAGGCTAAACTCTGAACCTTTTGGGCCCGGATCACTGAGACGCAACCCCTTGCGGCCTACAAGCTCCCTGGCACTGGTGAATGCAAAGCATGGCGGACTTCCACCTCCCCCCAGCCCATGGACCGGTTAGGGGTCATCCTGGTCCCAGGAGGGTCCCCACCACTACACCCGATGTCTACCCAATGTCTACAGAGCGACTCCCAAGTAACCCTTCAGCCGAGGCCTACCTTGCGGCATCTCAGGCAAGGCTCGACCTTATCTTCCATTTGAAAAAGTCTCTTTTGACGAAACGTGTTATGGATATTTAAAATTGTGTATTATTGTATTAAAAGTTAATTTGGTTATTTATTTGTGCCAATTATCCCTTTTATATACAACCTTTTTTATTTTTACCCTGGCTTTTTATTTATATTTATTTTATTCCATTTTACTATATAATTTTATCATTTTAACCATTTTGGGTTTTACCAACTAATTGGAAGACTCCAGTACTCCAAGAAATCCTAAGTGGGGATTAATCCACTTACGCTGACATCATAGAGCAGTCTGCCTGCTCTCTATTTGTAAGTACTTTTTTATTTAATTTATACCAACATTGCTATACAGTGAGCACTATTGGTTGTTTCTTCTTCTCCTCGAGAATTGGTTACCCCTGACGGAGAGATATCCCACCATATATCCCATAAGCGTGGATTATACCGCTGTGTGCGCTTTACCTCAGAGCTGGATATAAGCTCTCGCAAATGTGAGTTTTCCATCATTATCTCTTACTACGTCTAAATTTGAGCCTAACATACTGCACTATTGGTTGTCCCTCTTTTCTCTCTTTCATATAAGAGGACCCACTATTGTATTTGAAGAATCTACCATCTTACCAGCCTCCCACAAAGACTATCCATAAGGACACACAATTTGGACTTTTATTTGGATTTTATGTGGCACGGCCCTTTTTAACTGTTATTTTTATCGACCTTATCTTCGCCAGATTCTGGGCAACACTGGCAGCTCGGCAAAGGGGCATATCGGAGCCTGACCAACCTGCAGCTAAACCGGCACCACCACCAACCCACTCCCTCAGACCTACTAAAGACCCAACGCCACGGGGCGGAGGGGTGAAAAAACAGAAGCCCCGCAAGAAGCGGCACACAACGATGTCACACGCACCTGCCGCTCCGTGGAAGCTGGGAACATGCTGTGAAAAGTGGGTATCAAGGGAGAGAAGGGACGGAGCCCGGAAGAGCAGAACTCCACAACGCTCAGCCCCACCAAATGGCGGACCCCCGAACAGGGACGCCACATGGCACCCAGCGGCAGAACAGCCTTACAGATCGCAGCAGAAAGCTTGTCGGCTCCACCGGGACCAACAACCGCCCCACAGACTGAGCATCGGCTGAGGGAAGGTGACGACCCGATCAGCAGGTTGGCATCCACACGTGTCCCCACCGGTACTGTAGACATTTTAGACCACACTCAAAGTGGGGGACTCCTGCAACTAACAGACTCTCACAAGCTGACGTTAAACTCAGCAAAGCAGCTCGCATAGCTTTAACATAATAGTTAATATCCATTCTAAAAATACATATTCCTGTCTGAATAAGCTAGTGTTAAATACCTGCATAACTTGTGTCATAGAACAAATAACGCTGTTATATGCTTACCGATTATCTAGTCTAGCATGCTCATCAAGATCTACTACAATCAATAACTTGTCTTTTTCATGTTACTAATGTTTCCAACCACAAACCTTATTTTATAAAACTGTGCAAGACCTACCGTGTACCCCACTGTTACAACTGTTAATCTAACTAAGCAAGTGGAATGATGTTGGGGCACCACATGCTCGTATGTCAAACCCTTATGCACTGCAAAAATAAATTATAAAAAATAAAAAAAAAGTGGGATATGTGAAAGGTTTAATGTCATGGATTTGCATTCTTTATTTAAAACTTAAATTAATGTTTCTATGTTAACAAACTGTACAACTTGAGCAATGTTCTAGATGGTGAATATATAGAGGCACATAATAGAGGAATATTAATTGGGGATGAACTAGGATGCGACGTTATTAAGTGCACTTAGCATCAGTACTAGAGTGAGTGATTACTTGGAACCAGTATGCATGTATTTTATTTTTATATATTTAGTTAAGAGATGTTCAGTTATGTCACTAAGGCTACATGTATGAACTTGAATAGAGCAGTATTGTTCAGCCAGTGCAAGACTTATCACCGGCTGCTACATCTACATAATAATCATCACTTAGGGTTCTTGAAAGTGTTCGCTATTTGTATGAGTCACTAAAATGTTTCATTATCGGTTTTCAGAATTGTGGGGTAGTTTGGCTTGATATATTTAGTTAACTCCCAGAAGTGGAATGGACGTGAAACATTATGACTTAAGCCCTCAAGAAATGTTAGGCCTGGATATTATTTTTATAACTGTCTGTAGATCGTGTAATAATACACACGGCCGGGTCCCTAAATTTCATTCACAAAACATCCCCTAAACACGATAAATCAAGGAGGTCTGCTGACACAACGTACAAATGCATAACTAAAAACCTTGACCTCGTTATTAAGGGGAATCTAACATAAGCAACAAGATGGAGATTAGTTTAGTCTTGTAATAATTTAATCTATACTTTGTGCTAATCAATGTACAGCTTAGTCATTTTCTTAAAATTTTGTACTTACAACAATGGCCACACAACTAGCCATGCCAAACTATGTCAGTCTAGCCCAGTCTAGCCCACGTTTGGAAGGTGGGAAAACATTTTTCTATCAATATTAATGATTTTTTTTTTTTTGTTGAACGTTACATATGAAAGAGCATAACATATACACTTTTTATTTACTTTGAAATCCTGACTATAGAGAATAACCCTTAAAATTCTGAATTGTTGATGGGCATTGCCAGGCCATCAGGGAGATCAGGTGCATAGCATGAGCTTCTCCACCAAAGCTTAAAAACCTGCATTCTCTGGAGGGGTATTACCCTTAAAAGCTACCTAACCGAGCTCTCTAGGGCAACTTTGAAGCCTTCTGTAAAGCCTGGGCCAGAAACTGTCTTGCGGCCTACAAGCCGGCAGATCCCTTGGCGGGAAGAAACAGCCAACGCTGGCAACTTTCACTGCTAAAGCCCCGTTTTCCCCCCTCCCCCTTGGACTGGTGGGGGTTATCCCAGTCCCAACTGGCTGCTACGACACAAACCAGTGTAACTCCAGCTGCAGAATCTAAGCCGAAGCTTGATACACAGCGTACTACTCCAAGATGGCGGCACTCACTCCATGTGGTCCTAAACGCATGAAACAGGGGCTGGTACACTTGGACCCCACTGCTCACTTTCTGTGGCGGCTGGAAGAATTGCTACAACGCTTCTGAGACTCCATTGAAGCAAGGTGGAGCTACAACACTCCCAGGCGGGAGACCGAGAGAGCGGCAGCCAGACGGTGAGTGGGTTCTCCCCTCCCCCTGGACATTCATCGCCCCATGCACCAAGTAACCTCTACCACGAGCCCACCAGGGCCAAAGGGGTTAAAACCCCAGTGCATCACCCACACAGATGGAAGATCTGGGTCCACTATAGGCAGCACGGTCCCACCCAGACCTTCTGTCCCTCCCTCAGGGAGAAGAACTCGAACCAAAAGAGGCCTAGAGTCCGTGGTCTGATGATGGAGGCAGATATCCAAGCCCTGGGGGGAGGGGTAGCCCAATACCACACGTCTGGAATGCCAAACTTTCCACTCCCCAGCGCAAGAGACTTCAGCTTCCCACGCCTGGGAAAAGACTGACGCTGGCGTACCACCCAGGACTCTGACAAAGACCTTACTACAGGACCTTCCCTTATGCAGCTGCAGCCACTATGTGTTTTGAGACTCCACAAGCTCTCATATGCTTCTTCTTGCTATGTGTATTCAATGTTAATTCTCCCTGTGGCAGAACCAGCCACCTACTTGTATTATAGACGGTTGGGTTAATGTCAAAGACAATTATTTCACAATTGGAGTTCCCGAACAGACTAGAGCTATATTGTTCGTATGTCAAACCATCTATCGAACAGTTGGACCACCCAGGGGAGTTGTGTGCCTCCAATTGACTTTATTCACACTTATAAACCGCAAGGTATTCGGCGGTCGGCTGGGTGTCCATCGTTCTTATGACCGAACACGTGGCGGCGGTCATCTTTGTTCATGAACACAGACAGCGGTGTTTGGTCATCGAGTGCGTGGAATTATAATCGTACACTCAACAGCACGAACACCGCTGAACTACCATCCCTTTGTGTGTTTGTTTCAGTTCACCTAAAAGGAGCGGCAATCGCATGGCATAATCTACAGAACACAGGGCACACGACCCCTGTTATACGAATGGTTCCATTTGTTATTGTTGATGTTTTATACTGCCAAAAGAAGACCGGTCAAAGCCTAAAACCCTCTGGAGCCATTTTGGGGTTTCACCTCGTGGTTGACCAGTCTAAATTTCACTCTAATGGCATTCTTAATCTACTGAACAGATCTGAGTGATATTTCGACAAAGTGGGCACTCAGATCCCTGCTCTTCTGTGAAGTAACTTTCGTGGAGTTCTGAACTATTAAAATATGTTTTATGAGGTTTTGAAATATTTTATATTTTATGTACCTGGGAAATAATGTAATTAAATAATTGTTCTTACTCAATTATCTCCCAGGTACAGAGGAGGAGTCTGGGAAATGTTGCTTTGTCCCCTGTACCCAACAAGGTCCACCAGGGGAAAACCCCTGGAATGTAATTAAAGAAACCCCTTGCATGGGGAGTTGCATAAAAGCCAGCTGTGGCAGAATAAAAATCAGCTGACTCCCAGAACTGTGTATCGTCCGGTTACTGGGGAATTGGGATTATATTGCTACACTATGCTTCTCTTTGATGTTCTACAGTCTACCAGCGGAGATATCGATTATTAAAGGGCCACTCTAGGCACCCAGACCACTTCAGCTTAATGAAGTGGTCTGGGTGCCTGGTCCAGCTAGGGTTAACCCATTTTTTATAAACATAGCCGTTTTAGAGAAACTGCTATGTTTATAAATAGGTTAATCCAGCCTCTAAAGCCTCTAGTGGCTGTCTCATTGACAGCCGCTAGAGGCGTTTGCGTGCTTCTCACTGTGAAAATCACAGTGAGAAGACGCAAGTGTCCATAGGAAAGCATTATGAATGCTTTCCTATGAGACTGGCTGAATGCGCGCGCAGCTCCTGCCGTGCATTTGCATTCAGCCGAATGAGGAGGAGAGGAGGAGGAGAGCTCCCCGCCCGGCGCTGGAGAAAGGTAAGATATAACCCTTTCCTCTCCCCAGAGCTCGGCGGGAGGGGGACCCTGAGTATGTTTTCCTGGCACTATAGTGGTCCTTTAATATTGCAGCTCCACTGTATGTTTATGGCGCAGAGTGTTTTTTTCTGTGTATATAGTGTTCGTCCTTTAATATATACACAAGGTATAGCCAGTGGCATGTCAGCTTGTAACAGTTATTTAGCATGCTAACTTACATTTATGCTTTTTCACCTGTCCATGTCCGACTAGTTACACAAGTTAATATGCAGAATTTACGCATGTCTAGTTAATAACGATAAGCTAGAGCATACTACGCCCTACTCTTCCCTTGAAGTTGGACATGACTGACCAGCCTGATCTCACTGATATAACAATGTGCACTTAATCTACATGACATATCGCTGTTGCATGATGTTTACAACCATAATGTTGATTTGAGCTGTCATGGCTAGACAAGCTTGTATGTAATCCCATGCACAACAAAAATTTAAATTACGAATTGTTGAGAACAGCAAGGCGCAAGCTGAATTGCAGAATCAACAGAAACATAAAGCCATATCTTTGCTATTTGAGAGTAACAGGCCTAGCTTATTCACTAAGGTGAGAATTCAAAGTGAATTTTAGGATTTAGGGTGAAACAGCAAATTAGGCAGCAGAGCTGACTTAGAGAATTGTTTGGATATTGTGTCCTTTAAATCTGGATTTTACTGTTGCAATTCAACTTTCGATTCACTAGAATTCCGGCTTCAGTGAAAAACATTTGGCTTCTTTTATTTTTGGTTTAATTTTGCTAAATATTTCTCAACTCTCCACAACTTCCTATTTTACGAATATAGACCCTAATGTTTTAGTCACAGCCATAGATGTATAAAGGGCGGCCTTACTGGCCTCTCTATTATTAACCCTTTATTTATAGACAGACATAATAGCTAGCTAGATACTGTATTACTATCAGGGTTATTCACTACATTGAGAATCCAAAGTGAATTTCAAATTTAAGGCCAGAGTAGTCAAGAATGTATTCTAGTTCGGCTACTTTAAACTTGAATTCTCACTTCAGTGAATAATCCTGGAAAATGTTCTAAATGTGTTAGTACAAACCCCAGCCCCCTAATTAATAAAGATTGATTAGCACTGCTGTCACATATTTCACAATTTTGTTGTCAGGGCTGTCAGATCTCTCCACTAGCAGGTAATAGGTTGAATTGGTTTGATCTGCAGAATAATTTATAAAATCAAATAAAAAATGATTAGGTGGGAGTGCTAATCACATATATTTAGGAGTTTAGATTTGATATCAAACAAAAAAAAACACAACACTCTACATTAAAAGTTCTGTTTTTTTTAAATACCTGACTTTGGTGAAATAATGGATATTTAATTGTAGTGTCAGATTATTAATACATTGTATAATCCTGCCACAACTCTCTCATGGGCTATGCATTAAGAGGTGAGTTCACCCTACTGATTGCATGGCTGGGAATCCGAACCAACTCCCTTAGTTTAGCATCCCACCCTGTCACATGTGCCTTACTGAGGTCCTGTTTAAACCTTAAACTGCAGAGCTTCCCAGGAGTATGGCTGCCCAAAGTAAGTGGCTTAAAGCAGGCAGGGGATTTATATAAAGTAGGCATTGTGATAGTACTATGCAATGTATGATATTATGGTTTAACTATATCCCTTCATTTTACCTAAGCCACGTGGGTTTGTTGTTTGTTTAAATCTTGTAGGGTTTGTTTGAAGTGCAGTGTTTTATTTTGTATCTGTTGGCCACTGGCTACATTTTTATAAAATATACATGTTTATAGAACTAAAGTATTTGTTTCGTTTCTGCCTATTTTCATCTCTCAGGGTTTGTTCTAATTTAGTTCCAATGAGGTGAAGAGAAAATAGTTTCATCATCAGAAAAAAGTGTGTGTGTGTGTGTGTGTGTGTGTGTGTGTGTGTGTGTGTGTGTGTGTGTGTGTGTTTTTTTTTCTTCCGTCTCTCGGCCCCTCCTCACAAGAATAAGAAACTTTATTTGACGAATGAACGAGTTAATATTTAATATAGCAATATCTGTTCAATCGGAGCTCAAGAATGCTGAATGAAATGGCAAAACGCTTCACTTATTTAAGGTTCTGCAATAGGTTCATTTATAGGAGGGGAGGCCTAGTGTGTTTTAAAAAAATAAATCTCTATTTCTTTAAAACAACAAATAGACTTTTTTTTTATCTTTATTGAGATCACTAAGTGTTTGTGTATTTATATACACGCAAAAAAATTTAACAGTGCCTTTGGCTGATGGCAAGAGGAATTCTAAAACCTCTCTTTAACCCTCTGTGTCCCAGAGCCATGCCCTGCACAATGCAAACTATACTAATGCATTATTGGACACAGCCCTGGCATTAAAGGGTTAAAGGCAAGCAAACCCCCAAACTCGGGCCCTCCTGATGTTGCTGAACTCCCATGATTCTATGAATGAAATAGGCTGAGAATCATGGGAGTTGTAGTTCAGCAACATCTAGAGGGCCGGAGTTTGGGGAAGCCTGTCCTAAGGGAATTCACCTTGCTGAAGTGCTTTAAGGGTTAAGTGTATGCCTTTTTTTTTTTTGTCCCAATTCGCAAAAGTGCAGATTTATGGTAAATAATAAAACAACAGGACTTGAATTGTGTTTATATAGTTAATCTGTTACTTTATATTATTTCTTTAAACAATGTGAGTTTATTAACTCTGTTTACTCTGCCTTCTCAGAATTGAGATTAACGAAAAAAACAAACTGTTTCAGGGAAATTAGACAAGCACTATTCACTGCACAGAGTTCAACGACTGTACGTTTCTTTCAATGTTAAAAATTCATCTAGGACCTTATTGATCAATACAAGCAAACTATGAGTCAGAATTGGCCTCAGTTACACGGTCTATGGGCTTCTATTGGCAATTGTGCAAATGTTCACATCTCCACAGGATGTGATGATATGCTTAAACCTGGTGTTGATTTGCATTGTGGGTTAATAAGAAGAGATTCTGGATTCAAATTCTAAAAAAAAATTAATCAAGAATATTCGTTTAGTTAGCATAGTGATTGCTTCACGTATGTAACTTAAATCCAGAATTGCTCTATGATATAATGTAAGGACATTTTAACAATTCACCCTTTTGTACCACTTGGTATTTTGTACAGATGGTAAAATTGTGTTGGTAAAGACAAAAATAATGCTTTTTTTATTATTATTATTTGTCATCGAAAACAAAATTAAATATATTTAATTTTTTTAAAGGAAATATTTATGTACAAACCATATAAACAGGTATGCCATTAAAAACATATACAAAATACAGTATACTACATATACACATTTTAAAATGTAAGGCTACATTTGGTGTTATCACTCTCGTGGAGGTGGGGGGGGGGGATATTTCAACTAAATCATGTTATTTGGCAATTTTTAAATAATTATAAAATTTAAAAATCCTCGGTGGAAAAAACGTTCGTTAAAAATCTGTGCAAATGTCCAGTTTAAAATAGAATCCATTTAAAACTCTGTACAGTCATTGGCCAAAACAGACTGTCTAAAAATATTTTTTTTTTTTTTTTTTTTAATCATACCCACATTTTAAAGGCACTTGGCAACAATAGACAGGTATCATAATAATATAATTAAATACAAAATCTTACACTTTTGATCATATAAAAAAATATTTACATTGTAGTCAGTGGAATGTACAACAATAGAACGTTTTCACATTTTCTCAGCCCCATTGGTAGAACTATGGGGTTTTAATTAGTCCAGTTTCCATGGTGATAAGGCAGCTGAGTGGGGGGGTCAGTATGTACATTTATGAAAACCTTTATCTCCTTCAATATCCAGCTCCTGCTCAGAATCTTCCGAAATATCTGAGTCCAGATTGTCTTGAGAGTTCGGTGAGCACTGGGATCCATCTAAGGATTCTTGTTTTGTGTCTGTGCCTGTACCCATCTTCTGTCCTTCCTCACAGCAATTTTCTAGACTTTCAGTCTCTTCTCTCTTATGTCCCTGGGGGGTTTCCTAAAATATAAATTTCAGTTAACGTTTCAATGAACTGTGTCCCCCACAGTTACAAACCTCGACACTACCCTTTTCTGTAATAATCCCAATACCTACCTACCCCCTTGTTTCTCAGTGTTGAAACATCATTCCCTTTTCGTCACACCCACATAGATAAATCATCTATTTACTAATTTCCTTAAGTAGTGACAGGAATGGCTATTATTTAACTGAAATTTTACCTGCATTTATTTATGTAGATTAAACAGATCTTTTCACAAGGATCTCTAACAATGTTGCAAAAGTATATTTACCAATGTATCGACTTCTTTAACCCCTTAAGGACACATGACATGTGTGACATGTCATGATTCCCTTTTATTCCAGAAGTTTGGTCCTTAAGGGGTTAAACTAGACTGCATGAAGGTGTGCATCATTCTGCCACCTAAATACAAATGTTTTATATGAAAACACGTGTCAGAGTTGGTGAATTGTGGCTTTTCCTGCAGCAAATACGACTAAATCCAAGTGGCTGTGTGATTTTTATCCAAACAGAATACAGCTTGAATTTGTATCTCAGTGACAAGATGATGCACAGAGGACAATAAAAAAAAACTTTAAAAAAAAAATGGCAGCCTGCAGTATTCTATTAAATATGTATACTTTCCAGAAAATTCGACTTATAACTAGACACATTGGATACATTTTATCCTTTTATTAAAACTTCTCTAACGGTGTTCTTTTATAAATGAGAAAATCCTGTTTGGGTTCCAGTCCCTCGAATTCTCAGTTTCAGAAAATTGCGGTCAGTTGATAACTTGAAAATGTAGTTTTATGAAAAAACATATAGAACTCATCCAGTCACATTAGGCTTTGTAGCCTACTTTCAGCAAGTTAGACAAGCCACCATAACTCAATTTTTACTTAACAAACTCGTGTATTTAATGGCAAAAAATATATACTTTGCTGGTCTATTAACTAAACAGTAAATTGATGGCATCTTATAACATTTTAGAACGAAAAATCTAAAACTAAGCTAAACTGAAGTTTTTATTTCCCCACATTTTCTATGTAAAAAATCACAGCTCAAAGCCCCCATAATACACGTGATTCTGTGACTTCTTTAAAATAGATTGAAATAATTCGCTTTATTTACTAAAGTGTGTATTGTCAGGAATTGAAAATGAATTCAAACTGTATTTTTTAGATCTTGGATTAAATTAGCTAAAATTAAAAGATGGGTAACTTTTTATTTTTTATTTTTTACAATTGGACTACTTTTTGTCCTAAAAAAAATTAAATTCAATCTGCATTCCTAGAATTTATATCAATCTAATATTTAAAGCAAAGATAGAGGCAAGCATAATGCCTACCAATACCTCTCTAATTGTTATCTATACTCAAATGAATTTGTTTTAAGAATAATATTTACAATGTTATTCGCTAAAGTTAGAATTCTGGGGAATAGCACATCAGGGTTGCTATAAACACAGAATTCAAGGTGAAATCACAGTGAAATTCAGATTTAAGGTGACAATAGCCAAATCAGAAAAAACCTCTCCAAGTCAGCTATGCTATCAGTTCTGCTAGTTTAGCCTTAAATCAGAAATTCACTTTGATCCCATTGTACAGCGCTATGGAATCTGATGGCGCTATATAAATAATAAAATAATAATAATTATCACTTTAGTGGTTAACCCTGTTAGTCTTTTGCGGCTAAATCATGTATTCCAGTTTAAGACCGTGGCAGGGGCATGCTTTTATGGAGTTGTAGATGTATGGAAGGACCTTCCAGCAAAGGTGGCAGAGACTAAAGTAAATGAAAGAAGGCTTTGGCTATACAAACTGCTGTCATGAGCAGCCATTGGCAGGCTAGACTGGCTAACCTGTTTTTTATCTTCAATTAAAATGTATTGTTCTAAACACTGATTCAGGGTCAGAGAACACTAGTAAATGGCATGAATTAATGTGTAATTTAAGGCACCCATCAGTGACCACCTCCACTTAAGAACCTAAAAATATATAAAATATAACATTCCAACAGTGTGTAAAAATCTAAATTGTTAGATGTGCCATCACCAGATTAGCTTCAATTAATGTTACAACTACAATGACCAATAGCTGTAGTCATGGTTACAGATATTGATCAGAACACTGAAGTCCCCAGAAACACTGTTAAACCTGACCTTTCAAATCTATTTAAAGTGCTTCCCAGAATTCTACACTTGCAGACCACACTAACATCTGTGTGAGCTAGTCTCTCCAATACAAGCCATTTATCGGACAATACTCCCTAACCATGTGTCCATCTCCTGCAATGGTCATATTAAGTCATTTGATATGCTTTAAAAGATCTTTAGGAACACTTTTAACTATGTCTGCAGGGTGTATAAGTGATATGTACTAAGGAAACTTGGTGGGGCTCATACCCATAGCAATACATATTCAGCCATCAAACTGGCTAATTGAGTCGCTGGAATACACAAATGAATGTGCAAACCTGCTTCGCACAATTTTCCAGCAGTTGGACGTCACCATTAGTATTTTGGGAATCTGTCATCTTGAAGCATTAGCCGTTTTAGAGGGTTAGTTGCCACATGGGAAATTCACAGAGGAATTTTCAATTTCAGGCCAAATTGCAAGCATTCTTTAAAGGGGCACAAAAGTCACCAGAACAACTACAGCTTATTGTATTTGTTCTGGTGAGTATAATCATTCCCTTCAGGCTTTTTGCTGTAAACAGTCTTTTTAGAGAAAATGCAGTGTTTACATTACAGTCTAGGAATACCTCCACTGGCCACTCCTCAAATGGCTGCTTGAGGTTCTTCATGGGGCAGTGCTGCATAGTGAGCAGCACTGCCATTCAGTGTCTCTACGCTCTGCATGCAGACACTGAACTTTCCTCATAGAGATGCATTGATTCAATTTATTACTATGAGGAGATGAGATGCTGATTGACCAGGGCTGTGTTTGACTTGTTCTGGCTCTGTCCCTAATCTGCCTCTTTGACAATCTCAGCCAATCCTAAGGGAATGCATTGTTATTGGTTCAGAGAATAATTTCTGATGTCAGCCAAGAAGGCAGATCCAAGGTAGATATTTGCTATATTTATGGGGACCAGAGGGCTACAGGGTTTGTGTTTCTGACCCTACAGTGCAGGGCTTGACAAATCCCAGGTTGCCCCTCCCTGTGATGAGATTTATTGGCAAGATAAAGAACTATGTGATACATCTGTCACATCGTCACCTATGTACATCAGGGAAGTGTGAAAAAGCTATTTAACATCCTTCCTTGAACAAAAAAAAAAATGTTTTACACTGGTCAGGTATCAAGATTAACCCCTTCGTGACCAAAGCTGGGCAAATGATGTCCCTTGGCAGGATTTGGATGCTGGGATTTAACCCATTTCATGGATGTCAAGGGATATAATTGCAGCGAATTGAAATTGCAAAGTTTAGATCAAAGTGACTATTGAAACTTTTCTCCAACTGGTCTATAAACCCAGCTTTCAAAACTAGTTATCACCAATTAAAAAATAGTGTGATATTACATCAATGCCACTACTGTTATTGAATCTAAGGAATGTTGTGAGATGTTCCAGTTCATCAATTTTGAGTTATTTTAGAGTTGCTATGGGGTATTATAGAGTGTGAGTTGTTACAAGGTATGGTCACTGTGAATTATTGTATGTAAGAGATGGTGTGAATGATTACAAGGTATGGTCACTGTGTATTATTGTATGTACGATATGGTATGAGTTGTTACAAGGTATGGTTACTGTGAGTTCTTGTATGTAAGAGATGGTGTGAGTTATTACAAGTAATGGTCACTGTGAGTTATTGTATGTAAGAGATGGTGTGCATTATTGCAAGGTATGGTTACTGTAAGTTATTGTATGTAAGAGATGGTATGAGTTGTTACAAGGTATGGTCACTGTGAATTATTGTATGTAAGAGATGGTGTGAATAATTACAAGGTATGGTTACTGTGAGTTGTTACAAGGTATGGTCACTGTGAGTTATTGTATGTAAGATATGGTGTGAGTTGTTACAAGGTATGGTTACTGTGAGTTATTGTGATATGGTGTGAGCTGTTGCAAGGTATGGTTACTGGGAATTATTGTATGTAAGATGGTGTGAGTTGTTACAAGTAATGGTTACTGTGAGTTGTTGTATGTAAGAGATGATGTGAGTTGTTATATTTAATGATTTCTGGAAGTTTTTTAAGCTTAGCCCTCTCTGCTATTGGATTCCTATAGACTGTTTGCCTTTCTGATCAAGGTGAAGAGTTTAAACCCCCTGCTAAATGACTATGGCATACATAGCAGGACAGGTGATCACATTAACAGATAACTTAATTAGAAAGACTGACTTTCTACAGAACTTACTATTTACCTGTTTGAGACGCCTCCATTTAGCCCTCCTGTTCTGAAACCATGTTTTGACCTGTAAACCAAAGATAAGAGACATGGCTTTATGTTACAGCAAAACAAAGATAATCTAGATACATTAATCCTATAGGTACATTACACATAATGACGTGTTGGTATCGTTATTTTCTAACAATATCCATGTATACTATTTCAAGCCTTGCAGACATATTGGATCTAAAAGCTGATCCCAATCATCGTCACAACTTTGCTGATACAGTATTTGCTAACTGTACAAACATCTGGTATCAGTTGGTAAAACCATCCATGTAAACCTATACTTACAAATCAATATCTCGGTTAGCTTAGTCAAAATTAGAGGGTTTGCATTTATATTGTCTAACTAACTTTACATTTACAATTTACATTTCCACATCATTAACCATGGAAGGGAATATGGGTATATTAATTGTAAATGTCATTGTGTGAATTATTATTACATTGTATCATATTAACACACTCCCAGTACAACACAGGTTACAGAAGCTGTTTCAGAGTAAAGTGTCAGACAGAATCACTATGTGCAGACTGATATCTATGGGAGAGACCGACCCACACACTCACATGCCCCGACCCCTCCTCCTCCACCCTTTTTCCAGGTCTGGACCACTCCAGCCACAGTCTGCTAGCCCACTCAATGGTTTCCGTAGTGAGCCTCTTGTACCTGTCTTTCGCTTAGCTGTAACATTTTGGCCAGTCTTTTCCTCTCCGGGGGGGAGAGATATTTTTGCGTCTCAAACTTTTTCTCCAGTTCAATGGTCTGATCGTTTGAAAAGCGAACTTGCCCACCTTTCCTCTTATGTAGGGGTCTCTGGATGAAAGGGCTCCACAAAAGGGGCTTACCTGGAAACAGAAAGAATTGGGCTTCAATAATAAGCACACACAAGCAGACCAATAATATATATATCCACACATATACACGGCTATTCAATTTTAAATATACACGTTTTCAGCTCACTACTTCTGATTAAACCGTTAAATGTACGTGTAAATTAAATTATTTATTCACAAAACTGCAAACGCGTATTGAAATTAAAATGACAACGTTTAGGCCAAACTATTGACACTCTTCTCCAAATAGTCTGTACACACAGCCTGCCTATATTTTTCAATTCGCATTAATTCAGTGTTTTGTCTTCTGAATAAGCAATTTTAACGAATTATCACCAGTAAAAGGACTTGTGATATTACATCAATGTCATGCCCACTGTAATAAGACGTGTTTATTCTAACCCAAACATTAAAGTAATGTAGCATTATAACGTTTGCTATAATTAGGCCGTATTATAATAACATACTGTACATGTAACACTGTAGCAAACTAAACAGAGGCAGTATATAATAGTACATTGGGTGGATGGATAAATAGAATTCTATAAACTGATCCTACAATCTGTCGTTTATTTCATAAAAACTAAATATATGAAGGACCATGTAATAAATGATCCCTTCAACTAGAATTATTCTCTCTCTCCTCACCCCCCCCCCCCAATAATTTGATAACAAAGTAATTGATGTTAAAGACAAACACAATTGATACAGAAATAACAGGTTATTAAACAGAATTCACTGTTTAAGTTTTAACCACAAATTATCTACCTTATAAGCTAGAAAATATCAAAGGAAGACACGAATAAATGTTTGTTACACTTGTAGCTTTTTAAAAGTAAAACAATGTTTTAAAAAAGCTACAATGTAACAAATCGTTAAAAACTCGTTACTTCGGAAATGTTTATTTTTTTTCGAAAAATAAAAACATTTGTTTAATTGTATTTTCTAAAATAATCAGAGATAAAAGGTTTAAGCTCAGATCCCAAATCCCCAAGGCTAATTATTTTATATTATTAAAGTGTTTTTTTCTTTTCAGTTAATAAGGTGGGGGGGTGGGGGGGGGGGGACTGGGTGTCACCTTCCTAAATTTAGGCTGAATAGCAGTTACATGTATCAGAGGTATAAGGATAACCCCTGTAAATGTGTTTCCTCCTTACTTTACATATAATAATACTGGCTTCCTTCTTTTTGTAATGTAAGGCCAGCCATGTACAGTAAGCAAACAATATGCCGTTTGGTTTAATCTTTCATAGCCAAGTGAACTGCCACTGTAGGAGCAGCACATAACTGTCACTGCTACCAACTTTGGATCCAGCTCCCAATAAGCTCAGGCAGAAAGTGACTGATTAGGAGAATTCACAGCTGTGGCCCTGCAAGTGATGGCCTAGTTTAGGTGTATCATCTTGCTCTCAAACATCACTACAGAAAATGTGACACAGATCCTTTTACATGATTGCCATGTTTTACATGTACCCTAGATTAAAATCTTACAGCCTACTTTTTTAGAAAAGTGCTCAGATTAATCTTTGGTGCTCTGTATGCACATTTGTGTGTTACAGTGTGTTTGTGTGTGTATGTGTGTATATATATATATATATATATATATATATATATAAAAATTTGTTTTTCAAGAATATACAATGATTATTTTTTAATAATGTTGGTAACAGGAGAATTTAATTGACTCAGCAACTAAGCAGCATAAAATAATCTGCAGTAATAATATAGTAATAATCTTTTTGTGTATAAAAGATGACATGATGATAAAAGAAACACTAGCTTACTGATTTATCTCGATATCAATGGCAGGAAATGGCTTTTATGTCTCTCCATCTGGTAATGTTGGTGGCCATAAACAAACCACATGTTTAATAGTTTTTAATTGTCTGTCTGCCTGTCTGTCTTTTTTTTTTTTTTTTTCAATCACATGCATGAATCAAGGGCCAGGCTGGTGTAGAAGTGTAATGAGACATTCTATTAACTTTATAACCCCAGCACTGGGGTGGAATTGTTGTGCAAGACTTTACTTGCGTCAGTTGCAGATTTGCAAGAAAACAGGCTTCGAAAATAGGAAGCAACTGGTGATTTCACCAGAGCTCAGTCTCATCCCACACAGAGGAAATGAACGCTATCAGAAAAACGGATCCTAGCTATCGGAGTTCGAGTGTTTCCTGAATTTGTCTGTATTGAGGATGTCGATAAAATAATCTGTGTTGTGCATGATTCCCGAGGAAGGGCAGCCAGGAAAACACTTAACAGCTTCAGAGCCCAGATTTACTCCTATCAAGAGCTCAAGGCTTCCTGAATGAACGGAAAGGGGGGTCAACCTGCACCTCTCTCAAACCAGATCCAGGCTAATCAGCAAGTGTTTCATCTGCTACCACAGACAGGCACTGCTTGGCTCAGCCGCATCCCTGGGGACAGCGCTAAAAGCTCTGTACATATGACGCAAAGCTCTCCCCAGGCCTTAGAAATTGCAGTCAACGCTGGCTGCTTATTAAAAAAGGGTTCTAAACGCGAAGCAGTCTCCATGGAAACCAGTAGAACGTTGATGCTGGTGAACGTTCCACATTTAGAACGTGTCCCTAGAACTGGAATTCTAGTTCTGAATAACTTTGAGACACATTTATAAAATTGGCTCTGCATACAGTTATGTTTACTCAGAGCATTAAAAAAGCATTTAACATATCAAATCGTTTGTTTAAACTAATCAAGTTGTATTAGAGAACTTCAACATTTATTTTGCAATTCAGACTATCGTTTGTACAGAAAGTATGTATAAAATCAATACAGTAACTTTCTAAAATAGGAGTAATACTATATTGCTTTTCACGGTATCTGTTCTACTTTTAGAACTTGAAAACCGTTTTGTATTTCTGTACAGTTCGTTCTCCTGTAAATTTACCTGAATCGATTTCTGCGAAGTGATCCAAAAATAGAAAACGTTTTTTTTTTCCCCAGGAGGTAACAGTTAAACGTTTATGTTGATATTATTTAAAAAAAAAAAAAAATCCCTGAAACTTTAGTACAGTTAATATAACCAGCGCTGCAGTTCACCATAAAGTTGTGGTTTAGTTTTAGTGATCAAACAGCAGCAGAACACAAAGGACGTGAAATCAAAACAGCCACAAAAAGATTTCAATTCCTTTAACCAGATTCTAACACCTAAACATTATATATAATTATCAGAAATATCACAAGGCTGGTATGAGGTGTCTGACAGGCACACATCTATACCCCCTCCCCACACATACATATTAATAGTAATGATCATAAGGCTGGTATGAAGAGTCTGGTTGGCAGACGTATACTTTCTCCTCCCCCACATATAAATATATTAATAGGATTATAAGGCTGGCCTCCCTCCTACCCCCCCTTTAAAAAACACCTATATTAATAAGGAGCACAAGGCTGGTATGGGTAGATTGATTGGCACACATGTATACCCCCTACACACACAGAAAGTGGTCCATCATAGAACATGGCACCTGCAAAGACGTCTGTGCTGCAGAGCTGACACTAATTCCTTGTTTTAATAAAATATAACTGTCCATGCTGTCACTAGGAATTAACTTTTATAAAGTCTAAGAATAGCCCAGTGCCCATCATTAACCATTTAGTCTCATCCTAGGCCATCCAGCCTCTCCTCTACACACACAGACAGACAGTTGTAGGTCTATGCCAAGTACATTACTCACCCATTGGGTCGTGTCTGATGAGGGCATGGTACTCCCCCATGGGTCTGGAGAAGGGGTACAGGGGGCTGTGGAAGGTGCTGGCTCCATAGGATGCTGCCAGGGCTGGGTGGGTGAATGCAGGGTGTATCGGGGTGGGCTCATAGATGGGGGCCTTGTAAGCGGTCACAAAGCTGGTGAACGAGGAGTTGGGGGAGGGCAGGGTGGGGGCTGGCAGGGTGTGGGTGCCGGTGGATGCCCCGCTCCTCCCCAGGATGTCATCGATGTAGAACGGCGTGGGGTGCACGGGCTGCAGGGGGGTGGGGGCGTACAGGGGCACACTGACAGCCATGGCCGGGGAGCTGGGGTGCTGGTACTGCATGCTGCGGTAAGTGGCCCCTCTCCAAGGTGGGTACAGAGTGCTGGCTCTACTGCGCTCCGGTATATGTCCTCCCTCTATTCCTGGCTGTACTGCGCTCCGGTATATGTCCTGTCCGGTATATATACTGCGCTCCGGTATATGTCCTCCCTCTATTCCTGGCTGTACTGCGCTCCGGTATATGTCCTGTCCGGTATATATACTGCGCTCCGGTATATGTCCTGTCCGGTATATATACTGCGCTCCGGTATATGTCCTGTCCGGTATATATACTGCGCTCCGGTATATGTCCTGTTCGGTATCTGTACTGCGCTCCGGTATATGTCCTGTTCGGTATCTGTACTGCGCTCCGGTATATGTCCTGTCCGGTATATATACTGCGCTCCGGTATATGTCCTGTCCGGTATATATACTGCGCTCCGGTATATGTCCTGTCCGGTATATATACTGCGCTCCGGTATATGTCCTGTCCGGTATCTGTACTGCGCTCCGGTATATGTCCTGTCCGGTATCTGTACTGCGCTCCGGTATATGTCCTGTCCGGTATATATACTGCGCTCCGGTATATGTCCTGTCCGGTATATATACTGCGCTCCGGTATATGTCCTGTCCGGTATATATACTGCGCTCCGGTATATGTCCTGTCCGGTATCTGTACTGCGCTCCGGTATATGTCCTGCCCGGTGTGGCTGTCTATCTGTCCCGCTGCCGGTGTGTCTGTCCTCCTCCAGCGCTGGCTGCCGGCTGTGACGCGGACTGTGCGGACTGTGCCCGGCTCGAGCCCTCCATGGCTTTCTATGGGCACCGGGCGCCACCCCGAGCTCTTCATTCACTTCCTGCACTGTCCGCTGCGAGCTGTGATTGGCGGAGAGCCGAGGCCGCGCCCACTGATAGTAACCCGGGGACCAATCCGCGGCCGCCAATACAATAAGCGCTGAGACACTGAGAGCAGCCTGGCACCAGGGACAATCTCACAGTCTGCCCATCATCATTATCATTATCATTAATAATATTTATTATTATTATTATTATTATTACCGGGATATTATATATAGACAGCATTATTATTATTATTATTATTATTATTATTATTACTGGGATATTATATATAGACAGACAGCATTAATATTATTATTATATTACTGGGTATTATATATATATTATATTACTAGAGTATCACTGAGTATTATATATAGACATCATTATAATAATACTATTACTGAGTATTATATACTATATACATTACTGGAGTATTACTGAGTATTAAATACTATATACATTACTGAGTATTACATATTACTGGAGTATTACTGAGTACAGTATTAAATATATACTTTACTGGAGTATTACTGAGTATTATATATTGCTGGAGTATTACTGTGTACAGTATTAAATATATGTATTACTGAGTATTATATATTACTGAGTATTAAATACTAAATACATTACTGGATTGTTACTGAGTATTATACATTACTGGCGTATTACTGAGTACTATATATAGAAATGATAATACTAATACTGAGTATAAAATATATACATTACCGGCGTGTTACCGAGTATTATTAGATAGACATGATAATACTATTACTGAGTATTAAATATATACATTACTGGAGTATTACTGAGTAGTATATATTACTGGAGATTTACTATTATATATAGACATCACTATACTGCTATTATTGAGTATAAAATATATACATTATTGGAGTATTACTGAGTATTATATATTACTGGAGTATTAAATACTATATAAATTACTGAAGTATTATTTAGTGTTATATATTACGAAGTGTTAAATATAGACATTACTAGAGTATTACTGAGTATTAAATATATATTACTGGAGTATTACTGAGTAATATATTACTGGAGTATTAAATATAGACATTACTGGGATATTACTGAGTATTACATTTTACTAGAATATTAAATACATACATTACTAGAGTATTATTGAGTGTTATATATGGAGTATTTCCTAGATATATATATATATATATATATATATATATATAATAACTAGAGATTTACACACACACAAACACACATATATTAGAATATTTCTGATTATTACATATTACTAGAGTATTTCTGAGTATTGTTACTAGAGTATTACTAAGTATTCTATATATATTACTAGATTGTTACTGAGTATTACATATAGAGTATTATACATATTAAAAGAGTATTAGTTATTATTATAAGTGTGTGTCTATATATAGAGAGAGAGAGAGAAAGTATTACTGTCACCGTATAATTATTTATTACAAAGATACATTACTGATTATTATACAGACACAGTACTACTATTTATTATACAGCTAGAGTATTCATGTATATTATATAGCTAGACTCTTACTGTTTATTATACAGCTACAGGATTGATATTTATTATAAGCTACATTATCACGGTTTTTATTTACGTAAACTTGTAAAAGTATTAAAGTTTATTACACAACTGCAATGTTACTGTCTATTATACATCTAGAATATTACTATCTATTATACAACTATAATATTACTGTTTATTATACTTGTAGAGTATTACTATCTATTAGACAACTGCAATGCTACTGTTTAACATACGCTCTATTATACAACTGCAATATTACAGTTTATTATAAATCTAGAGTATAACTATCTATTATACAACTGCAAGATTACTGTTGATTATCACTATTGTACAGGTAAGTATTACTGTTATACATCTAGAGTAGTTGTATTTAATATACAACTGCAATATTACTGTTTATTATACATCTAGAGTATTAGAGTATGTTTATTATATGGCTAGATTAGTACCACTTATCATACAGCTAGAATATTATTTATTAGACAGTTACAATTTCTGTTTGTCATACAGATAGAGTAATACTATTATACAGCTACAATATTAACTCTCTATTGTACAGCTGCAGTTTTTAAGTTTAGTATACAGCTACATTGTGTTTATTATACAGCTAGAGCAATACAGTGACAGTATTATACAACATGGGTGCTGTGTTTATTATACGGCGACAGTTTTACTGATTTATTACCCAGCTAGAACATTAGTATTTATTATACAGCTACAGTTTTACTATATATTATACAGCTAAATTATGTTTATTATACAGCTAGGGCAATACAGATACAGTAACTGCTGTTTATTATACATCTACAGTATAACAGTTTATTATACAACCTGTGTATTCATGTTTATTATAAGGTTAGACAAGTACTGTTTATTTTACAGCTACAGTATTACAGATTTATTATACACCTAAAAGAGTACTATTAATTACACAGCTACAATATTACTATTTATTATACTAGTTACACTTAGTTTGTCACTGGGCTAGACTCTAGAGAGTAATACTATTATACAGCTAGAATAGGAGCTATTTATTACACAGCTATAATATTAAATATTTATTATACAGCTCGATAGTTTGTGTTTATTATACAGATAGCATATTACTATTTCTATCACAGCTACATCATTGCTAGATTGTATCTCATCTCTACCAACATGCAGGTTTTATATATAAAGACCACACTAACAGAGCGACTATTAATGAGTGTAAATTGCATATATGTTTATATAATAAACACACTATATTATTATAGGCGTACTAGAAATGCATGTTTAGTAACTACAATAACTGCTAATGTAGATATTATATGAATTGTTGTTTTTTAACTCAAAGAAGAATTCTTGGTCTTGTTCACTAAACAGTGAATTGTGGTGTTATTTTTGTGAACATTCTGAAAGTCGGTTATCATTTCAGCCAAACTCGCAGTTTAGTGAATAACAATAATATGGTAAATATGGGAGAGTAAAGGTTTGCCTGATAGATATTGCCATTCAAGTATGACCAATTCTGTTGACCTGCTGTGCTCACAACAAGTCTACCTGGAATTACTTTAACCAAATAAATGGCAAAATATCATTGCTTTACAACAGGTATAGGGGGTTAATTTTCAGAGTTCTCTGGAATTCAGTTCAAGGCAAAATCGATATGTCACGTGGATGCATTAGATTAAAACCCGAAGAATTAAAGCTGCAAACATGCACTATTAAAGTACAGATGGGAGAGCGTTCATAATTTGTCATCTGCCAATCTATCATAAAAATATATATTAATCCTAAAACATGCAGGTTATCAATGAAGCTTTTCCTTCATCATAATACGTTTATTTATTTGTCCTAAGGGTCTTATGTGCTCATTTGTGAATCCCATCAAAGTAATTCTGTTAATTGTGCAATATTCTGGCTAAATCCCTCAATATATTATCATTTTGTATTTATTTCCCCTGTTGTAAAGTGACTTGACACTATGTTAAGAGGATGTCAGGCCATTTGCACCTTTCCATCCCCATTAATTAACCCCATTGTAGCAATAATGTCCTGCTTGTTGTCCCTGATGTAAACTGACTATAGTAACACATACAGGGATCTAATCAGGTAGGAGATCATTTAGTGTCACTCACAATAAACTCCCCTGCTGAGTGTAAAATAGGGGGTCCAGGTGACTTAATATGTAGATGACACTCTTTACAATGAGTGTCTAATTATTATTCATTGCCCCTGCCTGATCATTTTAATTGTTTTAACCCCTTTAGTATCACAGGTGTGTTAGAACCCATGGCAAGCTCTGGTACACTACAGGTTACAAGTAATGGAACAGATATTGTGGGTATTGGCAACAGTTATATAAAAATAAATTAGTCATTATTAGAGGGGGAAAAAAACCTTTTACATTTCACAAATGGGAATTTGTCAGACAATTACTACAACACACACAAACACAACATAGTGCAATAAGGGGGAATTGGCTTTGGAGACAATTAATACAGTATGTTAGATGTGTCAGAATGTCTTGTCCAAACTTGTACATTGTAATCTAAGTTTCATAAGACTTTGCTCCACAGCCTATTTATTTGACAATTAGCCCACAATAAATTAAGGAAATATGTAGTACATAATGTCAAATATACAATAGCTTTTATTAAAACACAGAGCTTCCCACTTATACTAATAATTGTACATTACACCTACAGGGGGCGAATTAAAACACTATACATATAAAAAAAATCCTGCTGAAATAGCCAAGCTGGGATTGTAGCTCTTACCTTGTTTACTAAATTGTGTAATTTTTGTTTTCGTTCATTCCAATGTGCTGTCTAGTGAATGATTCCCTAGAGAGAAACATAGAGTAGACTTGACAGTCACAGAGACAAAGACAAGGCAGAGACACAAAGGAGACATAGAAAAATATTTATTTACTAAATCATGAATTGTTTGGAATTGGCAATGGATTAAGGCCTAGAGTTGTTGAGCTGCACACAAAGCTGTATTAGAGAATATTTCCATTTTGACTATTTTTGTCTTCAAGTTAAAATAAACTAGTTAATTCAGGACATTTTGGGGGGTTTGTTACATAACCTTCTAATAGAGAGAAAGGGAGAAAAGGAGGCCTACACTTCCTTAAAATTATAATAAAATAAACAATGTATCAAAGCATACTGCAATTACCCTTGTATGAACTATGAATGTAAAGAAAACAATATAAGTAATACACATTTTGTAACCTATCTGAGAGCTCTGTATAACTCCCCCTCCCTTCCACCCACACCATATTCTCATGGGCAAATATCGCCTCTAAATATTGTTGAGAAGTACACAAAAAATGTAGCCATGGGATATGGAGAACCAGGAATCAGCTGAAAGGAAATAGTAATTAATCAACTAATTATTACAAAGCAACCAACTTGATTAACTGATTTATCTCCTGCAGCGTCTACATACAATATAACAAAAATTTTCAGGAACTACCCATCAGTGCGAAGAATAAATGGAAGCCCAGGAAACATGGTTAAACTATTGGCCATCCTACCAAGGCACTGATTCATATAAAAAAAATAATTGTACTTTTTAAAAAGTCCATCCTTACATTGTAAATCCAATAAACAAGGCATTAACTGGACCATATGATGTGACAAATTACACATTTGCAATCATGTCCTTAATCTCAATCTGCATGTAATAATAGTGTTGTATAAACTGATAAACACATGCTGCTAGGCCTAATGAGATTAGGAGCCTCTCTAATGTGATGATATTAAGGCCTGCTCAATATGCCTTGAGCCTGTGGTTAAATACTAGGAGGTTATAGGGGCCTGATTGATGCCTTAATCCAGCCCTCTAGTTGAGGCAATAACAGTTTAACTGGAGATTTTAAGAGTCTGATTGCTACATTTTTACCCTGCTACATATTCTGCTTGAAAACAGGGACTAAGCTTTAATTTTGCAGGGCTCCAACACCTGCTTTTAAGTGATCTGTAGGAGCCCATTTTACTCCCCTCTATTTGAAACCAATAAAATTTATATGCATGCAATGTCACAGTTATTGAACTAAATATTGTTTTAATATTGCTTCAGCGGGTTTAATAGTTAATTGTATTATGTTTACAGCCAGACAGGGTTCTATATTTTTTTTTCACATCTTTCTTTCTGATTTGAGTCTGTTCACAGACTCACAACTAATAAAGCAGACCAGTTGTGCCCCGCTTTTATAGAGAAGGTGAGAGAGTTCTAATATTTTTACTCTGTTGGATACTGGAGCCAATAAAATGCATGAAATTTTAATTATTTTTTTGGATTAAGTTAGAAGTCTTTTAGGTTTAACAAAAAAAAAAAAAACTTGTTTGCACGTTCTATTGTGAAGAAAGTGTAACAAAGGAAATTGTTACACATTTTGTCCAAGTGACATTTTTTATAGAGTGAATTGGATGCATTTTATGACTATTCCAAATTATTTTTTTATCCCGCCGACATAGGAGATTGTAAGTGGGACACATTAAATAGGTGAGAGTCTTTTATTATAAAACTTAGACAGAACAATAAACATCAAATCATTTCATGCACCAAGGAAACGGTTCCATATGGGACCCACGTGTTCCCCAGTAATAGAAAAAACATCTTATCCCCACAGTAAAAAAGATTAACTCGTTGAAGGCAATAAGGACAAAGACTTACAGTAAGTGTTGTAAAGGGTTAATCACAATTGCCTAAGCAAACTTAACCCAGATCATCCCAGATAAAATTGTACTTTATTCTCAAAGTCAGTTGTTTTTGTTTTATTTTTTGTTTTGGCTGTTTTGGCCTATAATTTGAGGTTCACACTTCACTGAATAATTTAGTGAGTAACTGCATAATTTGTTTCAAATCAAGTTTTACATGTTGGAACAATGAATTACACTCAAAAGAGTCATTCCAAAATGATACGTTCCTTGTGAGTAATACAAGGGAAATCTATTATAGAAAGCAAAGGGCTACCCTGGCCTCAGAGGGTTAATGGTAGTTTGAAAGGCTTCTCCAGGCAGAATTTAAACCATTCTCTTTTTAATCCGCTGTACAGGTGATGCAATATATTATACAAAGAAATATCCATTAAAAAAAAATTAGAATAGAAAAAAATACTGTTTATTTTTTTTATTTTTGTTGTGCAGTGGAACATTCACAGATCTTAACAATTTAGCAGGATATTAGACAATAGCAAACCAGCGGATAAACACAGAGGAATCGCACCTTAAGCAATAAAAATAAAATCTGTGATAACATCATAGATGTAGTAAGCTGCACGTTTTGAATATTAATATCACCTGCCTAATATCGTGTAGGTTCCCCTCGTGCTGCCAAAACACTGCTGATGCATCAAGGAATGGACTCCACCTGTGAGCATGTCCTGTGGTATCTGGCACCAAGACATACGCAGCAGATCCTTTTGAGTCCTGCAAGTTGAGTGGTGGGGCCTCCATGGAACAGATATTTTGCTCCGGCACATCCCACAGATGCTAAAACAGATTGATATCTGGGGAATTTGGAGGCCAAGGCAACACCTTGAACTCTTTGTCATGTTCCTCAAACCATTCCTGAACAATGTTTGCCATGTGACAGGATGCGTTATCCTGCTGAAAGAGGCCACTGCCATGAAGGGATGTATGTGGTCTACAACAATCTCTGGGTAGGTGATACATGTCAAAGTAACATCCACATGAATGCCAGGACCCAAGGTTTCCCAGCAGAACATTGCCCAGAGCATAACACCTCCTTTGCAGGTCTGTCTTCTTCCCATAGTGCATCCTGCTGCCATCTCTACTCCAGGTTAACACTCACCCGACCATCCACGTGATCTGAAAGAAAACATGAATCATCATTCTTCCATTACTCTATTGTCCACTTCTGATGCTTATTTTCCCACTGGAGGCGCTTTTGGAAGTGGACAGAAGTCATTATGGGATGGGCCAGTGCAACCATAAGGCGTCACAGGTGGCCAACTATTGTGCCCCAGCCCAGGGGGTGGAATTGCCAACTGAATGGCTGGAGGGGAGCACACAGCACAGTGCTTCCCCTCCTGGATGACACTGCATGTAGCATGGCTGCGCAGACCGCGGTAGAGGATCTTCTCTATCCTCTACCCGATCTGACAGGAAGTACTCGCTCTGAGTGACAAACCGCTTCCTGTCAGACTGGATAGAGGATGCAGAAGATTATTTACCCTGGTCTGCCCGGCCAAGCTACATGGAGGGAGGTCAGCTGGCATAGGAGAGGGGTTGCGAGAGACCACAAAGGGAAAGGGCATGGAAGAGACCATAAATGGATGTGAGGGTGGTAAAGACACACACAAAGGCCTGGGGGTGGGGACACACATGGGACTGGGGGGGAAGAGACATACAGAGAGGCTTGGGGGGTAAGAGACACAGAGAGGCTTTGGGGAAGAGACACACAGAGGGGCTGGAGGCAAAAAGAGACACACAATGAGGCTTAGGAGGGATAATGAGACACACATAGGGGCTTGGGGAGATAAAGAGACATATAGAGGGGAGCCAAAATAAAGGTTGATGTTGAATTAAAGTGTCGGATCGGGTGCTTCTCCAAGCAAGGGTTTGGTGGTAGGCCACAGAAAATGTTGGGCACTTCAAAACACCCGGTAAAACCAGAGAAACTCAGTCCAAGGTTATGACAGAAAGTTTATTCTTTTTTTGAAACTTTCCACACAAAAGAAGGAAACTTGACATCAGAGCCTGCGCTGCATGATCACACTGATCGGACTCCATCTCTTTTCTCCTGTCAGGATTTTGCATGGTGAAGAATTCTTTGAATTACAAATGTGTAAATCTTCCAGGCTTGCCCAATGCACTTTTCCAGCATTCATAGGGATAGGGAATTGATTGGTTAGATCAGTTACCCTCTGGATTGGGTGTGAAAAGCATAAGAGAGATGAAGCAGGTAAATATGAAAAAACAACATATTTACATGTTGTTTTTTTATCCTGCAGAATGAGGCAACTATCTCATTCAGAGCTAAAGCTTTTAAATAAGACAGTTATCTCAAAGTGATGCATGTCCCTTTTAAGGCTGAACTATCCAATTTGCAAATTAACTTTAATCACCGTTTGTCTATTTTAGCCTAAGCTTTGCAATTTCAATTTACATTTGCCTCAACTCAGATGTTAGTGAATAAACCCATTAAGGTCTAAAACAGGCTTCCCCAAACTCCAACCCTCCAGATGTTGCTGGACTACAACTCCCATGATTCTCAGCCTATCTATTTCATTCATAGAATCATGGGAGTTGTAGTTCAGCAACATCTGGAGGGCCGGAGTTTGGGGAAGCCTGGTCTAAAAGCTATACAGGCAATAACGAGTGTATTGATCAGTGATGTTTAGAGATAGCTTAAAGTGAATTGTGACTTTATCTGTCTTGTATTTCCTCTGTACAGAGCAAGAGGGAAGCTGTGTATTTCTTAAAGATATGGCATGTGTGCGTACTGATTTCTGGAGATATAAACTGTTCTCATTTGTTTGTAACGATCAGATTGGGACACACATCCCTTTACATAACAAATTCAGATAGTACAGATAATAGGTTGGCAAGTAAAGTCTTACTGTACTAGCAGTCGGAACTGTCAAAAAGCATTAACCAACTGAGTGCCAGGGTAGTTTTTTTTTTTATTATTATTTTAATGCCAGGGTAGTTTTTTTTTTTTTTTTAATTTTAGTACTTTAAAAAAAAAATAATAAATTCTTAATTAGACATTTATATATTACATATTACAAATGATGCTTAAAGGGACACTATAGGAACTGTGATTGCTTCATCTCATTGAAGTAATTAGTGTATTGAGTCCCTTGACTTTCCGTTTCTTCTAATAAGTCTGTCCTCTTTGAGCTAATGAGGAAGTATTAGCTTCAGCAAAAGTGGGATGCAGTGATAGGCTGAAAACAGTCAGATGACACTCTCAGCCAATCACAGCGTACATTGCTGGCATTAATTATTATGGCTAGTAGGAAGTGTATAATCTCTGCCTTCATGGTATCTCCAATGGGAGCTGGGCTTGGGTTGCTAAACTGCTTGAAAATGGTTTGACTCTGCATATGGGGCCAGAGCCAGGTGACTCCAGGCACTATAACCAATTCAATAAGATTAAATGGCTATAGTGCCTACAGTGTCCCTTTAACAGTTTCAAAACTAAAGTATTCAAAATGTGTTTTGTGAGCCTGTAAGTGTAGAATGCAGAGTGGGAGACATCAAGGAAGAAGTGTGTCTTTCAACTAGAAAATAAGTGGGATCTATGGTGTGGGAAACAAGGGAAGGTATTTGAGTCATAAATGGAAAAGTTTTTGTTAAAGGCACTCCCTACACGTGGTTATCCATATAAATAAACATACACATAGCTGATTGTTCTGCCTCCCACCCATCAGTATGCTCAGAGATAGATCGCTGTTATACAGATATCCTACTATATAGTAGGCATCACCTGGCAATCTTTCTTTTATATTCATTTATAGGACAGAAGAACATCATAAGTCAAAACCAGCCTTCTTTTGCCAGTTTGTATCATATCGGTGATAAACTAGTGCGTATTTCATTTCTATTTTAAAAGGGAATTGATACTTCTCTGAAAATGATACTTTGAATGAAACTTTGAAAATTACCTAAAACTTGTGCTAACATTCTTTCATGTGTTGCTCTGTTTTCTTTTTAATTGATATAAATGTGGTTTCAGTTGCCGTCACAAGGGCAGTCAGGGCACACATACCACTGGAAGAAGAGAAACAGAAATCTGGTCGCTCTGTGTTGGCGGCCAGAGGCAAAGGTGGCAGATACAGAGGACATGATAGTAGTTGAAAATTCGGTCTACTCGCTTCATTGATCCAAGCGATCTTCCTGGGACCCCTACACTACCGTGCTCTGCTAAGGCTCCTACCTAAGAGCAGGACATTCCTAAAAGTTCCAACTGATATTGGACATAGGCTCACAGGAAGAACTGGAGTGGTCCCTGAGCCACATGGAAGCGTGGAATGGTCAGGCGATATTCGGGTCCGCTTCGGACATAATAAAATCGGATGCCAGCTTACATGGCTGGGGAGCACATTGCAAGAACATTTCCACAGGTGGCAGATGGTCAACAAACAAATCTCTGCTCCACATCAACTGTCTGGAATTGCTGGCGGGGTCTTTCACCATCCACAGTCTTTCGCCAACTCTGGGAATTGGTTGCACACTACTCCGCTTGGACAATGTGTCGACAGTACGTTAAATCAATCACCTGGGAGGCACAAAATCGCAATTGCTGTCAAACCTACCAATGGAATTTTGGCACTTCTGCCTTAGCAACAATGTATCAGTGATGGCCAAACATATCCTGGGATTGGACAACACGTGGGCGGACTGGAGGATTTGGGGGATTGGCACCTGCTCAGGTCGACCTTCCGACAACTCAGACTATTGTGGGGTCCACTGGACATAGACCTGTTTGCATCCAATGAACACCCAACTACCCCAAGATACAGTTGGCGTACGGACCCCGCAGCGATGGGGGTGGACGCCTTCCTGCAGATGTGGCCACCATCCCGTTCCTCTGTTCAACCTTATCTCTTGGACACTGTCTTACATATGCAGACACGAATGTTCTCTGGTGATAGTGACTCCAATGTGGCAAACACAGCCTTGGTTTCCTAGACTTCTGGAGATGCCTTTGGATTTCTCGCTTCTGATACCAATAGTCCCGGACTTGCTTATAGATCTGGATGGGAAGTCACACGTCTTGATAGATCAGGATCTACTTCAGCTCACGGCATCGTTAGTTTCCGGAGTCCCTGGACAATCGCAAATGTTCCAAATTAACTACGAAACTCCTGAACAATGCCTGGGTCCGGGGATTAGATCTGCCTATCGGTCTGCCTGGCAAATATGGGCTTGCTTGTGCGTTGAAAGGTCGTTGGATCCAGTTTCTGCCTCTCTGAATGCGGTACTACATTTTCTAACTACACTTTTTGAATCGGGGAAAAGCTTATCACACAGTCAATGTTTACAAATCTGCTATTTCTGCAGGACAAGGTTTGGATAGTTCCCCAATCGGACAGCATCCTTTCATTTGTAGACGATTCATTAGACCCCCAAGAGCAAAGATACTCCTCATTTTGGGATGTCAATATGGTGTTAAATTTTTTGGACTCCTGGTTTATGAATGATGAATTGTTCCTTAAACACCTGTCTTGGAAACTGCTTATGCTTCTATGTTTGCTTTCCTGTAAACGAAAGTCAGATGTTAGAGCCTTGGATTGGACCACAATATCCTTCACTCCAGAGGGAGCATCGTTCAACATATCTTGTAGGACTAAGTCAGCTACGAAAATGGTCTCCTACCCGAGATACTCTGTCAGACCTACTCTATGACCGGTTGCTTGTTTGCGATTTTATCTAGATCGTACACAGAGATTACAATCACCTGATTTACCTTTTTAATTGCTCATTTCGTTTCGTGTACTACATCTCCCAGTTTCTAAGCCCACTTTAGCTCGGTGGATCCAGGACCTTCTATCCATGACAGGGATTGACACTTTGATGTTCTCAGCTCATTCTGTGATGGGTGCCATGGCCTCTAAAGCTTTGATGGTAGGTTGTCACCTTGAAGATCTATTGAGAGCTGCGAATTGGTCTCACGAATCTACGTTTCCGGATTTTTATTTCCGCGCGAATGACCATTTTTCTTCATAGATTGTGGCTCAGCTTTGAACTAGCATATTAATAGGAGCCTCTGTGTCATTAATAACATTTCTAGATTTTACTATTAACATGACGTAAAGTCATGATTTTATTAATGATACGGAGGCGAGTATTATTCCCACCCACCCTCCCGGTGGGTTTTTGGGCGTTACCGAGTTACCATGATATGGTTCTTCACGGTAATTGGCGGTAAGTGTATTAGGTGATGACTCATGCGCATAACGTTATGTGATCCGTTTTTTCTATCCTGATTATACTGATTTATGCCTATGGCCTTGAATTGTGATTGTGCAGAGTCCTGAGTTTGGATTTTACCATATATTTGTTTTTCCACAGCTTGATTATCGACCGAGAAGTTTACCTACATGGACATTATTCATGATGTTTCAAGTTTTGGATTGGATTCTGGTCTTCGGTTTTACCGGCAAAGTAGAGGAAGTTTACTGCTAACTCAGACCTTTTATAGACTGTCCTGTATCCTGATTGGCTATACTGTTCCAAGGCAGATTTGTTATAATTGATACTTTTATTCATATACCTTCAAGTTATATATATATATTTTCTCTTTACTACTGAGGGAAAATAAAGTAAGAGAAAGCCTAATACTCGTCTCCGTGTCATTAATAAAATCATGACTTCACGTCATGTTAATAGTAAAATCTAGGAATTATTTTCTGTGCCTGGAATAGTTATTAATGTCAAAGACTAACTTGATTTCATAAAAGTAATATAACAATGCCATGATCCAAAGTGTATGAGTGTTAAAATACTCTGTGTGTGCTTTATTGGGCAATAAATTGACTGTTAATTTTAAGAGCAATCTGGGTTACAGCATATCTAACAGTAATCTCTAATTATGCAGCTGATTAACTTGGCAGGAGAAATGTAAGTAACTGATTCTCACCAGAACCAGAAATAATGAAACCAAGTATCTGTATTTAGTCCTTAAAACATATTAAAAAGGTGCTGATGGGAAATTGGGGAGAAGGGATGGGGTCACTGTGTAAAACAAAAAACTATTAAACAGTAGGAAGAACTGTCCTAATTTATGGATATAGAAGGTCTCTGCATTAAAGCGTCTGGTTATTTATATTTAATAATAAAATAATTTAAGCTGACAAAGGTGCAATGTAGCAAGGTGAAAGGCATTAAAAAACATGTATTGCAGAAAAAAAGAAGACACAACTGTTAGAATGCTGTTTAGTGACAATTGATAAAACTGAAATTAATCACACATCTCGTATTTTAAATAATTTCAATATTAATGAAACAAGCTATATAAATTTACCTCTTCCCCATCTCATCTTACTATCCCACCCCAACCATCACCTCACAACCCATCTTACCATCCCACCCCTTCACCTTTAATCATTCCACACACCCCAACATACCAAACCACCCCATCCATTATCTCACACCCCATCTTATCATCCTATTCCTTTCATCATCTCTCACCTCATCTTACCATCCCACCCCTTCCATCATCTCTCACCTCATCTTACCATCCCACCCCTTCCATCATCTCTCACCTCATCTTACCATCCCACCCCTTCCATCATCTCTTACCTCATCTTACCATCCCACCCCTTCAATCATCCCACACACCCCACCATACAAATCCACCCCATCCATTATCTCACACCCCATCTTACTATCCCACCCCATCCATTATCTCACACCCCATCTTACTATCCCACCCCATCCATTATCTCACACCCCATCTTACTATCCCACCCCAACCATTATCTCACACCCCATCTTATCACCCCACCCCTTCCATCATCTCATACCTCATCTTACCATCCTACCTCTTTAATCATCTCACACACCCCACCATACTATCCACCCCATCCATTATCTCACACCCCATCTTACCATTCCAACCCCAACCATTATTTCACACTTCATCTTACCATTCCATCTCAAACCATAATTTCACACCTCATCTTACCATCCCACCCCATCCATTATCTCACTCCCTATTTTACCACCAAACCCCTTCCATGATCTCATACCTCATTTTACTATCCCACCCCTTCCATCATCTCCCAGCCCTTGCATCATCTCCCACCCCATGTTACCATCCCACCCCATCTTTCCATCTCACCCCTTACATTATCACACCCCATGTTACCATTCCCATTATCTCACACCCCATCTCTGTGTCAGTCTGTCTGTCTGTGAGTGTCTGTCATCTCAAACCATCTCTGCATCCATCCTTCCATGACATCCCATGCCTTCATCATCACTCCATTTCTCCCTTCTCCCTCTGATATTTTCACCCCATAGTCTCCTTCTATACCCTTCCCACCTTCTCTTCCTCCTTCACACGCCATATCCACCTCACCCTCACATACAGTTTCCTCATCTCCAGTATTTCCCTTTCCTCATTCCCTCCATATCTCCCCTCTACTCCTATTGATGTTTAACAAGACATCTCCTTTGTCCGCATGGCGCCGTTTCTTGTAAGTCTGTTGACTCTTGTGTTTAATTGGTGTTTTTATCTCAGTCTAACAAAGTCTGACAAGAATGAATATAGCAAAACAAACAGCTACTATATCAAGCGAGACTGCGGAGCTGAGGACTTCTTCCAGTCATTATACCTGGAATATTGTTAGTCTCTAAGCAATGCATCCCAGTGTACAGCGCTATGGACCGTGTTGGCGCTATACGCTTAACTATTCTTCATTAGAAGCCTCAATTCCATCCCCAATTGTGTATTAATCTAACACACCTGATCACATTTCTTAATCTTTATTTTTGGGGGCTAAAATCCACAAAGTCTTTTATTTTATATTCTTTTATAAAGATCTTTTTTTATTATTTTACATTATGTAAAAAAAGTGAAACAATGTTTCAAACAACATATTGATACAGAATCCTTAAGTGGGTAATGAATGGAATGTATCCCACAAAAAGATACATGCGTCATGCTGAGGATGCTGCTGTCGAAACGTTTACATAATTCCTCTTATCTGACTGTAATAATATGCAGGAAATCGTTTTGGATATGCAATAATTACAGAAAGATTAGTCTGTCTATCTGGGAAGCTCTCCATCAGCCCATTAGAGCAATCTGCGTTATTGGTTTCAGCTCCCCCAGAGACAGATCCTCTCATAGATAAGTTATAAGATAATGAGGGCAACTGCCTGGGTGCATGAACACTATAGGACTGATAGGTGGAGAGAATAGGGTGACCTTGCAATGAGACTCCTCTGGGTAGATAATTCAGGAATAACTAACCTTACAATCATTAACGTGTTACAATCTATCGATTGCTCCCTACCTGGCGTCCTTAATTCTCCCCAAAACGGGCCATTTTTGATTTGAGGACCCTGCAAGCTATCTGACTGTCTGCAGGTGTTATCTGAGCCCCTGTGATAAAGTCTGGGGTAGCTGTGTCCTCCTTCCATACTGAGGCCATTTCAGACATGAGAAGGGTCTGAGGAGTCTCCATATCTGGTGACATGGACTGTGACAATAGTAAGTGCCAGCTCAGTGTACACAGAATCTGCTCTGGGAGGATATTGATTTATCCAGCCCAGCCAGCTCTGCCAACTGCAAGGAGCACATAATATATCAGCCATTGGCTCTGGATATGTTTGCCATGGGTTTTATAGAAGGCATCTCCATTTAATTAGCCTTATCTGCTGAATAATCCATTGTCTCCTGATAAAAAGCATTTCTGGTGAATAGATAAGGCTGTGACTGGCTGTCAATGGACTAATGCAGAGTGCAAATTCAATGATTAAATAAATGGATTTAATGGAACCAATTAGAGTTAGGGAAGTGGATATTAATGTGTATTTTCCATTGTCTGAGAGAGAGAGGGGGAGAGAGAGACAGTCGGCGAAAGAAATGGATAGAGGGAGAGAGAGACAGTCAGAGAGAGGGCGGAGAGAGAAACAGTGAGTGAGAGAGACGGTAAAATAGAGAGAAAGATGGATAGAGAGTGGAAAGAGGGACACAGTCAAATAGAGATATGGATAGAGAGAGAAATAGACAGTTAAATAGAGAGATACGCGGAGAGAGAGAGAGAACCAGAGGAATAGAGAAAAAGAATAGAAAAGGTATAGAGAGAATGAAAAAGAGTGTGTCTGAGAAACGAGACATTCAATGGAAAAGAGAATAGACAGAGGGAGTTCAAAGTGAGAGGACAGAAAGAGAATTGACTGAGAGAAAGGCAGAGATAGATCAACAAATGGGGAAAATGTTTATTAAATTTATCACACACACACACACACATATATATAAATAAATACACAAACTGCT
Organism: Pelobates cultripes; assembly: GCA_933207985.1. Classification (NCBI taxonomy): domain Eukaryota; kingdom Metazoa; phylum Chordata; class Amphibia; order Anura; family Pelobatidae; genus Pelobates; species Pelobates cultripes. The sequence goes on from OW240922.1 coordinate 87,248,178, forward strand.
AGCAATAATAATAATAATGCCTAGTTCTGGGTAGCAGGATACAGTACCAGACTAACACTTTACATTGTAATAACAATAATAATAATACTATAACTGATACTGTATCCAGGAATATACATTATCTGGCTAACACTACACATTGTAATAATATAATAATAATACTATAATAATAAATGATGTCTAGTTATGGGTATAAGGATACAGTATCAGACTAATAATATACATTGTAATAATAATATTATAATTGATACTGTATCCAGGAATATACAGGATCAGCCTAATATACATTGTAATAATAATATTATAATTGATACTGTATCCAGGAATATACAGGATCAGCCTAACATTACACATTGTGTCTATAGGCCCAGCATGGCAGAGTGATATGAAATGTTGAACTGGAGGATCGAGCTCTTGTAACTACTATTAAAAGTCTCCAACTGCCTGGGCTTTTTATTTGCCGAGTTAAAGCAGCATGCTCCGTATTGCTGTAAAATAGGTGATTTGTTTAATATAAGGCTGTTTATGAGTTTAATCAAACCAGTGTTTACTTTAAATTGCCCAGGATTTTATATGACTTTAAAAGCAGTGGCCCTCCCCACATGTTTGTCATTCGATCTGATATGAGGGGCTATTTGCTTTATAGTGAATTACAGATCATATGGAAAGTCCTCCAACATCTGGACATTGGAATCCAGGAACGTTCTCTCTGCAAAGACAGTGCACCTTCCTGACAACACGTTATATTAAATCCAGCTATCACAAAATTGGGATTTAAAAAAAAAATAATAATAATCTTTATTACAAATACATTTTGCTAAGAGACTGCCAGTACTCCAGCTGCTGGGGATATGAACTCCCACTACTCTCAGGCAGCAGGTGGCTTGGCTGCGATTAATGGGAATTGAAATCCACAGCAGAAAGGCTTGCAGAGATTTCTGATTAGTGCAAATAATATTCTATTAAATCTTTTTTTTTTCCTCACTAATTTACATGGGTCCTCGAAAAATACAGGAACCAGTATAAAAAAAAAAAAACTAAAAAATAATAAAAACTCATTTTATTTGCATATTTATTTTTACGTTTAAAAAGATAATATTTGGTAAATCCTGCTGTTATATGTGTTTAATACTTATTGTGGCTGACAGATCTGCAAAGGTTAAACTTGGTAAGAAGTTCCAGAGTGATACATTTACTGGAGGTTCATTAGCACATGATTTACATGTAAAAGGAGTGAGGATTTGCAAAGGCACTGATTGCATGGAACTGCAGTCACAGTGTTAACGAGAGAAGCTAACAGATCCTAATTAGCCACTTGTTAATAATTTGTTAAATTGCTGGTTTCTGTATATTGTCTCCTTAATCATTATTAAAGATCAGAATGCTGCCACCTACTGTCTGTCAATGATAAATTCCCATATCCCTCTGTATCTTGAAAGTAGAATGTTGCTACCAGATCAACCATTGTGAATTCACTAAACTTTGATTTTAATTTTTAAATTTTTTATGTTGTTTATTTATTGCGTGCAAGATAATACAAACAGGCTTTATATGCCACAACAGCACAGACAAGCATTTTAGGTTGATGCACATGGTTACATTGTCATGGCACAAAAGAAAAAATGCACATTTTATATAAAGGGTAAGCAAGCTAAAATAAGCATTTTTAAATTTTTTTGTAAATTTTTATTTATAATGGTGCAAGCATGAACAGGGGAGCTAGATACACCATGACAGCAAACAGGTAATATATCATGGCATGTATAACATAAGCACACATAACCACACAGCAGGTATGGAAGGTAGTGTCAGATAGCAGCGCCTATGGTAGTCTTCTCAAACTCAGGGCAATTAGTGGGAGGGAGAGGACAGAAATATAGTGTAGTACAGGCATTGGCAACCTTCGGCACTCCAGATGTTTTGGACTACACATCCCATGATGCTTTGTCAGCATTATGGGTGTAAGAACATTCTGGGGGATGTAGTTCACAACATCTGGAGTGCAGAAGGTTGCCTATCCCTGGTGTAGTATATTAGACTGCTGGTGATAGTAAGTAAAGGAAAATTGCACTTACAATTTTCTGGAGCTTATATTCAGCTCCAGATATATGCGCCTGGACGGTACAATTCCCGTCTATGGATATGATGATGGTCTTGGTGCACTCACAAAGGTGTCTTCAGGGTATGTAAGGGTATTCCATTACCAAATAGCTGCAAAGCAGCAATCAAGTAACCTCAATGCATTGGAGGGAAGATAAAAACATAATATAGTGCTCTCTGTATGGTCCAAAATAAAACTGGAATTAGAGATAGAAGGTATACGCACAAGCGAGGAGGAAATGAAATATTGCTGAGTATAGGAGGCGTAGGTGGAATAATCCCCACCAAGGATATCACGTGCGAGTCCTCAGGCTCCTGACGATAAAACTATTGAATGTTTAAAAGGATGTTTTAAAAGGATAGGCTAGGAAGCTCCAAATAGCATACAATGGCTATCTTTATTAGAGACAAATAGGATAAAAACAATGTAGCAAAAGGGCTTTTTAAAACACTAACGCGTTTCACCTGTTAGCAAGGCTTTTTCAAAGTATTAGCATGAAGGGCCTATCCGGTTTAAATAGCATTACAATTAGTGACATCATTGTAATTAGTGACATTGATCATGTGACAAAACATTCAGTAGAATATCGCAATAATAAAAGTAAAAATAGAAATGGAAACATAAAATAAATATGAGCTTAGAAACTTAATAGGATAAAAGTTAGTTTTTATAAAGAATAAAAGAAATTAAAAAGATAGCTTTAAGGGGGGCACCAAGATTGCCGGCACACCAAGATGGCCGCTGCCAGCTTAAATGTAAATGCTGGAGCAGAGCCACTAGAGGCTGGATTAACCCTCAGTGAAACATAGCAGTTTCTCTGAACTGTCTGTTTTTTTTCAGCTGCAGGGTTAAAACTAGAGGGACCTGGACCACTTTATTGAGCTGAAGTGGTCTGGGTGCCTATAGTGGTCCTTTAAATTATGCATGTGCAAGTGTAGTGAAGCCATATTAGCGTTATAAGTAGAAAATCTAAATATATATATAGACCTGAGAATAGCAAGTTACTTAAATGCCACTTGGCGATGAGGCACCCTATTGATATTATAATGTATGGAGGTGAGTGTGATGAACTGAACCTTGTCACGGGTTCTTGGAGCGGCCTGCTGGCTGGGGGAGACACTGAGAGTGGTCAGCTGATGCTCTCATCCAATCAGTGAATCATAATTCATAAAACTGGCGTGAGAAAAAGACGTTTCTTTTCATGAGTCTGTTGTTACTACCTTGTAACTACCGAGCAATTTGCAAAACATGTCCAGTGCAGAATTATGAAGTAATAATGTAAGCAGTTATAGATTACAAGACAATATCTTGTGTATACTGCATTTTTTGATCAGTATGTTGCCATATTGCCCTATTTGTTGTCACCTTGTCACCACATTGTCACAAGTGACACACTGTCTATAAATGAAAATCCAGCACACTCCCTTATCTACTAAACAGCTACTTTGGTGCTGACCGATTTTGCTAGTTTTATTAAAAACACCTAATCTAGGCAAAAAATAATGGGGGTTTAGTTACATTATATGATCATACATTGCATAAGCCAAGACAACGTCGATGTACCCCATCTTTGGAAGGTCCTACTCTAACAGCCAAATATCTGCTAAATGAGTTACTTACTTGGGGAAATCCTTCCATCTCGAGTTCTCTGCAGTACAAGGCTAAATAGGGTTATTGAGATGAGGCACCTGTGACAAGGAGGGGTGCAAAACCAAGGAGCTGGCTAGACTCCTAAATATATATATATATATACATATATATATGTGTGTGTTCAGGTGATGGCAGCCAACCCCTTGTTTTCTCATACAGTGTCTATAAATGTCACATAATGTCTGTTGCCACACTCCGTGACACGCCACATTGTGACACTTGTGGACAAACAAGCACATAGAACTGCAAGTGGGATCCCTCCCCTTAGATAGCTATCCAAAGCTATAGCGGGAAATCCTCCTTGGCACAAGGCTTCCTGAGTTTATGCATGTTGTGTGGTGAAGAGTACTGCGGAGGAATTATCAAACTGTGCCTGGCTGTTCATAACGTTGGCTTCAGAGACAGGAGAGCAGCCGCTCCTGGTTTATAAAATGTATTCTTTGTTGGATGTGAGCCTCCATGTGTTTTAGATTTAACACGGATGGTGGGTCCGTGGCCTCTACTGTCTCCATCCCCTGCTGGAGGGTATTTCTGAAGCTGAGGTTATACTCTTAGCCATACCAACTCATACCAGTGATATGCCAAAATCACTCAACTGACATTCTCAGATTATCCTTTAGCTCTTCGCTGGACTGGTTTAAATGGAAGAATTATCCAAAATCATTGTGTGTTAAATATTGCTTTAATACAGGGGGAAGGCAGGGCACTCCAGGCACCATTACCACTTCAAAAGGATGAAATGTTTACAGTTAGTTTTCTTTTTAAAAATTATCTTAGCCCAATATGCGTACCCCTTCTGTCCTCCCTCAATGTTTATCCTTTTTCTTCCAAAAATACTGTGGTAACGGTGGTAATGTTGTGGCTCAGTTGCTTATGGTGCAATAATAATGGTGTTTGCCAAACTGGGTTATGTGGTCTCTATAGTGTGGGCCTTTAGATGTTGCACTCATGCTATGTAAATATACCCCAACACCCCGAGGGGAGGAGGGGCAGAGAGGGAACGTTTCAGCAGTGCAATTAACCTGAACATTTGTTAACAAAAAGAGTGGAGAAAGAGGAGTCCTGCTCGCCGTAAGTGGCATGCCCATGGAGCAAGAGGGCTGGTAAAAGGTAAATATTAGTCCCTGGATTCTTCAGGTAGTAGCCGCTGTGGAGGATTCCACTGCAGCCCTTCGGGGGACGAACTGTGTCACCTTCGTAGGATCCCTTGTAGTTGGTAGTGCCACTGGGTGGCTTGGTCCAGCATTAGACAGAGAGTATTGTTGCAGTCCCGGAGCTGGCAGGAGATCTGTGGCGCCTTCCATATCTTGGATCTTGAATCATGTGTCGCCGTGGTAGATTAAAAGTGCTTGAGGTCGCCTCCATTGATTTTTAATTTTGTGCAGGCGAAGGAGAGCCGTGAAAGGTTTCATCATGCAGCGCCAAGCCAGGGTAGGCCCTGATAGATCTGCATAGAATGAGAGCTGCACACATATGGCGTTTGGGTTCTTGTCACTTGAAGGACCGCTGACCTGTCTCCGTGGCTCAGGAAGCGCACCAAGAGGTCTCTCAGTGCTGCGGCCTGGGCTTTAGCTGGTCATGGAGTCGAAACATCCCCCCCAGGGCTTCTTGTTTGGCCTGTCTAGGAGTCAGGAGGACTGACAGCAGGCGCAAAATGAAGTGCGGTACCTCTGCCTCTGGTATCTCCTCACCGATGCCCCTGATCTTGAGGTTCAGGCTTTGCCTCTGGTCTTCCAGATCTGCGAACCGCTGGTCTATTTTGTGAGACTGCTGTTGCAAGTCTTGTACCGCTTTTTGCAGCTGCGTCTTGTCTTGTGTGTTGCAGCGGGAGTCGTCTTCCAACGTGCTCAGGTGGCCTGTCAGGCCTTGCAAGTCTCCGCGGGTTTGGGCCATGTCAGCCTGTATGGTGAGCCGAAGCCCCGCTAGCAGGTCTTTCATCACCGCTGTAGTCAACAGAGATGTGTCTGCTTGTGGATGAGTCTGGGTAGGAGCACACAAGACGGGTGAGTGTGGTATTTCAACCGAGATATCATCCAAGATAAAAAAAAACAGCTTGTAAAACCTGCAGATCTCTTGTCTGCAGTCTTTGCAAGCCCCTCCTTCTAAGCCCGCCCAGACTTTCTGTGGCTGTCAAATCACAGACTTCCCAATGCAGCTCAATGAGAGGTCTTTGCAAAGCAGGTGCTCTGGGAAATTGCTGCCTGTTGAGTTTAGCTTCACTGAGCTCAACAAACCAGGAAGCAACAGGACCTGTTGTCTGCTTGTAAGCCAAGGGGGTGTAACCAGGTTAATTTATAAAAGTGTAAATTTCTACTAAAAATCTGCACTTTTTGGCAAATGTAAGAAAGAGGACACACTCTTCACACATAAAGCTTCTCAGCAAGCTAAAGTGATTTAGGGGTCCGGAGTGTCCCTTTAATAAAGTGTGGATTCAAAGTGAATTTCAAATCCAAGGCTATCGTATCTGAACTCAAAGCACAGCTGACTTAGAGAAATGTTCCAGTTCAGCGATTTTGGTCTTAAATTTTAAATTCACTTTGAATTCACACTTTAGTGAATAACTTTATCACACTAAAAGTGTCAAAAGAAAAAAAAATGGAACAATCCGTAGGAATATTGCATTGGTTTTCGTGGTGATTGCTACCCATTTAGCGTTCAACCCATTTTGCTATTAGTGACACATTTACGAATCTTACTCCTTTGTGTTTATAAGTGGAAACAGGTGGAGTGCTTGTTTATTTAACATTTCATACCTTTTACGTAACCAATCCTCCGAGGAAGTGTTTTGGCAGTCATGTTAAACCCGCACTGGCCAAATCTATACGTAGAGCATAGCTGGCTACCAACACACTATAGTTTTTGTAATTAAAATACAAGCCCTTGACTTTTTTTCTTTGTATCACATAGGAGTGTTCTAATATTGATCGCCTTGAAAACCTGACCCTGGAGGATTTTATATTGACCGCACAGTTGTTAAAAACATTTGGACATACTCTGCAGGTAATGAGAAGTGTGGAGGTTGCAGCAGGTGGTGAAATAAGGTACAGTGCTAGACTTGGAGTAATGCCATCACTCTCACGAACAAGACAAATTTCGAATAGCACATGATTATATTAGGACATCTACACGTAGAACCAATAACTACATGTCTTTACAAGCGTTTGTCAAATTAGAAAGGCTCTTTTATTTTCAGATTTGTTTATTAAATATTTCATTTGTTATGTGTTTATTAGTTCAGGCATAGTGGGGAGGATGCAAATTAGTCACAGAAAAGGATTTAAAAGGTCACTCTGAACACCGTTCAGTTTGCTGTAGTGCTCTATGTGTGAAGAGTGTGTCCTCTCTTTTTTTTTTTTTTTTTTATTTGCAAAAAGTGCAGATTTTAATAGAAATGTATTATTTTTATATTATTGTTTTTATAAATAAACCTTGTTACACCCCATTGACTGTCAGTCAGACAACTGGCCCTGTTACTTCCTGGTTTGGTTAGCTCAGTGGAGGCAAACTCAAGAGGCAAGCAAGTGCCCAGAGCACCTGCAGAGACTTCTCATTGAGCTGCGGTTAGGAATTCTGTGCTTGGACAGCCACAGAAAGTCTGGGTGGGGTTAGAAGGGGAGGACTTGGAAAGGCATCAGACAAGAGACGTGCAGCTTTTGCAAGCTGCTATTAGATATATCTCCAATGGAAGAAAAGTGTTAAAATGAATGCCATAATGTTTTCATGGCGTAGGTCTACTAAATGGTAATTTATTTTTTAATTTAGGCAGTGGAGTGTGTAAGTATATAGAATACAATCCAAAAACAAGCTAGGAAGGTAGAGATCATGAGTCGTAATATAAAATTGGGAGTATTACTTATTACTTTAGAAGATAATTTTTCTGTATTTAATACAAAAAGGCTTATTCACTAGATAAAGTGTTGCAAGTTAAAAAATAAAGTGCCAAATTTAGGCTCAACCAGACAATCTGTGACTAGAGTGGAGTTTAAGATTTTTCTTTAAATTTTGACATTTTGTTTTTAATTCATTACAATTCTGTGCTTAGTGGATAAAGTCATAATTAAACCACCTGCCTGTCCCCATCAGACTCTCTGAGTCTTCAATTATTTAAAGGGACACACCAGTGCCAGGAAAACAATCTGTTTTCCTGGCACTGCAGGTCCCCTCTCCCTCCCACCTCCCATCCTTGGTTGCTGAAGGGGTGAAAACCCCTTCAGTCACTTACCTGCGACCCCCGCCGATGTTGCTCGGCAGTGGTTTCGGGTCGCCGCCGCTCCTCCCCTTCCTTACGCCTGCTGGCCGAGGAGACCTAATGAGCATGTGCGGCAAGGCCGCGCACGCGCATTAGAGCTCTTCATATGCTTTCCTATGGGGAATTGAACGACGCTGGAGGTCCTCACACAGCGTGAGGGTGTCCAGCGACACTCTAGCACAGAAAACCTGTGCTATAGACCAGGAAGTGCCCTCTAGTGGCTGTCTACTAGGCAGCCACTAGAGGTGGAGTTAACCCTGCAAGGGTTTATAAAAAAAAAAAAAAAGCTGCAATAATTACACTTGCAGAGTTAAAGGGAGTAGGAGTTGGCACCCAGACCACTCCAATGGGCAGAAGTGGTCTGGGTGCCTGGAATGTCCCTTAAAATCCATCTTTTCAAAAAGGCTTATTGCCTCCCAGGGTAACTTTTACAATTTTACAAACCTATCTCTTGCTCTCTCCTAAAGGGCCACACTCACCTTGTTTGTTTGCTGTCCCCTTTAATGCCCTTCTTGTGGTTTTTATACCCCTCATCCTTTAGAACAAAGGTGCCCAAAAGGTAGATCCCCAGGTGTTTTTAGACCTACAGATCCCAAGATGTTTTGTCACTCTAAATGCATACAAAGCATCATGGGAATTGTAGTTCTAAAACATCTGGGGATCTACATTTTGGGCCCCCTTACTCTAGACTGTAAGCTCATGTAAACAGGGACCTCATCTACCATTGTTTCTGTGACATTTTGTTATGGTCTCAGTTATTGTCGTTTCACCTTTTTTATAATATTGTAAAGTGCTGCAGAATAGGTTGGCTATTGCCATGAGATTACAAATTTCAAGACCTGAACATTTCACATTGTTCAAAACAAAGTGCCATAGTTTGGTGCTTAGTGCCCCTTTAACACAATGATTCAGTACCGCATAGGCACAAAAAGTTGTCGGTGCAAGGTCTAGTTTTGATATCATGCTAACGTAGTTCAGAGCGGACTCCAAGCAGGCTCTATAAATTGCGAATTTTCCAATTAACTATCTTACCTCATTATTGCGCTTAATATATTACACTATTTTTTTTTATTCCTGTTATATAGGATTCTTTTATCATTATACATTGAGGACCATTTTATCATTGTATATTATGATGTAAATATTTTTTTTGTTTTGTCAATCTTGGTTTTATTGCGGTACGAAAAGAGTACATAGAAAAATATTCTAGACACAATGCACAAGCGTAGCTTATCGTATCACATGTGTTAAATACCTCATTTAAAAAAAAAAAAATTTAATAAAATTGGCAAAACTAGTGAGGTTTACTAAATTATAATGGCGTAGTCCAAGCTAGGGTTCAAGATGACGGAATAAACCACCATTGAGATGTCAGCTCTACGTAACATGCTAGATTATCAGGTTTTAATGCAGTGATGGCGATGTAGCTTGGTACGGATACCGCTGGGATCTGGAGAGATGTAAAGACGCTGCATACAACAAGAGTAACAAATCTAAAACAACGCGCTAATTAACGCAGGAGATACATTCCCAATTGTGTGGTAAATAGAATCAGTGGGGTTTTTTTTTTTTATATACTTTATGTTGAGTGTAAGTGTCAGAATAAATTTAGGTGATTTTTAGGCTTTACTGGATTATTCAGTGTTGGCATCAATTTCCCCTTTCCCCGTTTTTTTTTTTTTTACATATTGAAATGTTTTAAAGCCATTATGCAATTACACACACAACCAACAGAAAGCCTTGTAATTCTGTGTCGCCCACTAGATGTTCGTTTCCTAAACCAGCTTTCTAAATATTCTGCATAATATGGAAGAAGTAAAGAAAGACTGTATGGTGACTAAATACAGTGGTTGTAGTGCCATCTAGAGGTCTAAAGAAGTATAACTACAATAGTGTATCAATAGTTAAATCCCCCCTCCTATATTGTAAAGCGCTACGGAATCCGTTGGCGCTATATAAAAGGCAATAATAATAAAATACACCAAAACGGCTTCATTAAGCTAAAGTTGTTTTGATTACTTTTGTAATTCTTGAAATAACAAACAGTACTAAGCTACCTCTAGGGTAGACCACCAATGTATCCGACAGCTGCTTTGGGTACCACCTTGTCACTTTATCTGACGTTTTAGCGGAGGAGAGTGATACAGAGTTTTTCACGTTGTTTGCAGTGTATGGTCGCGTGACAGGCAGGGGTGCACAGCTTCCCCACAGATCAAACCATGGGAATTAATGCCCCTTAGGGGTAAGAAACCAGAGGCTTGCAAAAGAAAAATCTCAAGTAGTAACAAACACAAAGCAGCACAACTGGTGGTGCTCGGAAACAGCCAATGGGGTCGGATCAGACCTGAATAAACATGATTACACTAATTTGTATTCGGTGTAGCTATTTAATAAACAACAACAAAAAAAAAAGTTCAATAATATGCTTAAATTGGACAAATTTGGACCACAGTAGATGCCACTTTCTTAGAGGTACACTCCAAACCCCTAAAGTGTCAATTTTTTTGGGAATGTTAACATGAATTAACCTGGTTACATCCCTCTCCTCCTGGGTGGCAGACAACCAGTCCTGTTATTTTCTGGTTGAAAAAAAAATTAAATTTTTTTTTAGACAAGTCTTCTACAGCTTATGTCATATGTCAAGTTCTACTGCCAATGAATATAGTGCAAAATTATATGCAGGCATGTTTTCACTAAAAGTACATCTACTCAACATTTTGCAGTTGGGTGGTGGAGTGTCCCTTTTAATGCGTTACATAAGGAAAGAATGAATTGAAAGAATTTAAAAAAAAAAAAACCCTCACATCTGCAAAAATTTTTCACTGCAAAACCCCAGTTTTTTGCAGTGGCTTAATTAAATATCTGAAACCTTTGAGCCAATGAGTATATGGTCATACCTTTCAATGTGATTGCTGTTAAAGGACCACTATAGGCACCCAAACCACTTAAGATCAATGAAGTGGTCTGGGTGTCAGGTCCATCTAGTTTTAACTCTGCAGCTGTAAACATAGCAGTTTCAATCCAGCCTCTAGTCGCTGCCTCATTGAAAAATCACAGTGAGAAGACGCTGACGTACATAGGAGAGCATTGAGTAATGCTTTCCCAAGGACTGATAGAATGTGCGCAGCTCTTACCACGCATGCGCAGTGGGCGGATGACATCTGAAAAGGGAGGAGAGTCCCCAGCGCCGGAGAAAAGTAAGCCTTTAACCCCTTCAGCCCAGCGAGAGTGGGACCCTGAGGGTGGGAGGGACCTAAAGACCCTATAGTGCCAGGAAAAAGTTTGTTTTCCTGGCACTATGGTGGTCCTTTAATATTCCATAAAAACCAGCAGAGCAGTTAAATTGTTTATCCACCATATATCACCCATCTATGCCATTTCCATCAAGCAAATCCTTAAATTGAGATCAAATAATTGAGGAAACGATAAAATAAACACTTTTTTTGCAGCTTCAAGATGATAGTAGCTCAGATTATATATCATACAAGGAACATTTATTAAGATTCCAAAAACAGTTACATTTAGAAGACATTTATATAAAAGCTGCCTGCATAGTGTAAGTTAAAAGAAAATAAATGAATACAATAAACATTTTACCTCTCACACGGGTTTTTGTAAAGTCCAGTATTCGTTATTTAACATGTTCACTACACACGTGTGATTATATTTTATTTGTTCGGCTAGAAATTCCACAGCCTTTTTGCCCATAAAGTACAGATATGTGATGAAACCCAATCTGTTAATGATAGAATAGCACAAAGCCGTGCTTATAATGCATACAATATTATTTTGCGGCACACAGCAGTAGGAAAAGCCTAATGAAGGTACGCTTAGGATAGAAGTGACTTGTTTACCTTACCATAAGTGTGTGCATAGGTTGCATTGTTCCCATCTACATATTGCCTCACTGGCTGTAGAACGTCCCAATCTGTATATTGAGATGATTTTAAAACACATTACTGGTCAGCTAGGGAGTTTAGCACGGCGCTAATATATAGTGATAGTTAACTCCGCTACAACAGAATATTTATAGCTAACCGGAGACTGCCGATGTTTATAGACTACATTTCCCATGATGCTTGGCCTAAAAGCAGGCTGGGGATCAAAGGGATTGCTGTACACAAATATCTGGGCTGGTTAGACATTACCGCCTAATTCAGAGCCCTAACAGAACCATTTCATAGAGCTTCACAAAAACCAGGTGGTTGGCTCAAACTACTAGACAGTGAAATAAAAAGATGAATAAACACAGAACAAACAAACAAAACAGCACCCACCACAAAACAAAAAACGGTCTAAAGCACATTGTGTTTTCTCAATTACCTGGCTTTAAACAGACCTTGAGCGTAAGTGCAGCGGTTCGTAAAGGAGTGTAGGGGGATCCCCTCTGTACAGTTAATTTGATATAATCTAGGATCATGGGAAGGATATTTTATGTACAAAAAAAGTTTAATCCAAAACAGTATACAGTAACAGTGAAGAAAACATAAAATCCTGCCGTGTTTAAAAATACACTAGAAACGTGTAACATACAAAACATTTAAAAATATTTTAAAATCTTTTTGTAGAGGAAGGACGAGGACACAGATTAGTTTTGGACCCTCAGTGGAAGTTTAGATCTGGGAAGAGACGTTTCTCCGTCTTCCGAGATTTTTGTTCTTTCCAATGTAGAATTTGCTTTGTTTTCCTTATCTTTTTTGAGTCCTTTCTTTAGCTGGAAAAGATTTAAAAAAAAATAAAAAAATTCTCAGGTTAGTTTTCAAACATAACACACAGATGAGCTTATATAAAGGTTTAAGAAACAGTTTCAAGTTAAAACCTTAAAGATTAATAACCATAATGGTGTTCTTTAAGACTCTTTCCTCTAAAGTGGAAATACCCACTCTTACAGGACAATACAACAGCAACTGATGTAATGGGTCCTTAAACGGAACATCTGCAGTGATTATGGTGCCAGGAGTGCATTGATGCCCCCTGCAGCATGCTGTACTGGTTATGGTTTCTTTAACAGGTTAGCGAAATTTTCCAAGTCAATCTCAAAATAAGCTTTGTTACCTGGAAAAAGGGAACACCGCCATTTTCTTGACATGTAACATTGAGATCAATAATTGACTTTTCACTAACAATACTGTCATCGACGACCATGGGTGGGTCATCCTCCAGAGAATCCTAAAACAACAAACAAACATCATGTCAGACACCCAACAAATACATATTTTATCAAAGTATTTGACTTCGCTGTAAGCTTATTAAATCTATATACACTCCACTGATAAACCAGAAGACAAAAATGACAACACAGGTCAAACCGCTCGCTAGCATATCGGCTCATATATATATATATATATATATATAAAAATTTTGGAAGAGATTAAAGGTAACGGAAATTGAAAACGGACACTATAGACATCAGAACCATGACAGCTTAATGTAGTAGTTATGGTGTCTATAAACTTGCCCCTGCATTTCTGAGCAATGAGAACTCATTGCCTTTTCATGCTCAGCCATCACACCCCGATGGCAACTTCAGGTGCTTTCTATTTCAGCTCTGCGCAGCACTGAACGCTCCCAATAAATATGCAGCGATTCAATGCATCTCTAGAAGGAGATGTTTATTGGCGCAGCACAGCGTTTTGTTACGTGTGCGCATTAGCCTCCCAATGTTTTCCTATGGGAAACCAGAAGACAAAACCGATACTTTTTCCTATAGGAAAGCATTGGATTGGCAGAGATAGCCAAGATTAATTAAAACAATAATGGAGGCAGGTACAACCGCAGAGAGACCAGTGTGGTGACTGAGAAAAGGTGAGTAAAATACCTTTTAACGACATGCTGTAGGGGCCGAATACCTAAATAGTAGTACAGCACTGCACGTAACACAAACATGTACTCCTAACACTATTGTGTCCCTTTAAGAATGCCTAAAAATAGATCAGTAGGCTTTGGACAATCAATATATTCATTCCTACAAAAACAGAAATGGCCCAGAGCAGTGTGAAATATGCAATTTGTCCATCAATGTACAGACGAGATACAAAGTGGAAAGACATGCATGTGTCTAATCTCCCTGTACAAACATTTTACAGATGGCACAAGAGTTACTGGTACCTGATCAACTGGCTCCTCTACTACCGATAGCATGGTGGAAACTGTGACCTGAAGGTCTTCTTGTTGCCTCTTAAACCTACTAAGGAGCACATCTCTTGGGTCGCTCTTCACAAGTGATGATGGGTAAGAATATAGTCTACGTTGAGGCGTCATACCTAGAATATGAGAGGGAATTTTTTTATTTTATTTTTTAGAAAAGGAAATATTTCAATTCTGACTTTAAATAGAACTGTGGACGGTAGTAATCAAATACATAGATTAAATATATAGTACCCTATTTTCCAAACACATGCAAGACTATTAACCTTAAACCAAATTGCTACCACTGTCTATAGTAGACTATGGAGAACAAAAACATGGATCTTAAATTTCAGCATGAACTCTCACCTGTGGGCACATCGCATCGAAGCTCTTCAAAGAGGTAGGTTTCAACTTTATTGAGTCCAGACTGTGCTTGTTCAAGCAGCTCTAGTTTCTGGTCTCCAAGCATTTCCTGGTCATCCTTTACTTGCTCCACCATGCTGGACAACGCGTTCCCCTGAGCAGAACGCTGCTTGTCCACCAGCCCTGTAATCTCCAGCACTGATGAACCACAACAGTCTTCTACATCCTATATGTGTGACAAAGAAAACATCAAGATCTAATTTAAAGCCATCAATAAATTTGCCAAGTAAAGGGAGAGGGAAAAAATATTTCTAAAATATAGGATTTTTTTTTTTAAACAGAAAATGAGAACAGACAACTTACCTTCTGTAAATTTTGCACCTGTGCTTTACTGCTCTGTAAGTAACTCATTTGTTGCTGATCGAGGGATGTTATCTTATTATTCACGATTTTACACCAGCTTCCAGTGTCCTGAGATATTGCATGGATGTTGCTGCTTAATTTTTCACACTGTTTGGTGGATTCCTGGACTGCTCCCATGTTGGACTCTGCCAACAGCCTGATTTCTGCAGCAATGTCCTGTGTTTGTCCTTCAAATACTTTATGATTGGATGCGGTGTGTTCAATCGCCTCCGCTGAATGCCTACATTCCGGAAAGGGATTCATATTAACATGGCTAAACATTTAAGGTATTTGCTACTAGCCAAGCTTTAAAAAAAAAAATAAAAAAATAAAATAAAAACTTACTCGGAACTCCATGCTGTAGTATATTAACAGGGGGTGAATTTCTACTCAACAGGACTGCAGTTTGACTTGCCACCAAGGGCTAGTGAAAATTTTGAGCCCTGATATAAATGTTCAACCAACAAAATATTAAGTGTGGCACACACCCTTAATCTCTGAGACCAAGCTTCTAACTCGGATGTTAATGTTAGTCATCGCTGCCACAGGTCAATGGGACACTTCATTAATAGCATAGGGGGCTTAATTGGCTGTATGGATACTCGGAAATGCTTTTTAAAGCAGTTTTAGTGGGATCAATATGGTGATCGCTTTGGTATTTGGAAAGGAAGAAATGAAAAACACAAACATTAGTTAAGCAGCTTGGCAAAGATACAAAAGCCAAGTGATGCTAGAGCAGTGGTTCAATTCATGTTTTTGTTTTTTTTACTCATTAACCCCTTAAGGACACATGACATGTGTGACATGTCATGATTCCATTTTATTCCAGAAGTTTGATCCTTAAGGGCTTAATGCAACCTGCAGAGTGCTAATCAGAAACCCTTACCCATCGAGTTCTTCACGCAAATGACAGACAGAATTCTGCAACTTCCCTCCTTTCACCAGAAGCTCTGAGAAATTCTGACGAGTTTCCATAGCAAATAGATTCAACTGGTTTTGTAGAGATGCGATTAATTTATTTACCCCCTAAAAGTAAAAACAAAACAACCCAAAACATTAAACTATATAAATACAGCAGCATGCAAAATTTCTTGCTTCTCAAGCCTGTATCAATTCAATGAAAAGGCTAAGGGAAATTCATTGCAGTTGAAATACCCATCTAGAGCTGGTGAAACTTTAGGCTAGAGGTTAAAGATATCCAGAGATCATAAGAACTACAATATGATCCATTTTTTGTGGTGTTAAGACGGCCTCTAACGTTAGGTAAAAGTCTCAGATTCTAATTATTTAGGCTTTTTTGATTGGTCATTCTTATGGAACATTTTCAATATATGATATGATGCAGGCTCCTTCTAGGGAATATCTAGAATACAAAAGTGTTAATTTAAGGGAGTAATGCAACAGTCCCATGGTACATTAAAATAGCAAATCTATAAATATATGTATACACACACGACTGACTTAAAAACACAATCCTGGGCCACAGTATTGCAAGTTTGTAAAGAATGCAAATGATTTTATTCAGCACAGATAAAGGTGGAGAAGTTCTATTTAGAGGGTAGCCTGCACAGGTTAATGTTTGCGATTTGTAACTGCAACTCTAGAGTGCATCTAGCGACAATGACCGTTCAGTACATTTGAAATTTCTTGGGAAAACAACACAAATTTGCAAATAGTCTTCAACATGGACGTTTACCTCGGAGTGCTGGGATTGTGCCGCCTCTAGCTCCCCTTTCAAGCACTCGTGTTTGGATTGAATATCTGAAAGGGAGGTGATTGAATCCAGTCGCAGTTTGTGCAATTTCATGGAGTGCGCATTGAAAAAGGAATTCAGGTCCTCTTTCTGAGAATCAATCTAATGGGGGGATAGGGGAGTAGGATTAAAGGACAATACATGCTTTGTTGACATGGAATATATACAGTGCTATACAGGAACAACTCTGAAACGTACAGCATCCACTTTACCCTTACACCGTGAACATCCCCACCACTGCTGTGTAGCTATACTATGGTGGTAGAATAGATCATCGATGATCAATGCTTGAGACATGGCAAGTATGCAAGATTTTAATACTTTGCTATAGAAGACATTGAGGCAGTAGCAGTAGTTGCATGAGTTCTTGCATTGACATGTAGTTTACAAATTATGTGTGAATGAATTCTGGATACTTTGATGATCTTAGAATCTCGAGTACTGATGTGTAGTGGCCAATGATTAACTGGCAGTTAAGGCTTTGCCAGCATTCATTTAGTAAGATTGAGACACCGCACAAACACAAAAGGAGCAGGATTTGCAATATTTAGCAGGGAATCAACCAGCAGTGGTTTTCCCATTAACCGAATGAAGAAAGTGTGAGGGAAAGAATATAAAAACACACTACAGAATCCTCTTACATCTTGGCATTTTTTTAAAGTAATTTATCCCTTCGATGGAAAGCAGTATAGTCTATCTGCAGGCAAAACACTTCAACACCACCTTCTATGTCATTACATCAAGACGGTGCATCACTGCGTCCCAGTCCCCTGATTAGGTTTTAAATTCTTACTATGGAAAATATTGAATAGAATGCTATATATACACGGTATTACCGACTAAGAAAGATTACCTCCGACCAGTTTATTGCCCACGTACCTTGTCAGCCACCGCTGAAACGCTCTGCAAGCAACAACTCAAGTGAGAATTCAGATCCATGACAGACGTAACTAATGGCAGTAAGTCTTTATTCAAAGCTTTTTCCAGTCGGCTCTGATGTTCGGACTGTGGAAAAGATGACATTTAAAATACTATTACTACCACCACTACAAATGATTAAAAAAAAGTAAAACCTTTGGTGTTAAGAGGATAACCCAACAAAGGAATAATGGCACAACAAAGTGAATATTTGTGGTCTGTTGTGCAAGGTTGGCTGAGCACCAATTGTTATTAAACGCAATAAACCACACTTTATTATCCCTGTGATTGAAGATATCCAATGCCAAAATGATAATTGGTTATCCAAAACCAACACGTGAATATGCAGGTGATTTCATATACAAAATGTGAAAACTGGTTAAAAATGACAAAGCCATTTACAAAATGCAATAATTGGCTAGAGATTTACAAAGAACAAGAAAATGAGATCAGGCAAGGAAGGTTAGACATCTGGTTATCTCCAGCAGTCAAGCAGTGGCCAAATGACCTTGTTTTACTGCAGGACATTACAAGATATGTGATCGCCAAGGCTTATTCGAATAAAGTGTTTCATCTGCAAAATAACAGCCGGCTCACCATGAGTAGTTGTAAGTTCTCCTTGGCTTCTACCGAGAGAGACTCCTGTTTTAAGATTTCCTCAAGGCTTACAGCTACTTGTCGAGATACAGTTTCTTGAACTGAAGAAAAAGATGTTGCCACGGTTGTTGCAGTGGCATTTAAAGCTAACGAACTGGCAGAGAGGAGATCATCTGCAACAAAGAAACATTCAATGTAAATTATAAAACATTAGGAATTTTACATGGCTATAGGTTATATCGTCACTTTATAAATAACAATGGGTATGCACCCCCCACTCCCAGCGACAGCAATCCCTTTACTTCTATGGAAACTCCCTCTACTGCCGACTGTCATAACAGCCCAGCTGGTCCATTCACCCAACCGCACTATGAATTTACTAAAATCTATTTGTTTAGATAGTTCTGTGGCATTCCTTTGTTTAATTCCAGTGATGTATGGGACTACAAGGTCCCAATCTTTGTTAATTCTAATGTTGTACCATCAAGTCTGCAACAGACTAAAAAACTAAATGAGAGGTTACCAGGGAATGAATCTCTCGAGTTCTTACTAGAATGTAAGATCTATGCCGAAAGATAGAATGTATGTCAGCCAAATTCTGATAGCATTATGGAATGTGCTGATGATTATAAATAATTTGTAGCCAATAACAAAATCAGATTACTTGATGATCAGTCAGGGCAGTCTCCCATCTAACAGGAGGAATAATATTTGGAACAAGTGAAGGTTGTCCCTGTTTTGTAGCCTTACCCATGGATGTTGTGTAGAAGTCAAGCATCCCCTGCTGCTTTACACTGAAATCTTCCACAGACTTTTGGATCCCATTAAACATTTTATTCATTTTCTGGGCAAACGTCTCATGAACCTGGGCATTGTGCTCATCCACAGCTTTCTTACGGTCCAGCTTCTCATGGAGCCCAGACACATCCTTTGTCGTCTCTTCAACTGTGTTAAGCAACTAGATAACCAAGTGGAGGAAAGGCGAAACCATGAGAATATTTAATAGAACCATTGCCAAGTAGGCCCTTAGATATTGAAAGGCCAATAAACATCTGATATGTATCGGAGCCTAAAACAGTTATTTTGTTGCAGGATGGTTGGTCTTTGAAATGGGGGCAGGGGCTATTATTTTGCTCCATACTGGTAAGTTTACAGTAATTTGCTAGCTGGTTTACGTTTTATAAATCTGCCTAGCAAACGTTCACTAGTGATCTCTCACATGTGACATTCACAGCTTGACCTCTGAAAGCAAGCATGTCTAGATGTAGCATTACCTTGTTGGCGGTGGTGTGGAGCTTCTTCTCAGTGGTCTCCAGGACAGACACTACATATTCTTCCTGAGCCAGCTGAAACTTGGATTCCTGCAGGTTCCGATGAGTCTCCTCCAGAACCTTTTCCTTATATTGCAGCACAGTGGTGCACTCCTCCAGCTCCTTCTTGCTGTCTGTGAAGAGCTCTGTGACCTGCACACAAAAAGACAACAAATAAAATTATAAAAAGAATTCAGAAAGCACAGGACTTTGTAACCTCCATTAAGGAACAAACATTAACAGGACAATACAAAATAGAGAGTAATTCGCAAAATGTGAACTTACTCTTTTCAGTTCTTCTTCCACAGCTGAGATTTTGTCCATTAATTCCGTAAGCTGTTCTTCCTGGCATACCAGTTTTCCCTGCATTTGTCTGTTTAAGCATAAATAAAAATACAAATTTTACAACTGAATAAATATATCTAGATGTAAAAGCTTAGGTTAACTAATCGTGCATTGCGCTATGACTTACTCGTAGTTTTCAGAAGAGAGGTAGACGCCATTCTTTTCTCTTGCTGCAGCAAGGTCTCTCTTAAGTCGTTCAATCTCCTCGGTGTACTCCTGTGGAAGACAGCAAAGGATCATTTATCTACTTTTAAAGCGGCTGTCACTTTAGCTTCTCATAAAGAGATAACCTTTACAAAGTTATTTTTGATAACGCAATCAAAAGATACACACTGGACAAAGTGGGGACGACTGTTTCATGTAAATGCCAAACCTTGGCAAAAGGCAGAGTTTCTACTGCTAGTTCCGATCAGCTGTCTGGGACCACTGAAGAGAACAGTCATCATTGTGCACAAGGCACAGTAAATCCATAAGGCTACCTCCACACAAGTGGGCATAACACCTTGTGAGGTCTCATAAGTGACAAACTCATTTAATACAGCATGTATAGCCTGATCAGTCTCTGGTGTAAATTACAGATTCTTTACTGCATTTCACTACTCGAACGTCTATGAAAGCAATTTCTCAGTTTCTGTGGGACCAGGGTTGCCATAACATAGGAATAACATTACTTACCTTAATCAGGGCCCTCTTGGTAAGTTTCTGATTGACCTCAGGTTTATTCATGATATTCTTGGCTCTGTGGGCATATTCAAGAGTGCTCACTGTCTCCTACAAACAGAATGAAACACAAGACGTTTAGCATTAATAGGATACTGAATTCTACTGCGTTATTGGTATATGAGAGTAGAATGTTTTCACATGGCAAGCATAAACCAAAATGACACGATACACATTGAGTGAGGAAGTGCACATCACAAAGGGGTGGATGGCTACAATCTCATCCAGTTTTCGTAGACAGCTGACACTAGGCAGTTTGGGTTTAGTTTGCTCAAACCATACATTCAGTGATTTCAGGAAGAAGTCTTTCAACCAGGAAAAAAAACAAAAAAAACACACACACACAACTTTGTCTTCCATCTATTTTAGCAAGTCAACCCCAATTTGCTCAATTAAAGATAATTTCAGACAGCTGGGAAGAGCAGATAAAAAAATATAAAGCAACATAATATAGGAGAAGGAATTATATCTATATATCAAACCTCTAAATTGATGGAGGCTGGAGAAACTGTAGCAATGATCGAGGTTTTCGTTCTACCTCCCAGGGAGTCCTGAAGGATCCTAGTGAGTTTGGACTCCCTGTATGGAATATGCGGGGCTCTCTCCACCAGAGCGGTGATCACCCGACCGAGTGTCAGCAGAGACTGATTGATGTTACCAGCTTCCCTGGCTCTCTTGTCAACAGCTCCAGAGCGACCAATGTTCTCACTGCCAGCTAAATCGACCTGAGCAGAAAAAAAAAATACATTTAAAAACCAGACAGACAGATGCAGGTTTATGTTGGATTAATAGTGCTAAAAACTACTGCTCACCTGACCCCCACAAAAAATAAGGAAAAGTGCGAACTTATGGATATTCATGAAATCTTACCAAATTCAGCTTTCCAATTTTAACAAGCTCTTCACCATCAACAGTTGTCTCTTTCATGTGGATAGTGACAGAAAACACAGAGTGCGATCGGCTGTAAAGAGGAGAGTTAAAATTAATTCCAGTTTAGGCATAAAATGAGGGAAGCAGCGACCACCTCCACAATGTTTTAAATGCAGATGCAGCCATTTCTGTATTAAATAAGTTGCCATATTGTGAGGTCACAAAAAAATAAATAAAATAAACACACCAAAACATTGTGTTTTTCATTCTTTGCAGATAGAAGTGGGCTTTCCCCAAGTGTGTTAAAACCCACCATTTCATTCTGTTACAAGAGACATTAAGCACTGACCTGGAGTAAGCATTCATGAGAGTGGACGCAGTGGTTCTCTTTGCTGCACCTCTTTCCAAAATATGATAGACTTCATCCTTGTTATGGACGGTCACCTCCTCCAGTCCCTTAATAATCACTCCTCTCTGTAAAGGGGGGGGGAAATGAAGAGACATTAGAACAAATAGAAAATGGACCTCACTTTGGGACAATAACGCCCATAAAGGAAAATTAACTTTGAAAGATCTGGGGCATCAAGTTAATCCAACACTTTGAGGACAAATCTTTCGACTGCCAATTTCTCATATAAAATTACACTTACATTATTGCAGAGAATAACCTGCGCACAGTCTGGGCACTTAGAGTGGCCCTAACCCAGGCTCTCGGAGCGGTCAACCAAATAACTGCAATTCTGTCTTACAGACTTTCCATTTCCTTTTAATCCAAGCTGTGTTTATGGCGTGCAAATGCTGCACTCACAACTTGGATTGATTGCCCTGAGCCCTGAAGAGAGCGCTGAGCTGCAGTCAGTTTGCAGACCCCCCCTCTACCAGCCCATTTATTAACACTGAAAATAATTATCCCACAATTCCCTGATGTACATGGTTTAGGAGACAAGACCCCATAAGACAGAATGTTAAAAGGGATTCTTCCTGGTGGGGTGGGTCTGCTTCAGGCTTCTCGATAGTTTTAATAGATTATTAAATTGTCTGCACTATTTTATGCATCAACATATTGTATCAAACACAACACAACACCCCCTCCCACCTAAAAAGCTTCTTCTCCATTTAAATGATCATAATTGGAAACCCATACTCAAATATAATAGAATGAAATAAAGTCACGGACATCGAAAAGACATGCAAAGTGATACTTGAGTTGAAATCAGAATCTACCTTATTACGGGGATCATCAAACATTTGCAACCGCTCGCTAACATCAGGAGACGGACTGAGCAGATCGAAGAGCTCTTCGTTGTAGATTTCTAGCAAGGACACTTTAACGGAGAACTCGGTCCCGTTCTCTGAAAGCTTCTCAAATATCTGATGCAGCGTTCGAGGTATTATTCCAG
Source organism: Pelobates cultripes (assembly GCA_933207985.1). Lineage (NCBI taxonomy): Eukaryota > Metazoa > Chordata > Amphibia > Anura > Pelobatidae > Pelobates > Pelobates cultripes. The sequence goes on from OW240922.1 coordinate 87,270,985, forward strand.
CCAGGGGGTCCTTCCAAAAAAAAAAAAAAAAAAAAAAAAAAAAAAAAAAGAAAAAAAAAAAAAACCACACATTCAACAAATTGTAGCAAGCATTAATCATTTCTAATATAATCTAATCAGCTAGAGGAGATTGAGGGATAATTAATAAAGGGCTTTAAAGAAAACTATACCTGTTCCCAAGTAAATTCTTCATCTGCAGATCTTTCGCCTTCCATTGTGAAGGTTTTCCCAGTGCCAGTCTGCCCGTATCTAAATTAGAGATCATTTAAAATTCTTTCAGATTTGCAGAGTAGAAGCCAGATTAAAGAGGATTGAGTAGTTAAAGAAAAGCCATGAAGAATTGCAAAAAAAAAAGATTGCTGTGGCAAAGGGACTGTCCGGTAGGAGTTTAAAATGTATGTAAAGAGCTAAAAGGGAATGGTCCACCCCTTGTATTTAAGTATTTATCTCCATCGACAACGTCCACCAGGTATACAAGAGACTACAGGTGAGAGCAACAAAGTAACAGGAGGGGCTCCACGTGGGAAATTCACTATACAGACTAATGAGATCACCATCTTAAAAGTGCAATATAACCCTAAACTTAGAGAAACTTTACAGCAGGGGTGGCCAAAAGTAGATCTCCCAAGATGCTTTGCAATCTTCTAGCCAACAAATTCTTTTGGGAGTCTAGGAAGCTACCAGTGGCCACTCTGCATTTGGAATGCACTGAATATTAGTTACCTTAGAGATGTACAGGATACATTTGTAGTACAGGAAGCACTGATGGACACATTTTTTTAAATGAACAGTGATTGTGGACTAACTTTGGGATCATTACAAAATCAGCCCCTATTAGGCAATATGGGCAGTGGTTAAAGGGAGGACTTTGTTTTTCTTCATCACAACTAAAAGAACATATAGCAAATTCTTAACTTTGATCTTAAGAATTTGCAGATTCCAACTTCACCCTTTTAAAAAATACTTACGCAAAGATTGTGCAGTTATAACCCATAATGACCTCATCCAAGATTGGGCAAACGACACTCCGATAAACTTCGATTTGTTTAGCAGAGGGGCCAAACACCTGCAATGCAAGATTGTAATTACACACACTTGGAATTTCTATATAGAAAGATAAAATTGTACAAAAAAGTAAATAACAGGTCAGCCATAGCTATTGTTTGCATATTATTGTGTGTTATGTTCGAGAGGCCAATGCTTTGTGTTGGGAGCCTGTGCACGGGAAAATCTCAAAGTAACCAGTGATATCAGCCTGTTGGAGCAGCACAGATTCCCAAAAACAGTTCTACAGATTGTAGGCTCCCTACATTGCACCCCAGCCATATTTCTACCAATTGTAAGTTCTGTTATTTTGGAAAATGAATGTTTCTAGATTCATAGATTATCCAATCAGTCATAGATTATAGGCAATAATGACCTGGGAGTGACCTTCCTAATCTACACCCCATGTATAAACTCCGGTTACCATGTCAAACATGTAGTTCTTCTTTCCGAGTTTGTCATTTATGCCTCCAGTTCGGACGGATACTTCTCTCCTTTGGGCATCACATTCCAAAACAGAGTGAGAATTCGCTTTTCGTTCCATGTTATTGAACGGTCTGCCAGGGGACACATTGTTATTTAGTAAAAGTCATGTAAATAAATGTTTATTAAGAAAGTGTTATACCAGTCAGAATACACTGAAATTTATCTTGCTACCAATATTGTCCCAGGAACAGTCTCTGGCCATTACCAATAAATGGATTAATTATAGATTAACTAGACGAATACATGCTATACAACAGGAACAGTACTTGAGAAAGGGTTCTATTAAAAGGGACAATATAGGCACCATAAACACTTCATGGTTAAGTGGTTATGGAACCAGAGTTCAATCTCTGCAAACTCCTGTTTAAATATCTTAACTTGACAAAATAGAGCTTTAAAGGGTTACTCCAACCAAAAAAAAACCAAAACACAACAGTGTTTTAAGAGAACACTGGTGTTCCTTGGAGTGACCCTTCCTAGCCTGGTATGCCCACAAAACTGAGGGGGCATACCAATCCAGCGCTTCTCCATCACCCAGATCTTTCCATGTGACATCACTCCATCGCAAGGGGAGGACAGGACAGTACGGAGTGAGGGGTGGGGAGACTGTGTAGCCATTGGTTTCCTGATACTACACATAGAGACTGCAGGCACCATGGCCACTTCAGTGACTTTGATTAACCCTTTAATTTGCTTAACAACAAGCTAGTATCTCACTGCTGATGTGGAGGGACTTGCAGGCACACCTAGCTCCAATGATCACCGAGATGTGTGGACTACTAGAGTTTACATATATAAAGAAATGCTGTAAAAAGCAAAGGATTGTTCTGGCATTTTTGATCGTTGCATATGCACATGTGACCCTGTGGCTATAATTTAGCTGGCAAGCTCCGACTGTGCCTGACGAACAATGTAAATTAAACAATACATGTCTTTCTTTAAAAGAGAAAAAAAAACAAAAAACACAAAGTAACAAAAACTCACACTTCTTCATTAACTAGGGTGCAGGAATCAGTGACAAAAGTCAACAATTATACGACTGACAGATACCCATCAATACCAGGTTAGGGCCCAGCAGTAGTATCAGAAGCTGCATCTTATCTCAATGAAGAAAATTAATAACATTATTATAAGTCAAAGGAAATAGCACTACTGCTCCCTCTGTGCACTCGATATCATTAACACCTTCAGAACAAGGGGCTACACCAATCCTGTGATGATAGGACAGGCCTAGCACATCAAAAATAATTCCTTAAAGATTAAGCAATGACAGATTTCACAACACATACCTGCATCGCACCACCACCTGGATGTTTTTCCCTTTGTCCTCTTTCTTGCTGGACATGGTCCCATTTTGGGTAGACATGGTCACTACAGAGTGACCTAGAAAGAAAGAAATAAAATAAATACATTACACTATTTACGCTTTTATAGAATAATCCCTTCTCATTTGTTTACTTTATAGAATGTATAACTACAAAGGCATAATGAGAACATATTGGCATCATACACAATAATTTAGAGGTTTACAGATGACCGCTCCATCCCAAGAGGCTTCCCTCCTCAGTGTACAAACAAATCCTTGACTATTAGGATCCTGAATGTGGCCAAAAGTTTGATATTCCTGCTTTGGAGGAAGGAGACAGCCACTATTCTTTCCGTTTGGTTATTTTTCATGCTGATGGACGATGGGTATACATGTCCATTTGGATGCAGTAAATTTTATCCTCAGAGTCGGCTGACTTTCAAGTGCTTTTACAGTGAAATGAGTGTCTATAATTAACTGCATTCTAGTATTTAAAAATCGATAATCCACTAGAAAGATGTGTCAAATCCCCACCTTTTCCCCCCCTGTCTTTATTTCAAGTTTTTTTCTTCTTCCACGCCACACCCCGAGGAGGGACAAGGTGATATGGCAGCAGACTATGGTTCGGACGTTGGGTAAAAACTTAGACCGCTGCCCGTTCAAGTTCCCGACCACCTACACAAAACGACGTTCGGGAGATATGTACTACCGAACAGGGGGAGCATTCGTATCTTGAAAGAGATTCCCTTGTATGGTGTTCGCACAAGAACCTCACGAACAGAGACCGGCAAGGGCACCTATTTCTCTGGAACAGTTTTGGACTAGCGCCTCGTGTCTGGCCGGTCAAAACTTTACCACAATGGCATTCCCGTTCTGCCGAACCGATCTGAGTGGTTCTTGGACATGTTGGACACTTAGATCGGGGAATTTACTTTTCGTGGGGTTCTGGGGTATGGTTGAGGGACTTTTTGGGTACAGGGACTGGGCATAAAGCTGTGTATGTGACAAACTTCAGTTGTACTCCCAGAACTGTGTGTCGTCCAGTTACTGGGGAGGAGGTTGTTAATTCTTTGGTGTTTTACTTGCTCCTGAGTTTACTTTGGTGAATTCAGCGTAGAAGAGTCCCTGCTAGAACTAGGCCACTGTTGTTTTTATAGTTCTATCAGGGAAAATCACTAAAAAGTGTGATCACAATAGTTGAAATGGAAACATTCTCTAAGCCAGCTAGGTTTTAATTTCAGCTATTTTTGGCTAAAATTGGCAATTCAGTGTACAATCCTGTTATCTGTTGGAAGAGTGAATGGCGTAACAAAATACCATTTCAGAACACCAACAAATGGATTATAGCGTAACGTCACAACAGATGGATGGAGAGAGTCAGTGTAAAGAAAAAACACAACAACATTCCCAAACTATAGCAAATAGTCAGCAACTTAAGGCGTCACTAAATTTGAGAACCATATAGCTAAACTGGAAAAATTATCGAAGCCAGATAAGTTTCCCATTCAGCTACTGTGTCCTTAAATTTTAAAAAGTCACTTTAGTAAATAACCCTATTAATTATTTAGACATGGATGTAAATGTCCATGCATAAATATTAAAAAGATTTACAGAAGGCCAACTATAACATGATCATCAAGATGTGCCCAACACTAGTAATTAACTGTTTAAAAACAGAATAATATAAACCAGTATTCTGCCATGGGCCCAGAGACGGTTCCCATCCTCGGCCACTTTTCTAAACATAGAATGAACACTTCTACAGTATGGATGTAAGTTTCTTTGCTCCAATTGGATTACACTGATTGGCTGACACTGCTGGGATACCTCCTTAGCACGCTCAGCCAACCATGGCACTTAGGCAGGCTAAATTGAGTTGCATAATTAACACTTCCTCGATACCTTGCTTGGACAAGCAGATCATCAGTTTCTGTCAAGCCATTCCTAAACAGTTTGACATTTCGAGTGCCCCTTTAAAGTGGCACAGTCTCTGGTCTAATTTCTAAAAATCCTGTTGCACTTATATAATTTGTGTGCTAGGGTGTCCTAGCACCGCCAGTGTAAATTTCTATAACGTCCATGGTGATGTGCGTCAGCTGCTTGGTCATGTGCAAACTTTAGAAAGTTATATTGCTTAAAGTGCCTCTTTAAACATTAAAAAAAAAAAAATTAAAAAGCATTTTAAATGTACATTTTGCATAAGAAACAAAGGAATTAAACAACTTATGCAGAAAAGATAATTCCCAACTCATGTATCAGCTACAGCAACATACACACACACGTAAATAAATAAGAACTAAAACACAATTATTACAATGACAACGGTTTTACATCACCAACTGACAACGCATTGCATGCAAACATCAACTAAACTAGCAGATGTTTAAAACCAGTGAGAATATACAGGTGATACTGGAAAAATTCAGTATGTTTTCACGAGCTGTAAGCCATAATCATCGCACTTATGACAAATCCCAGCTTGAACAATCTTGCTTTGCATGTAATGCGTTTCTCATATATTAGTTTCCCCCTTTACGTTGCATTACTGAAATAAATGAACTTTTACACAATATTCTAATTTTTCGAGTATCACCTGTACAATAGTTTATAAGATTTTCCAAGTGCTAATATTTTTCCGTCTATGCCCCATTTACTCCTAGACAACATTCTTCACTCTATATACTATTGGAGAACCACTTAACTGCTTTAACAGTTTTACTCCTGGATGTTTTGAACTAACTATTCCATAAAAGTTTAAAAGTGTCAGAAGCAAGTTATCCATCAGTTCCTTCATCCACCAACTCAACCAGAAAGAAACTAACCAAATACACTGGAAGTCATGCATTACTTTAGTTTTAATCCATCAAAACTAAACCAGACCTAGCTATTAGAGATGGCAAAAGACAATGCAATACTTTCAGAAATACAATATGTCACCGTGTGTTCTCTATATATTTTCACAGCCTGGAATTACATAGCCTTGCTCCAATATCGAGTATAACATTAAAGGTCCACTATAGGCACCCAGACCACTTCAGCTCAATGAAGTGGTCTGGGTGCCAGGTCCATCTAGGGTTAACCCTGCCTGCTGTAAACATAGCAGTTTCAGAGAAACTACCTATAGAATGTAAGCTCGATTGAGCAGGGTCCTCTTCAACCTATTGTTCCTGTAAGTTTATTTGTAATTGTCCTATTTATAGTTAAATCCCCTCTCATAATATTGTAAAGCGCTACGGAATCTGTTGGCGCTATATAAGTGGCAATAATAATAATAATAATAATAATAATATGTTTACAATAGGGTTAATCCAGCCTCTAGTGGCTGTCTCATTGACAGCTGCTTCTCACTGTGATTTTCACAGTGAGAAGACGCCAGCGTCCATAGGAAAGCACTGAGAATGCTTTCCTATGGACTGACTGAATGCGCGCGCGGCTTTTTCCGCGAATGCGCATTCGGCAGAAGAGTCCACAGCGCTGAGGGAACCCGGCGCTGAAGAAAGGCAAGTGTTTAACCGCTTCCTCCATCTAGAGCCTGGCGGGAGGGGTACCATGAGGGTGGGGGCACCTATTAATACTATAGTGTCAGGGCCAGGAAAACGAGTTTGTTAGTGGTCCTTTAACTCCTTAAGGACCAAACTTCTGGAATAAAAGGGAATCATGACATGTCTTGTGTCCTTAAGGGGTTAAACAGATTCTCTATAATTTCAACAGAAAATATATATACACATACACACACACACACACACCATTAATAATAACAACATGATGTATAGAATATATACACACACAATAATAATAATAATAAAACATGTAATGGCTATATCTTTCTATCACTATATAATGTTAATTATGATATTTCTCTCCTCCCCCACCCCCCATTTAAAGGGCACTGCCCCGGTTTGCTGTTGAGCAGTGGCACTCTGCTGGCTGAGGATTATGAGAGTTGGAGAGGAAGGCACAGTGAGCAGTGGTGGTGACTTACCGTCGGGTAGCAGCAGGTAGGTAGGTGCAGTATCCGCTGCCAGGTACGGTCTCAGTGGCGGAGCGTTACACGGACAGACAGCGCAGGAACTAGCACAGTTTGAAAATCGCGCTTCCGACAGGAGCAGCCAATCCCAGCGCGGGAGGCAGTGCTTATCGCCGATTGGCTGGATCGGGAAACACCTCGACGCGGATAGGCTGAGAGGAGAAGTGCGGCACCACGTGATGCGCATTTAAACGGCCAAGCGATCGGCGCAGGCTCGGCTGCCTGCGTCACGTGACGGACAGGCCAATGGGAAAAGGCAGCAGCCAGAGATGCTCAGTGCGGACTACGTTTCCCTTGATGCTCCGCGATTAGAGTGGCTGCTGCATTGAGGGAAATGTAGTTCAAGCCTGAGCAACAAAGGAAGTTATGTCGAAATTAAAAGCAAGCATTCATTTTACAGTTCCCTTTAAAGGGACATTCCAGGAAATATGCAAAATGTAGATATTTGAATTTAGTTTTTTTCTTTCTATTGGCCATACCTCCCCCAGGGTCCCTATTTGCATTGTGCCCATAGGAGAGAATGTAAATAATACTCTGTGCATTGGGTACCAGGAATGGGGCTGCATGCATACAAGGCTGATAGTGTAAATATGGTATAGAACAGAGAATAATGCCCTCTAAAACAAAATACAGCCCCTCCAAAACATCAACGGGGTAGACACAACCGAAAATACTGTAGTACACCTTGATTTCCATAGAAATCCGCACACGGTAGTAGCTCCAAAATAATACTACAAGTAGGAAATGAAAAAGTGCACGATTTATAAAAAAAGAAAAATAGATAGAGGGAAAAAAAAATAACAAATATGGCAGCAACTAGTAGCCCACCTAATAAGATGTTACCAGCAATATGTGCTCCGAAAGCCAGTGTGCAATGGATATGAACATTCAAATAGGGGGAAATGACACCCTGCATCAAAAAGGAAAAAGAAAACAATTCTGAGAAAGTGACAAGACAAGCACCAAGCGCATCTAGGACCTCCAGTTTACTGTGTCTCTTTTCTCCCCCTCCTAGTAGAGTTTGCTCTCTCCAGCTGCCTTTTGCCTTTCCCTGCTCCCCCCCCCCCCGCCTTTTTTTGTTTTTGTTTTGTTTACATCTTATTAGGTAGGCTACCAGTTGCTGCCATTTTTGTTGTATTTTTTACTCTATTTTATTTTTAAATTGTGCACTTTTCCATTACCTACCTGTGGCCTTATTTTAGAGCCGCTATCATGTGTGGACTTCATTGGATTTTTGGTGTACTTCAAAGGCTGATATTGGCCAATTTGTATGCAGTGTCACCGGCGCAGCCAATACTAGCGGGTCCACTCGTTACGTCTCCCGTTCATTCCTCTCAATGTTAGGAAATATGCAGGTACAGCTACTACTGGCCCATCCCATTGCTACGTCCACATGTATTCTTACCGATGTTAGGTGACATAAAGCTCTCTCTCTCTGGTTCCACATTCCGAACAGTAATACAGCTTTGGTTCCTTATTACCACACATACTCAAGGCAAATTCCTTATATACAGGGAGTGCAGAATTATTAGGCAAGTTGTATTTTTGAGGATTAATTTTATTATTGAACAACAACCATGTTCTCAATGAACCCAAAAAACTCATTAATATCAAAGCTGAATATTTTTGGAAGTAGTTTTTAGTTTGTTTTTAGTTTTAGCTATGTTAGGGGGATATCTGTGTGTGCAGGTGACTATTACTGTGCATAATTATTAGGCAACTTAACAAAAAACAAATATATACCCATTTCAATTATTTATTATTACCAGTGAAACCAATATAACATCTCAACATTCACAAATATACATTTCTGACATTCAAAAACAAAACAAAAACAAATCAGTGACCAATATAGCCACCTTTCTTTGCAAGGACACTCAAAAGCCTGCCATCCATGGATTCTGTCAGTGTTTTGATCTGTTCACCATCAACATTGCGTGCAGCAGCAACCACAGCCTCCCAGACACTGTTCAGAGAGGTGTACTGTTTTCCCTCCTTGTAAATCTCACATTTGATGATGGACCACAGGTTCTCAATGGGGTTCAGATCAGGTGAACAAGGAGGCCATGTCATTAGATTTCCTTCTTTTATACCCTTTCTTGCCAGCCACGCTGTGGAGTACTTGGACGCGTGTGATGGAGCATTGTCCTGCATGAAAATCATGTTTTTCTTGAAGGATGCAGACTTCTTCCTGTACCACTGCTTGAAGAAGGTATCTTCCAGGAACTGGCAGTAGGACTGGGAGTTGAGCTTGACTCCATCCTCAACCCGAAAAGGCCCCACAAGCTCATCTTTGATGATACCAGCCCAAACCAGTACTCCACCTCCACCTTGCTGGCGTCTGAGTCGGACTGGAGCTCTCTGCCCTTTACCAATCCAGCCACGGGCCCATCCATCTGGCCCATCAAGACTCACTCTCATTTCATCAGTCCATAAAACCTTAGAAAAATCAGTCTTGAGATATTTCTTGGCCCAGTCTTGACGTTTCAGCTTGTGTGTCTTGTTCAGTGGTGGTCGTCTTTCAGCCTTTCTTACCTTGGCCATGTCTCTGAGTATTGCACACCTTGTGCTTTTGGGCACTCCAGTGATGTTGCAGCTCTGAAATATGGCCAAACTGGTGGCAAGTGGCATCGTGGCAGCTGCACGCTTGACTTTTCTCAGTTCATGGGCAGTTATTTTGCGCCTTGGTTTTTCCACACGCTTCTTGCGACCCTGTTGACTATTTTGAATGAAACGCTTGATTGTTCGATGATCACGCTTCAGAAGCTTTGCAATTTTAAGAGTGCTGCATCCCTCTGCAAGATATCTCACTATTTTTGACTTTTCTGAGCCTGTCAAGTCCTTCTTTTGACCCATTTTGCCAAAGGAAAGGAAGTTGCCTAATAATTATGCACACCTGATATAGGGTGTTGATGTCATTAGACCACACCCCTTCTCATTACAGAGATGCACATCACCTAATATGCTTAATTGGTAGTAGGCTTTCGAGCCTATACAGCTTGGAGTAAGACAACATGCATAAAGAGGATGATGTGGTCAAAATACTCATTTGCCTAATAATTCTGCACTCCCTGTATAGATGCACCATGACACAAGCAGCAGTTCAGAGCTAAAAGGGAAACACTGAAGTTTGGAAAAGAAGGGCAAAGAATGACCATATAGCCCCTTAAGGACCAAGCTTCTGGAATAAAAGGGAATCATGACATGTCACACGTCATGTGTCCTTAGAGGACCATTATAGTGCCAGGAAAACATACTCGTTTTCCTGGCACTATAGTGCCCTGAGGGTGCCCCCACCCTCAGGGTCCCCCTCCCGCCTAAACTTACCTTTATTCCAGCGCCGGGCAGGTAGCTCTCCTCCTCCTCCTCTCCGGCTGAATGCGCAGTTTCTCTGAAACTATGTATATAAAAAAGGGGTTAATCCTAGTGGGACCTGGCACCCAGACCACTTCATTAAGCTGAAGTGTTTTGGGTGCCTAGAGGTTCGTAGAGTGGTCCTTTAAGGAGTTAAACTATACATATAAGAATCCGTAAGCACCAAGCTTCCATTTACTTGTTTTGTACTTAAGGGCCAAAGTAATTTTGGGACTTTCGCTTGTGTGTGCTCAACTGCAATTTCCATCTTTCTCATTTATTGCTATAACATACATTATGTACCATTTGGGGTTTTTTAAAGAGAAAAAATGCCTTAATTTTATGTGACAAATATATATATCAATTCTAATTTATTAAAAAAAAAAGTTAAAAAAGGAACAACAATTACACTTTTTTTTTTTTTTACAGTTTTGGCAACAGTAATGTGTGCATAACTGTTTAAGAAAACTAAATCAAAGTAAATTCATGCATTTGTCCTTATTTACAGAGTACTTCAGATGTCTAGAATTACGGTTTATATTTGGTAGTTACAGGTCACAAAATACAAGGCGTAAAAGTACAATTTCAATGTGGAATGTTTATTTTCTAAGTGTCATATCCATCACAGAAATCAAAATTGCCACACACAAGCATATATTTGTATAAAGTGCCTTATACATCACAGGCTATTTACCTAAGGGTATTTAGATACTTTTTACATAGTCAATTACTAGTCACTCACTGTTAAATACTGTAGTAAAAAAAAAAAAAGTGTTCTTTTCTGTTTTTATTTTTTTATATCTACACATATAACAAGGTTTTTGTTTTGCATGTGTATTTCATAAACTGTATGTGCACTACTCCTGTACAAAACCCCATATTGTATGCAGATACATTTTCTGAGTACAATTTATACCACTATTCTGTTAAGCTAGAGTGCTCGACTATTTCAATCCTTAAAGTTAGAATTTTGATAGATGAATATAATGGGCCTTTTGTAACAGTTTGACCATTGAAATTACCCCATAAATGCATGCATTATTTGTGAAAGTAAACACAGGGTATACATATTTTAAAACATATTTTTACATTTCATTAATGCACAACTTTCAAAGTTTGAAGTATTATTTTAGTTTGTATTTTTAACATATACAAAGCAGTTTCGTGGTTTATTTTGTAAACTTGATGGGTGCTTCTGTAGCACAAATCACTATATTATGCTCTGCTATAACACCTCCCCCATGGAGAGTAAATACCTATAGGGAGGCTGTAAAAGGTAGGATCATGCCACATGACGCCTGAACGTTAGTAAATGTGGTGAGGCACTCACGTCCACGCCATATTCCTGATTGAGACCCACTGTCCCTTTAATTACTGTGGATGCGCAGAGGCCGACATCATGCTAGCCGCGAGCGCCACTGAAGGTGAACATGAAGCCGCCGGAGTATCCGGCCGCCACACTGGTGCGTTCTGCAGGTAAGTGCGACTCGTGGGTGGTGTGAAACAGTGTTTACATTACTGCCTAGTAACACCTCCAGAGGCAGTCACTCAGCTGGCCACTATAGGTTTTCTGGCACTGTAGAATCCTGGAGTGCCCCCCATCCCATGTCGCTGAAGGGGTTGAAACCTCTTCAGACACTTACCTGAATCCAGCGCCGATGTCCCTTGGAGGTGGGTCTGGCTCCACCCACACTCCTCCCCCCCCCCGCTGACTAGGTAGACCTAATGGGCATAGGTGGCAATGGCTGCAAGTGTGCATTAGACCTCTCCATAGGAAAATATTCATATTACACCAAAAGTAGTCTAAGAACCCGAAAGTCCCTCTGGTGGCTGTCTGGTAGACAGCCACTGGAGGAGGACTTAACCCTGCAAGTTAATTATTGCAGTTTATTAAAAAAATGCAATAATTACACTTGCAGGGATAAGGGTAATGGAGTTGGCACCCAGACCACTTCAATGGGGTGAAGTGGTCTGGGTGCCTACAGTGTCCCTTTAAAGGAACATATTAAGCACCATAACCACTACAGCATGCTGCCTTGGGAGGTTGGGCAAGTAGGAAGTCAAACCAGTTTGACTATTTACATTAGGAGGGTGCCAGTGCACTCCGGCAACATAACCATTTCAGCACTCTGTAGTGGTTATGGTGCTTGATGTGGCCCCTTACCCCAGCTTTACATGGCTAATCTCTAAACTCCAAATTTTGACAAAAGAAAACCGAATGGCAACATTGAAGCTAAAATAGACCATTTGGAAAAAATTATATTATTCCATTTAAGTAACAGCTTTGTTAGTTTAGCGTCTGTTTTGCGATTCAGACTAAATTTGTTAAAATTGTAAGTTTAGTAATTAACCTCGCTAGTCACAGCTCGGCTATCGAGCTGAATAAACACTGCCATGGTGATTTCTACTTGTGACATTTCGTAGTTTACTAAATACATATCGGCCATGTTTCCAGTTGATTTAAAGAAATTCACTTCAATCTCCCAACAATTCATACTTAAGTGAATAACCCGAATTAGTGCCACCTTTAGCAAATATGAGCCAGCTACTCCCTCGCCAGCTCACTACAACTCCTCCTCAGCCTTTTATATAAACATAAAAATGAACTCTTCAACCTATCGTTCCTGTAAGTTTTCTTGTAATTGTCCTATTTATAGTTAAATCCCCCCTCTCATAATATTGTAAAGCGCTACGGAATCTGTTGGCGCTATATAAATGGCGATGATAATAATAACAACAACACCAGCATCAAGTAATATGAGGGGTTAGAGACTGATATTTGATTTACGCAACACAATCATTTATTGCATTGTTTATAAAATTAAAATAAACTCTTGTTAGAGACTGAGCTCCACAGACAGGTGTATAAATATATCCTTGTTTGGTGCCTGGGAGGCTTGGCACATTGGGGCTGAGTCCTTATGACAGGTATAGAGTAAGGCAGAGCTGAGTGACTAATCAGCATGACTGAGCTCTAGCCCCATCATGCTGAGTCCTCCCCCTCTGCCTGGCTATCAGGGACAGTCACTAGCCCAGCAGCAGGGGTTACTGCCGTGATTGGCTCAGCTCCACTCCCAGCTGCCGTCCCAGCTCACCAGACGGCGAGAACAGCAGGTAACCGAGCTCGTAGCACCGTCGAGGCCTAGTGTGCGGCCTACATCCCCGCGCTCTAGTAGAACGCGCACCCGGCGCGGCGCACAGGCATGGCGGTTCCTGGCGCCAGGACAGTCCGAGGATTCGACGGGTAACCATGCCAAAACTACTAGTTGGTCGAGGAGGGGCTTCGTTAAACGAGGCCCATTCTCAGAGTGACCCCCGCCTAATCCGTCCCACTGTGGAGGTTGGAGGAGGGAGGGATGGCTCTGGATTGGGTGATTGAAGAGGGCGGCCTTTCCCCACTGCCGGAGCCCCCTGCTTTCCTAGTTGCGGTACCGGGCCATGCTGCAGGGTTCTCGCCGCCTCGCCAGCTGCCTGTGGGGCCCCAGATCACTCACACCAGGGTAAGAGGGGGTGTACTCTCCAGGCCCAGGCTTCACCATAACCACAACACTCTGTATGTCCCCCTGGTCACCTGTGTTCAGTGAGTCAGCATTGCCTTATCTGATCAATAAACAGCCTGGCAGAGCCACCATGGGATTTATAGAGATACCGGTCTTATACAAAGCACAAATGGACCTCCTGCCCCTTTTAGATTAATTCCTAATTAATTAAAACCCAGGTTTTCATGGTTTATATACATTGTATCCAATGCTTTCCTCCCATCTCTGTCCATTATACAGTCAATTTATTTACTGTATTTTTGTTTTTTTTCTTCACCCCCATTCTACATACTTTCTGACTTGTTTTCTGCTACATAGATTCTAATCCCTGAATTAGTTTTCTTTGTGCCCTAGATATACATATTCTGCATACTGAATTGATTTCCTTTTTGATGCTACATGTTTCTTTTATACATGCTACAAATTGAATTAATTTACTAATTCGTCCCCTATATATTGTACACTCTCCAAGGCAGCAGTTTCTCTTATGTGCTTGTTCATCAACACGAATAAACTATATGTACCCTGGTAACATTTAATATTCCATACCCTCAACCTTTTTGTATTGGTCTGTTTACATTGTACGGTCTTTCTTCCAATTGTACAGCGCTGCAGAATATGTTGGTGCCTTACAAAGGTCAGAAATAAAATAACATGACATCTCTAGCTGAGACTTGTGTAATGTGCATTTGCAAAACCGGTATTTAATTTCCATGTTGCCATGGTGTTATCCTTATGTCCCCAAACCATAAGCCACCTTTGTCTGTGACAGTGTTTGCAGTGATCTGTTCCCTATTATACTGAGCAGCGCTCTATAAATAAATTATGATATGCAATGTGGGTTCTGTTAGTCTGCCTACTGTTTGCTAAAAGCTGTTAGGCAAGGCTTGGCTTATATACTAATCCACTGGATTTTATTTCATTAACTTGCTGAGTTAGAGTAACCTATATTGCTTTTCGGATATCTGCAAGCACTTGTTGCGTTGCCCATGTTGACATTGATGTTGTTTACGGAGTGATATTTTCATGGGAGACATGCTAAATTGAACTGTAATCTTGACCATTGTAAGATTGGATAACCACATGCAGTAGCTGCTTCGGTCTATGCATATAGTACACAGGTTAATTTTAATTTTATTTTTAATTAAAAAAACATTTTTTAGAGCTTTTATTTGATATCAATGTATTTCTGTTGGTTCTCATATTCAATCTATAAAATTGTAACCCTTCCTATTTACATCCATGCCATCATCTGCTTCCAAACATGTGTGACATATTCACATGACCACAGGTTAATCTGTTAAAATATGACCCCCCCCCCTTCTGCTTGAGAGGTTAGAATCTGCATTCTTCAAGCTGCTTGTTAATCGGCTGTGAATTTCAAATTTACAGAAAACCTGATGGTTTAATTATTTTTTTTATTTCAATGTTTGTTTATTTATAAAATATTTTACAGGAAAGATACATTGAGATTTCTCTTGTTTTTAAGTATGTCCTGGGTCAACAAAACATTGCATTGATAGATTATGGTACAATAAAATACAAAAACAATATTAATACACAATATATACAAAATGTAATATGGAAAAGGTAGGAAATATATAATCAACCATGACAGGTGCATTCTGTTTTGAGGTATGTAGAAAGGGATCTCTTAAATCTCTTATAGGACTTTAGGCTTGGGGAAGATTTCAACCCCTTAAGGACACATGACATGTGTGACATGTCACGATTCTCTTTTATTCCAGAAGTTTGGTCCTTAAGGGGTTAAAGTGTGCGGGAGGTCATTCCACAATTGCGGCGGTCTGTAGAAGGAGGATCGGTCTGCTTTCATTTTGTATTGAGGTAGACTAAATAAAGTTTATCTGATATTACTGTATAAATGTTTGCACATGGATTTAAAATAAGCAAAAAAAGTGTACTCTAAAAGTGGGACTGTCATCTTTGATCTTTGCACAACCTTATAGCTAGCTAAAAGTTAGATATGTGTTGGGCCTCTTGGAATTGATAGCTATGGCAACAACTTAGTGACAATCCAGAATAGGAGAACACTCCCTGGTCTTATCACATCAACTACAATGCATGCTCTGTGCTTGCTGCAGTATTCCTCTGGCAAATGTGTCATAATTGCTGGAGGAATATATGAATGGGGTGACATTTGTCTCTTTATTCTGATGTCAGCAGAGCAGTTTTAAAGAGGCAATCTAAGCACTAAAACAATTTCAGCTTGATGATGTGAGTTTGGTGCAAATATCCATGCTGTAGTTACACTGGTTAAAATAGGGCAGTATCTAAGATAAGGCCTTATTTTAATTTTGCACTAAGAACACTCACATGGCTGACCAGAAGACAGCCACATAAGAAGCTACCTTACCTGGCTTAATTCAAATTTTGTACATTTCCATGTTTAAATGAACACTATAGGGTCAGGAACACAAACCTGTATTCCTGGACCTATAGAGTTAAAACCACCCTCTAGCCCCCCTTGTCCCTTCTTGCCTCCCTAAAGATAGTAAAATCTTTCTTATATTCCAGTCTGCAGCTGCTAACTCTGCCCGTGATCTGCCTGTTTGGCAATGCTGAGACTGTCATGGATGCAGATCAGGGACAGAGCCAGCACAAGCCAAACACAGCCCTGGCCAAACAGCATCTATCTATTATTGAATCAAAGCATCTCTATGACGAAAGTTCAGTGTCTGCATGCAAAGGGTGGAGGGAGACACTGAATGGCAGTGCTGCTCACTGTGCAGCACTGCCCCAAGAAGCACCTCTAGCAGCCATCTGAGGAGTGGCCAGTGGAGTTATCACTAGGCTGTAATAAAAAGACTGTGTTTACGGCAAAAGGCCTTAAGTGAATGATTCAACTCCCCAGAACAAATACAATAGGCTGTAGTTGTTCTGGTGACTATAGTGTCCCTTTAACGTCACTATGTTCAGCATGATGAGACTGAATGCGGGTTTTAGGACTCTGCAGGCAGCTGCTGCGACCTCTTCCAATGTTTTTCCTTTCCTTTTTCATATATATGTGTGTGTGTGTATGAATTTGCTGATTGGAGCAAATTGTTATAGACTTTCTCTTTAACATCTGATTGCATGGACATAATATATAAATATATATATCTCTCATATTTATTTATTTCAATTTAAATTACTGGTTGTTTGTCCGATCAGGGAAAACCGTTTTTGTGTCCTATGAGAGATCGGCAACTCCTTTTTAACAGAACATAACATCTGTTGTTGAGGGTAGGCACAAAGCCTTTGGCTGGGCTCCATTGGCTGATGTCCATGCAATCAGATGTTAAAGAGAAAGTCTATAACAATTTGCTCCAATCAGCAAATTCATACCGTGTAACAGAATATGCTTCAGTTCAGATTAAACTAGGCATATCCTCCCAGAAATTCTACCTGTTGTATCAGATGCAATACAATGGCAAGTGTTGTGTGTAATAATTTGTTGCAGCAAGATTCATGTGTACTTTATCTAAAAGCAGTATAATAAACCCCAAGTGGTGTAATGAGACTGATAATGGTGTCTAAAATCTCTTTGCTATTGCTGACTGACACGTTACTGCTGGGTTTTTTTTTTTTTTTTTTTTTTTTTTTTTTTTTTTTTTTTTTTTTTTTTTTTTTTTTTTTTTTTTTTATATGAATAAATTGTTAATGTTGTGAGTTATAACCCCACATGTTTTAAATGATGGGCAGAAAACACTTGGCTAAGTGCTCGTTGAACAGATAATGTGGAAGTTTTTCTGCATTATCGGGTCTGCAGGTCTTGGGAGAGCATAATTCTATCATCCAACTGCCCCTAAATGGTTTGGTATAAAACTGGGTTGGCACCAAAATAGTCTTTGACATAAACACTTCAATTAACTATGGTGCCCATAAGTGGGGGCAATCTTGGCATTAAAACCACTACAACATGGTTTTTGGAGCAAAGCCCCTGCTATATGATAAATGCAACCGTTGCCATTTGGGAGAAACAGCAGTGTTTACATTTGTCACTACGGATGCCTTATATAGTCAGGCAGCCACTAGCTGGAATTCCTCATGAATACTTTTAATAAAGAAAGCCTTCACATTCATTATAGTCAAATGATTTTCATAGAAAAGTACAAGATTTACTACTACTCCGAACGGGGGCTGAAATGTTTACCCTTTGGATTAACAGAAAATAAAAAGCAACTTCTGGAAGACCTGGAGTGCCGGTATCTTCTCTACTATATATGTGTATGTGTATGTATATAATCTCTATCGAATGCTAATATTTAAGAGCATAGTTCATATTGATTTCCAGTTTGGTATTGGTACGTAACATCTAGCTTTTTACGTTGTCTCCATGCCAGTTTTATGTTAATGAGGCACTAATTATTGTTCTCTCTGTCTTGACAAAGTTGTTTGTCCTGACCAGTATTATTGAATAAAGCATGATCTTAGGCGGGGATCTGTGGTGTGTGCATAAACATGTTGTCTGGCTGGGTGGGTGCAGTCCACTGTAGTTTTAAGCAAAATATTCAAGACGTTGTCAGAGGTTAATGCAGTTCGTGATGTGGTTTTGGATGCTATCAGGCTTGTTAGCACATTTATTCTTAATGCTGCACTGTTTGTCTCTGAAAAATAACTGGAAATTCTCTAGACATTATTATGAAATGTAAAAGTGTGCACCATTGCACAAACCAGGGAAGTTGTGTAGGGAGATATGTTTCAATAATCAAATTCTCTCACTTTTATTTTATTCTTTTTTTTCTTCTGTTGATATAGTTGTTGCTAAATTTAATTGAGAATCACTACGATAGGGTTGATCTAGTAAGTGGATGGATAGTGAATTGTTAAGCGAATTTCAAATTTTAGACCAAAATAGCAGAACTGGAAAGAAATTTGACTTGGATAATATGTCAGCTGTTTTGACCTTAAAGAAACACTATAATCACCAAAACAACTTAATTTTAGTGAAGCACTTTGGGTGTAAAGATTATGCCCCGGCAGTCTCACTGCTCAATTCTTTGACATTTAGGAGTTAAATCACTTTGATTATGCAGCCCTAGTCACGCCTCCCTGCTTTTGGTGTACACAGCCTTCCTAAACACTTCCTGTAATTTGTGTTTTAATGTTTAAGCCTCCTTTACTGCACATTTTGTTTAATTTAGAATTAAATTGTTAGCAAGTTTCAGGATTTTGCTGGAGCCTCTTTTGTGTGATCACATTTCATTTTACAGAGCACATTAAAAATTCTTAAGCTAGTTATTATCTGATTGAAAATGAAACCATTTCTTCATGCAGGTTGTGTCAGTCAGCTAGGGGAGGTGTGACTAGAGCTGCATAAACAGGAAAAAAAAAAAGTGATTTAACTCCTAAATGGCAGAGAATTGAGCAGTGAGACTGCAGGGGAATGATCTATACACCAAAACTGTTTCATTAAGCTAAAGTTGTTTTAGTGCTTATCGTATCCCTTTTTACGTTTTGGAATTCACTTTGAATTCCTGACCATTCTCAATTTAGTGAATAACCCAGTTAGTCTAAAAGTAGTTAATTTGTAATATCCTTAACATGTGCCAAGGAAAGTACACACCGTAACTTATACTCCATTTAAACTGTTTATATTTTCATTAATCGTTATACCAAAAAAAAAATTCTAAAGGAAAAATACATCTCCATTTGTACCTGTCAATCAACTCTTCACCTATAAAGAGCAGAATAAGCACCCTCTTTACAGTTATCCTGCTTGGCTTCATAGCAACTACAGCATACTGTACGTGTGTCACTGTGCCATAGTTATCATCATCCCTGACGCGTTTGTCTCACTGTTTTCAGAGGGCTACAAGAATGGTGTAACAGACATCATTCTGTTCTCAAGTTAATGCACGGTCAATGAAGAGAATGTATGAGTGTAACATGGGAGGAAAGACCTGCTTTGGGGAAAACCGACATGTATCCCAAGCAGGGCCAATCGGTTAACATGGAATCTTTGTATGCTGTAGTGGTTGTGGTGCCTGGAGTCTCCTTGTGCTGTCGCCTGGTAAGCAGTCAAATAATTTTTTTGAAAGACTTGACACTTGCCAAAGTCCTTAAGACAGCCAGTCTGACACTCTTTTCAGGTATCATACTTCAAGCATACTAAGTCTATAATTCCATGAGCACTAAACAAGACTCAATACAAAAGAACTGCTTTTCATAAGACAGGGAACCCGCAATCTGTCTGATATTGATGTTAAAACACCAAGGAAATTCCATATAAAATGTAATGAACTATGCTATCCATAAAATGAATCCATAAAATGTAATTATTTGAAGGAGTACTTTACAGATCGCGCTGTTCACTACATTTTATATTGAATCACTAAAGCATGAGTCCGTAATTCCGTCCATGTTTGAACAGGATCAATTACTTGAGAGCATCCGCTGATGTTTTCAACCAATTAAAATCTGTCCCAGTAGGGATGAAAATTCTATCTCTAATGTGGACATGGAATATCTGAAGGTGGACTGGACTTTGAAACCTAAATAAGTGTTTACTTACAGCGCCATGGAACTCATCGTACCACAACCACTACAGTGAGTGGAAGTTCCCCTTTAAGCAGGGCATCACAGCCAGAGTAAGTTAGTGTATTAGTTTATGTGGAACTGAGCAATTCAATATTTATCTATTTTTTTTTCATTTTTTTTTTTTTTCATTTTCTCGGTTCTGGCTTAGCTCTGCAACAATTCAATAGCATTTATTGGGGTGAGGTAACAAGGAACGGTCACATCCAGAGAAGTGACCGTTCCTATTTATCTGCACCATTGATGTAGCACAGAGAAAAATGCTGAAGTGGCTCGATGAGTGAATCGGTTACATTGTATTTTCTGATGTGTAGCATTTGGACTTTGCAGTTCAGTCAGTTGTAGCAGCATGTAGCAACATCATTTAACAGACTCCACATGTAATAAATAAAGAAACCACTTGCATCGTAAAGTTCATGTATACCATAGGCCTAATTTCACTCTTCCATTTACTTTTTTTTTTTTTTTTATTTCAGAAAAATCTCCTCTGTAAATACAAATTGTTCATTCCCAATAGTGAGATTTTGATTAGGATAAGATTGCTAAGAAACAAAAAATTCTATACTTCCCTTTGCCTTATTGGGGTTAAGAAAACATTCTGAACAGTTTGTTGCTGGAGAGGACAGATGACAGGGATGCTGGGCATGTCTGTGGCGTTGAGGGTGGGCATGCCACCATTGGATGGCTGTCACCTGCATGCTGTGCGTGATGACATCAGTCGTCCAGTATGCCCTGAATTGACATTAGCCAATTGGACATCAGTCTGTAACTGTCATTTTATAGCATTGTTCATCAAAAATCTGTTGTTGGTGCCGTAGGTGGAGTTACACATCCAGCAACAGAGGGGTTAATGCTTGTATGTGCAATGAAACGCAACACGTACAAACTCCAGTCACAATGACCACTTCAAATCTCTGAAGAGGTCGTGGATCTTAGAGTTAATCCTTTAATGGGAAGTTTTCCCTTGACTGAAAAAGACCTAGTAACACATTAGATAAGCTGAGCTCTACGGCATGAATGCATTTTGTGGATTTGTTTATAATTCTTCCTATTTTCTGGTTTCGATTGTTTTTAGTATTTGTGTGCTTCTATATATTATAAAGCATATAGCTGTGATTGGCAATGTGTCTGTAAAACAGGCTTGGCATACGCTCTCATCTGATCTAAAACGAAAACTTCAGCTATGTATATCTTGTTTACTGGCACAATACACAGATTCACCTCTATACACTAATCAACATATTCTGTTAAAGCAAGACCTTGTTTACAATTTGAGCTTTAAACACAAAATGATTTACTAATCTTGGTTATCTATGTTATATCCCTATTTGGTATATTTCAATGTGTTAAGCCAGCTTTATCGAACACCGCAAGACCTCAAACACAGTCTATTTATATTCTGGTATAACCTTGGATGAACTGATGTTTTGAAACAAACCGATCCCCATGTAATGGGTGTTGCATTTTTGTATATTTATGATGATTTTCTTGTGCAATGGCTTTCTTTGCAAATGTACAGCTTAGATTAAAGGTCACTATAGTCACCAGAACAACTAAAGCTTAATGTTGTTGTTCTGGTAAGTATAGTCAGTCCCTGCAGGCTTTTTTTATGTAAACCCTGTATTTTCAGAGAAAATGCAGTGTTTTTTTTTCATTACAGCCTAGGGACTCCTCCACTGGCCACTCCTCAAATGACTGCTACAGGTGCTTCTTATGGCAGTGGACATTCAATGTCTCCATCCTCTGCATGGAGACACTGAACCTTCCTTATAGAGATGCATTTCTATGTGAAATGCTAAGGGGCCAGAGTAGCGTTTGGCTCCGTCCTCCAGCCGGCCGCCTCGGCAGAGATCATCAGAATTGGCAATCTCAGCCAATCTAATGCTTCCCTATAAAAAAGCATTGTGATTGGCTGAGATAATCACTTCTAATGATGTCAGCCAAGGAGGCAGATCAAGGACAGAGCCAACACCAGCAGACTGGAAATAAGGTAAGATTTTACTATATTTTGGAGGCCAGGGGGCTAGATAGTGTTTATAAGTATAGGCTCAGGCATACATGTTTGTGTTGTTGACTCTATAGTGCTCCTTTAATACATTGTTCTTTATGGTTTGCCCACTGACCTGCAGTTTGATACGTCGCTCGTCGGCTTGTTTGCTTTGTATCGTAGTTTATTGCACCTTCCCTTTTTAAATTATTTCATATATATATTTTTTGTTTTAACAGAATTCAGAAAAATATTGTCTGCAAGATGGACAGCCTAGCAATGAATCACGTGGTAAATTATATTATCAAGTCTCCTGAGGACAAACGAGAGTACAGAGGCCTTGAGCTAGCAAATGGAATTAAAGCTATCCTTATTAGTGACCCCACTACGGATAAATCTTCAGCGGCTCTTGATGTTCACATTGGTATTGTTATATTTCTATATTCTTTACTTATTTTTTTTTTCACCTATGCAGCTGATTGTCAAATGAGTTCACTTATTGATGGATTTAGCAATGTCTGTCTCCCAGTTGGTTATAGGGTGCACAGAGAGATAAAGTGACTATACCGGCTGTTAAAGATGCGGGCTATGTATAGAATGAGAGATTGAGAAGTGGAACCATAAGTTTATTTACAGCCTATTGCATATGAAACATGAGTGGACCTTTGTAATCTTTGCATGAGTTCTGTGGCCTTCTAATGATTTTATAAATGGGGAAAAAGCAATGCACATAGGCACAGTTGCAAATTGTATTTGCATTTTGTGACTTGTTTCTAGAACAAGTAATAGTTTTACTTGTTCTTAGAACAAGTAACACTATAAATAATTATTTATTTTGTAAATCTTCACCATCAGGATCACTCTCAGACCCAAAGAACATCTCTGGTCTTGCCCATTTTTGTGAGCACATGCTGTTCTTGGGAACAAAGAAGTACCCGAAGGAAAACGAATACAGCCAATTCCTCAGCGAGCATGCTGGAAGCTCCAATGCCTTCACTAGCGGTGAACATACAAACTACTATTTTGATGTGTCACATGAGCATCTGGAAGGAGCGCTGGACAGGTGAGGCCAAAACATTTATAATTTTTTGATACATCGGTACCTACAGTAAAAAGATTACTTGATTATCCGAAAAGTGGGTTTGTACCAGTTTTGAAACCTGTGGTATGTTAAATGTTGTTGGCTTACAGACCACAGATTCAAACTGACTGCTAAGAATAGGTTGTAGATAGGACGTATACACATATCCAAACCTTAATTGAAAGTAAGATTAAAATTTTGTTTAATTTTCTGAAATCTATTTGTTAAAAGAATATATATATATATATGTATGTATGTGTGTGTATGTGTATATATATATATATATATATATATATATATATATATATATATATATATATATATATATATATAAAAATTTTAAATGGGAAAGTTCACGCCTTTTTATATTGTAAAATGTTTTCTGTTTTTATATAAATCCCAGGCTTTTACAAGTTTGGGCACAGTAATGCAATGTTTCCTTCCGAGTCTAATTTTTCACTTATTGTAGAGAAAGCGACCCGGCCCTATTAAACATGGGGAGGATGCAAACAGACGTCAGTCTCTCTTAATGTTTGTGCTTAAAAGTGTAATTAGTGGAAATCTAAAAAGCTTTGATGGGATTGAGATAAAAACATTTGGAAATATTTTATTACTGTGCTCCTCCCTTTTTATTTATTGTTAGTTGTGTTTCTCTTTCTTTTCTTGTATATTATGTCTCTGATAAATATTAATTTGTTGTTTTTTTGACATTCCAAAAGTGTTTATTTAAAAAAGAAATCAATACAAAAATTTAAATTGTTCCTTTAGTGAGATGTGCTGCAATTTTCATTGAGGTTTGTGGCTAGTTTCTTGGCTATGCCAATGCTAACGGAGTGTCACCATCATGCAGGTTTGCTCAGTTTTTCCTGTGCCCACTGTTTGATGAGAGCTGTAAAGACAGAGAGGTGAATGCCGTGGATTCTGAGCATGAGAAGAATCTAATGAATGACGCGTGGCGGCTCTTTCAGTTGGAAAAGGCCACTGGGAATCCAAATCACCCTTTCAGCAAATTTGGAACTGGTTTGTAACTTTTTTTTTTCTTCTATTTTGTTCCTCCCCCACCCCTGCACAAAAGAGCTGGTTCAAGTAAGCTGTTAAACCTAAAGTTGTAAAATATAAATTTTGATGTTAATGAAAACAGTTTTTGGTCTTTATAAGCACTACTTATGATCCAAGAGGAATTAAAGATGGCCACTCGGTTGCATGGAAGAGTAAGCTCAAAAATAAAGTGAAATCTGTTTCAGCTACATTGAACACCGTTAATTCCTGTTGATCTATGCACTAAGGATTCGATCTGTCTGGGATTTACCTTTGGAGTCTTCTAATACTCCACAGATGAATCCCAGACGTATTGATTCTCTCTGGCGTGGATTAACAGGAATTCGATTCGTTAGATGCAGCTGAAACCGAAACAGATATGTGCACAAGTCTAGTGAATAGAAGTATTTATATACACTAGGAAATTATACAAAGAAGCAATGATGTAGGGTAATCTGTTCAATAAAATCCGTTTTTCTTTTGGAACAGAACATTTGCTTCCTATTGAATGAAGTGTTACATATTATACTTTGGTACTGTAATTGTTAGAGCGAACATTTGGAAGGATCTCAAATCATTTTCTATAATTAGAGATTGTACTTTCTGGTAGGATACCCTTTTTAAATAGCTTATTTCAAGTTTTCTTTCCCCAAATACCTGAACTGTAAACATTATCAGAATCTAAATTGGTCTAAAATCTGATATTTATGCTTCTCAGTCCTCCATAATTCCAGGTTTAATACATTGCTTGCATTATTCACCAAAATTGGAATTGTTGAAAATCCAAGGTGATTTGGAAGACATTTTCACAATTTAGGACATTGCACTTTGCATTGCAAAAACAATATCACTTCTGCTATGGTTTCAATTTAATAGTATTTTGGCCTGGAATTTTAAATGTACTCCGAATTCACACTCTATTGAGAAACTCAGAATGGGCTCCAACTTTGGTCATTCAGAGGCAAATGTGTTTATTTTTGTTTGTTATTTTGCTGGTGAAATTGATGGACAGGTTGGAGCCAGTAGGTGAAGAATTAAAATACTTATGTGTGAGAATAAACAAGAGAACTAACAACCTATAATTAAAACTTAACATTTAATTTTACTGTATTAAAAACCTACTTTAAAGGGTGTGGGTACTAAAGATTTCTCATAGTCCCGGCTTTCCAAACCTCATATTGTGGCAAAATCTCTTAAAAGCATATAAACCGCCCTAGCAATATACTTTTCTTCTGGCCAAGCCCTCCCTTGCCGCCCCTTCCCCCCCCCCCCTCCACTTAGTGCAAGGATTAATATTCCCTTACTGTACTCGCCCAATTCCAGCGCTGGTGTCCCTCTGTGCTGGGTCGGTGCTTCACCTCCTACAATATCAACAGACAGGGGTGGGCTGCGCTAATGCACATGTGCGGCGAGCACATTAGGCCATCCCTATAGGAAAGCATTGCTGCAATGCTTTACTGTTGGGATTTTACTGACACTGTATGACCTCGTGCAAAACGTGAGGACATCCAGCATCAGGCGAGCCTACTAAGCAGGAATTGCCTCTAGTGCCTGTCTGGCAGGATTGGTCCTTCAATGTAATTATCACAGTTTCTCAGGAACTACATTAATTACCATTGCATGGTTAAGGGGACCGGGACACTGCACTTGGTTCACCTTAATGAGCTAAAGTGGTCTGGGTGCCTATAGTGTCCCTTTTAGAGCAGATCTTTTCTGTGCATGTTTTCTCCAGAGTTAGATATGTGTAGTTGTGCTTTCCTTCTTCCTTTGTTATATATGATTATCCGTAGTGCAGCATTGCAATAGTGAGCTCAGGCGACAGTGATGGACCTGTGCGGCGCTGGAAATCAGGTGAGTTTTAAACTTTTATAGGGGGGTAGGGGCAAGCCACCTAAATGGTGGGTTAAACACTGTAGGGTCAGGAATACATGTTTGTGTTCCTGACCCTATAGTGATCCTTTAAGCCATTTGTTTGTATGGCAATCTCAAGATTGCTACCAAAATATTGGTGGGGTACAGGATCTAGGAATGCCCCTTTCTCTCCTTTTAGGTCACCATGAGTGTAGAGACTTAAAAAAAAAAAAAAAAAAAATTGTAATTTTATTTTCATCAGAAAATTTAGATACAAAAATGCTTTTAGTAAATATCCATATCGTAGTTTTTAAGTCGCATTTAGTGAATTTTAAATTTCCCCATGTATGCTCATTATTGTTTTGCGTATGTCTTTGGTTTGAATTTCCATATGGTATTATTTAGTGATCCTGCAGGGAGTCGAGCCAGTGTTGTGGGGAGGTTGCGGTTTTATTTATTTGCTGTTTTGTTAACCTTTTGTGGGATTGCTTTCCACTTTGCTACAGAGTATTAAAATAGAGCTGTGTGAAATCGGAGCCTTCCCTGCTGTCAGTGCTCGGGGCGTTTGCCAGTTTGAAAACACTCATGTTTTGGTGTCAGTTTTCTTCGGCTTGGTAGTAACCTGCTTCTCTGCACCGTCCTGGGCTCTTTGTTGTTTTAGGATAAAACCATTATGTAGTAACATTGTCTCCACGTTGGTTTTAATTATTATTATTTTTTTTTTTTACTTCCTCTTACTTGGCTCTGAGGTTTCTCCAAACATGTCTTGGCTGAATGCTACATAATGGTTTTATTACTTACAATGTTTTTGGTTCTGTGATGGCTATTGCAATTTAATGTTCATGTTAAAAATTACATTTAAAAAAATGTATTTGTGATAACAAGCCGTTATCATTTATTTGTGGGTGCAGTAAATGGCACCTTGCTCATCAACTGGTCACAGACTGTTTCTGCTAAGTCCATCCAGACGCTCTGACTAAAAATTCACAAAAGATGGATTTAATCTTTCGCCATTTTGGATGAAGCTTCTTTTTCTTTTAAATTGTGTGAAATTACACAATTACAATTAAATTTCAGCATTTAATTGAGCCGTAAGATTACTTTGGTACATCTTCTTTCCAGTGTTTTAGTGCATTGTAGCACTAGATTATATTAAACATTTTATATTACCGTGTTTCTCCAATTCTTCCTTTCAATCAGTGTCACCGTTCCCCAGGAATTTATTAGAGCGTTCAAATGCATTCTATCTGTTGCTTCTACAATGGAATAGTAATCCTTTTGGGATTATTTTTAATTTAATTGGAAACTTAACTTTTTATGAAAGAGCTACGTTAAACATGCACTATAATAAGTGCAATTACTACTGCTGCTTAGTATAGAGGTCATGGCTCATAGTCTGTGGATGCCATGACTTGTTTCAATTCATCACGTACAGCCTGGCTCCTCTACATCGGTCTACTAATACTATAATGAAGTCTGCCTTAAGTTTTGGCAGCAATTGTAGGCCTAGAAGCTGGGCTAACCTGCCCCTGCTACCCTTGGCTTATCAATGCTGCTGCATGTTGGACATCGTAATGCAGAATTTCACCTTGGCTAAAACATGGCAAAGTGACTGAGCTGTAGACTCTATTTTCTTTCATTCTCAAACGCCTTAAGAAATGGTTTGGCCCAAACTGGTGCCACAGTGTCCACAGTCCTTTTGCACTAAAACCATTCAATGAGCTTTAGTGGTTATGGTGATTAGAGTCTATTTGGTTTCTGTACAGCTCCAGCAAGCAGGGGTGGTCAGACGTGCTTCTTATGCATTGATATAATAAATTATGATTTATATAAACATGTGCTGTATTCATATACTGATTGATGAATTAAAAGACGGATCTTTTAATTTTTTATTTATTTTATCTATGCATTTTTTTTTTTATGTTTAAGAAAATCTCTATTTTTACAGGCAACAAACTAACCCTTGAAACAAGGCCAACAAAAGAGGGAATTGACGTCAGACAAGAGCTGCTTAAATTCCACTCCACTTACTATTCCTCTAATCTGATGTGCCTGTGTGTCCTTGGGCGAGGTAAAATGTCTTATTTTTAAGATTTTTCATGCTTTTTTGTTTTTCTCTCGTTTCAGTCAATATTGAAAATTGTTAACGCTACTGAAGTCAAATTTCCTATCATTTTAAATATGTATTTATCACGGACGCCCATTGCTACTTGGGCTAATGTGAACGCAGCAGAGAGGGACCGATAAGTGGTTATGGTGCTTGGAGTGTAACTTAAAACTTCCATTTATTATCTAAATACAACTCTCCTTTAAATTAAATTCGGTGTTTGTCTCACATCCATTCTGTATTTATCAGATGACATTTGCCCAGTTTGTATGGACGGAGTGTACTGTTTTTATATGGCTGCATGTGATTATCCCATGATTACGCTGGACTATTGCAGGCAAATATATACCATGTGCTTTTTGGATGGGTTTACTTGGGCTAAGTTGCAGACGTCCGCTGAGGTCAAGGTTGCTAAAGAAAACCTGCATCTGTTATTCCATAGTTGTTGTTTTTATTATTGTCGTCGTTCTTGTTGTGGTATTCATGTAATGGTATGGAGTAACGAAAGGGTTACCCCAACCACAATGACCACATTAGTGATTTGAAGTGATCATGGTGGTAGGAGTCAGTTTGAAACAGACTTATAATTGTGTGCTGGGGGCCAATTGCACCTACAGCACACCTGCCATTAGCAGCCCAGAGCTCTGTTCCGGGCTACCTAATGTCATTTCTGTGTATAAATTATGTCTGTCTTAAGCATGCACTGCATTCTGACCGCAGATGTAGACATCTTCCCCTTGCAGACCCGGTAGTGTTCAATAATAATTCCCTTGTTCTACCTGAATTTAGTTTTGTCCTTTTCTAATGTAGCTATTGTATCTTGCAAAGGACAATCCTGTCAATGGGGCATGATCTTTCCAAATCTGTTTACGGTTCAGAATGAATTCTGATGTTCTCTGTGGAATCTAACAGTCATTGTGCTCGGTTATGCTTACACCTATCATATTCCTAACAGTACTCTGGTGTTTTCCTCAGAATCACTTGATGAAATGACTGAATTGATAGTGAAACTGTTTGCAGAGGTGGAAAACAAAAATGTGCCTCTTCCAGAGTTTCCTGACAATCCCTTCCAGGAGGAACATCTCCGGGTGAGAAATTATATAGTTGCTCATATTTTTTTGGGGAGGGGGGGGTTTGGAAATCCTAAACAAATAGAAGAAAAATTAGCTCAGCTGAAAACAGAGTCAGTAATGGTAATAGAGGACAGCTCGGACAGCAAATCAAACAGATCTGGCTTTTGATCTAATTTGCTGTTGGTGAGTTGTCTCTGTATCACAATTACCTGCTCTGGGATTTATTGTATTTTATGCTTTTTTGGATATTAAATATTAAATATTTAATTTTATTGAGGAATTTGCCTTCATTGGGTTTGTGGTTTCAGCTGAGCTATTGTTTGGTTTTTAGGAAATCGTGAAACCTCGACAGTGAGTCAGCAAAAGGTTTGGGAGAAAAATTTAACAAGTGCATGAATTGGCTAAAATAGGAGCTTCAGTTAGCATCAAACCTTTCACGACGAAACAAAAAAAGAACCTATAGTGGCTTCTGAAAATAAAGTGGTGTTTGAGAAAGTTTTGGCATAATATGTTAACTGTACTTGCACAATTTCTGACTAATGAAAGTTACTGTTAATTGCATTAACGCATTGCTCTACAAGCTCTCCTTACACATTACAAATAGTCTGAGCAATTGCGTCTATCTCCTCTAATAAAACGTTTAACCACTTCCCCAACTGAAACCGTTCTAGATACCATATTGCTTTTATGTCTGATATGGGCACCATATTGGACCATTCTCTCAAATACTTATGTCAATGCTAAAATCTATAAGATTGCATTGTAGTGTCAGAATGTAAATTATCATGTAATGTTTGTTTTCCATGGTGTTTGTATCATCTATAGACATTGTTCTTTTTGAAGAACCTTCACCATACCAGATACCCAGCGTAGGTATAAATCAAAAGTGTCTTCTTGCCGGCACATACCACACTTTTTTTAGGAATTAATCAATGTAATAAAATTAAGCTACTTATTTGTATTTTGTTTTTGTTTTTTATTTATTTTTTATTTATTTATTTCTATTTTTTTTTTTTTTTTTAGAAAATATACAAGATTGTGCCTGTAAAAGATATAAGGAATCTATATGTTACATTCCCAATACCTGACCTCCAGAAATATTACAAGTCCAACCCAGGCCATTACCTCGGGCATCTCATTGGACACGAAGGTCCTGGGAGCCTCCTGTCTGAACTGAAGTCTAAAGGTAAATGCAGAATTGGGCACTTTCTGCTGACTGGTGAACAATTGTAAACTCTGTAATTCTATTCTAAAGGTATTTTAAATGTATGCACTGATAATAAATTGCCTCCTTAGTGCCACCTTGTGTTGTGCAGTGCCATGGATCTGTGTTGGCATTGTATTAGTAGAACATTATATGTTATATTTGCCTAAATTGCACTAGTTAAAGTGAACGTCTCTTGAGGTGCAGTTTCACCTACACTTACGCAGGCATTAAAAGCCACATATATCATAAAAATTTTGTTCTACATTTTGCTTTCCTCTACTGCAGGGGTTCCCAACCCAGTCCTCAAGTACCCCCTATGAATCCAGGATTTAGGGACTATCCTGTTGTGTTTAATTTTTTTTTTTTTTTCTTCTTCTTCTTCTTCTAAAAACACATTAGACACAATTGGGTAATCCCTAAATCCTGTCTCTTAGAGGGTACTTGAGGACTGGGTTGGGAAGCACTGCTCTACAGCATTGTCATGGTCCCTAATATCCGGAGTCTCGTGTGTTACACTGACTGGCCTTGCTTGGAAAGCACAAAACAGGGCACACCTTCAGCATAATGCTTGTATGACTGGCAATATAATTATAAAATATCTGTTTATATTTTTCTGTAAAAGTGTAAGACATGCTGGTAAAAAAGGAATAATAGGGAGCACATACAGTACATGTATTAATGGGAATTCTAACCTTCCCATGCATATAATGCAATTCATTAACTCTCCCCTAACACGGCTCATGTAAAACACTTTAAATGAGTTCATTATTCTGCACTGAGTGGGAAGTGTTTGGATGAACCTACATAATGCCAACTGAAATAGAAATAAAAGGTACATGGCTAAATAAAAATATATGTAATGAATAGAAAGTGAGTCATAAAACAGCCAGTACTTTGAGTGATAAACCCTATAGACCATCTAGTATGGATCAATTACATTAAATAAGAATCCATGGGGCGGAAGTGAATTTTATTTTATTTACATAAAAAAAATCACATGTTCCAGACCTATTTTTTTTAATGTAAATTAATTGACATTTAGTTTGTAAATAAGTAGATGAATATAATAACAGAATTGCATAACCGGTTGTAACGGTGTTTTGAATAGCACATTAAATGTAATATTCTCAGACATTTTGTTCCTATCCATCTGAACCGGTCTTCCTGAGATACGTCTGATATGAGATCTGTGCATTCTTATCTCTAACTCTGTAACGTCTCTCCTTCACGAACACTATACCCATAATACATCTATGTATGTATAGATATAGATAAATATATGCTGTGTATCACTTATTTAATTATTTTTAAAATTACTCTTTTATTATTGTAATTGTTTTGTCTGACCCAACTTGGTTGCTCAGCTAAATAGAAAAGTTGAATTTTTAGTAAAATAAAAATAAATTTACGTATAAAATATGTTCTTAAGTTTCATTACATGTAATAAACTTAAACACACAAAAAAACGAGTAGTGAAAATGTGATTACAGTTGTCCTTTAACTTAGTAGACTACTGCACTAAATGTAAACATTAAATGACAAGAACGTGTTTCTTTTTTTTTTCTTTTTTTTCTCTTCTTCGAAGTAGTGATAAAATGCAATTATTACATCCTTCATGTTAATGGGAACTGTGGCATTCTGAATGTATACATTGTTTCCTTAAAGGTAAACACAACTGTCATGCATTGCTTTTTAATCCCTTGTTCTGTGTTTCTTTAGGCTGGGTTAATACCCTGGTTGGAGGTCAGAAAGAAGGTGCAAAGGGGTTTATGTTTTTCATCATTAATGTGGATCTGACTGAAGAAGGTTTATGTAAGTTAAAGCTATGTATGTATTGGAATATTGTTTAGAAATCCATCTAATCCGGATCTATAGAGAACCACGATTCAAGTCCTTCTCCCAGAATCTGTTTGTGGTCGGAATCCCACATATAAATCTGAAGTGTGTGTGTGTGCGTGTGCGTGCGTGCGCGCGCGCTTTTCAATTTAAACTTCTATTTAGTAGTTAAACATACGCATTCACAAATATCACTCGTATTACAGAATTTTCTGAAATGGATAAATATAAAGGCATTTACAGAACATACATTCATTAGTGTACCCAGGGGAGCTCCTGGTACCATAACAACCTAATTTAAATGAAGTTTTGTTTCCTAAACTGTCCCTTCAAAAAGGTAATGACCACTGCAAGCCTTGAGGGTACAATGCACATTCACCAGGACTGAAGTTTTACTCTCTAAAGGCTTTTGGGGAGTGTAAATTTCCAGCCCTGATCTGGATCCTGTTACAAATATTCCAGCCTCTTTTTAACTGT
Source organism: Pelobates cultripes (assembly GCA_933207985.1). Taxonomy (NCBI): domain Eukaryota; kingdom Metazoa; phylum Chordata; class Amphibia; order Anura; family Pelobatidae; genus Pelobates; species Pelobates cultripes. The sequence goes on from OW240922.1 coordinate 87,303,935, forward strand.
GCTATGGGTGCCATCTTGTGAGAATTGTGATTTGGGATGAATCATTCCTTTTGCTGTTTTAGGTGTCCCAAAAATCTGTCTGTCCCGACAGTCTATCTCTGTTTGGTTGAAGGCCACAAAAGCCCCTTCCACACTGACAGCATGGCATACTGAACAGATCAGAAATGCCACATAGTAACTTGATAAACTGTAGATTTGTGCTTCCTTTGGCAACTATGTGCATTTAAATGTCAGTCTTAATTGTTGAGCGCTATATATATATTTTTTTTATTTTCATAAATTGCAATTTATGAAAATTATGTAATAATTTGCAAGCAATTTCTAAACGTGTCACTACCCTTCTCAATGAATCCCCGGTTTCAGGATACATACCCAAACTTTGGAAGACTGCTAAAGTAGTACCAATCCATAAAAATGGTGACCATACTTTGGTATCTAACTATCGCCTGATATCACTGTAAAAAATCTTGGAAAAATGCGTCCACACGCAACTATGTGAATATTATCAACAATCAAATTATCTGACCCCAGATCAATCAAGCTTTCGTCCAAATCACTGAACTTCGACTGCCCTATTAAAAGTTTGCAATGACAACCAAATTGGCATGCAATAGGGAGACTTAACTGGAGCTACTTTCCTTGATTTTGTCAAGGCCTTTGATACAGTAGACCATGGCAGTCTTTTGCAAAAATGTAAAAACTCCAGCATTGGTGATCGTCCGCTAACCTGGTTTCGATCATATGTTCTCAGTGAGCAGTTCAGAGGTTTTGCTAGGATGTATTTAAACTAGGAGGGGGGGCAAAAGGGTGATAAAACATCAATCCAATTGTCCCCCAAAACAAGGACAGAAGGTGCCTGTAGCAAGTGTGTTAAAAAATGATAAGCTTAGAGTCATGTCTACAAATGCTCGCAGTTTAGGGAATAAGATCCATGAACTTGTGGCAATAATGGCAACTGATAGTGTAGATTTAGTCACTGTTACTGAGACATGGTACAATGAGAAAAATGACTGGGACATAGCAATACCAGGGTACTCTTTATATAGGAAAGATAGGGAAGGCAAGAAAGGGGGAGGGGTGGCCTTGTATGTGAAGGATAGCATAAAATCTAGCCTAATAAAAGTTAGTGAGGCAAACATAGAGTCCGTTTGGGTTACGTTAGAATTTGGTAATCACACAGTAACTTGTGTAGGTGTGATTTATAGGCCCCCAGGACAAATTGAAGAGTTAGATAATCTACTAGTTGAGGAAATAGCTAAAATGACAATGAAGGGGGAAGTTATCATCATGGGTGACTTTAATCTTCCTGATGTAAATTGGAAAACAAAATTAGCTACTTGTGCCAGGAGCACACATATTCTAAACTCCCTACTGGGATTGTCTCTAAAACAAGTTGTTGAGGAGCCAACTCGTAAAGAGGCCATACTAGATTTAGTGTTAACAAATGGAGATTTGGTATCAGATATTACTGTAGGTGAAAGTTTAGGATCCAGTGATCATCAGTCAGTGTGGTTTAATATAAGAACAGTGACTGAGTCACACCACACAAAAACAAAAGTTTTAGACTTTAGAAAAACAGACTTTTCTAAAATAAGAATATGGGTAGAGGAGTCATTATCAGACTGGAGCAATTTAAATGGAGTCCAAGAAAAACGGGATTATTTAAAAGTTGCACTATTGAAGGCAACAGAAAATTGCATTAGGCTTGTCAGTAAAAGCAAAAATTCAAGAAACCACTGTGGTACTCCGCAGATGTGGCCAAAATAGTTAAAAACAAAAAGTTAGCATTTAGGAATTATAAAAAAACCCAGAGTGAGGAAGACAAAATGATCTATAAGATTAGGCAGAAAGAGGCTAAGCAAGTTATAAGAGCTTCCAAATCACACACAGAAGAGAAAATAGCACAGTCAGTAAAAAAGGGGGATAAAACATTTTTTAGATACATAAATGAGAAAAGAAAAGTAAAACAAGGATTAGTTAGATTAAAAACAAAAGAAGGAAGGTATGTAGAAGAGGATAAAGGTCAGGCTGACTGCCTCAATGAATATTTTTGTTCTGTATTTACAGAAGAAAATGAAGGAAAGGGACCTCAGTTGAGAAAAAGGATAAATTAGTCATTTATTACACGTGAGTTTACAGAGGAAGAGGTTCTATTTCAACTGTCAAAAGTAAAGACAAATAAGTCAATGGGACCTGATGGAATACACCCAAAGCTATTAAAAGAGCTTAGTGGTGTACTAGCAAAACCATTAACAGATTTATTTAACCAATCATTGTTAACAGGAGTAGTCCCAGAAGATTGGAAGTTAGCGAATGTTGTGCCCATTTACAAGAAAGGTAATAGGGAGGAGTCGGGCAACTATAGGCCAGTAAGCCTTACTTCAGTAGTGGGGAAAGTGATGGAAACCATGTTAAAGGATAGGATTGATTGAACATCTAAAAACACATGGATTTCAAGATCAGAGACAACATGGGTTTACTTCAGGGAGATCATGCCAAACTAATCTTATTGATTTTTTTGATTGGGTAACCAAAATTATAGATCAGGGTGGTGCAGTAGACATTGCTTACCTAGATTTCAGTAAGGCTTTTGACACTGTTGCACATAGAAGGCTTATCAATAAACTGCAATCTTTAAGTTTGGATTCCAATATTGTTGAATGGGTAAGGCAGTGGCTGAGTGACAGGCAACAGAGGGTTGTAGTTAATGGAATATATTCGAAGCTTGGACTTGTCACCAGTGGGGTACCTCAGGGATCTGTACTTGGACCCATTCTCTTTAATATTTTTATTAGTGATATTGCAGAAGGTCTTGATGGTAAGGTATGTCTTTTTGCTGATGATACTAAGATATGTAACAGGGTTGATGTTCCAGGAGGGATAAGCCAAATGACAAATGATTTAGGTAAACTAGAAAAATGGTCAGAATTGTGGCAACTGACATTTAATGTGGATAAGTGCAAGATAATGCATCTTGGACGTAAAAACCCAAGGGCAGAGTACAGAATATTTGATAGAGTCCTAACCTCAACATATGAGGAAAGGGATTTAGGGGTGATTATTTCTGATGACTTAAAGGTAGGCAGACAATGTAATAGAGCAGCAGGAAATGCTAGCAGAATGCTTGGTTGTATAGGGAGAGGTATTAGCAGTAGAAAGAGGGAAGTGCTCATGCCATTGTACAGAACACTGGTGAGACCTCACTTGGAGTATTGTACACAGTACTGGAGACCGTATCTTCAGAAGGATATTGATACCTTAGAGAGGGTTCAGAGAAGGGCTACTAAACTGGTTCATGGATTGCAGGATAAAACTTACCAGGAAAGGTTAAAGGATCTTAACATGTATAGCTTGGAGGAAAGACGAGACAGGGGGGATATGATAGAAACATTTAAATATATAAAGGGAATCAACACAGTAAAGGAGGAGACTATATTTAAAAGAAGAAAAACTACCACAACAAGAGGACATAGTCTTAAATTAGAGGGACAAATGTTTAAAAATAATATCAGGAAGTATTACTTTACTGAGAGGGTAGTGGATGCATGGAATAGCCTTCCAGCTGAAGTGGTAGAGGTTAACACAGTAAAGGAGTTTAAGCATGCGTGGGATAGGCATAAGGCTATCCTAACTATAAGATAAGGCTAGGGACTAATGAAAGTTTTTAGAAAATTGGGCAGACTAGATGGGCCGAATGGTTCTTATCTGCCGTCACATTCTATGTTTCTATGTTTCAGACCGATTGCAATATGTGTCCATTTCTGATAGCGCATCCCTCACTCTTACAGTCACGTGTGGTGTTCCTCAAGGCTCCATACTCTGCCCCCTGCTATTCACATTATTTATAAATGATCTGACTAACGTCTACAAATCCTCAACTATACACATGTATGCAGACGACACTGTAATCTACACTAGTAAATCCAGGCTACTGCAGCTTGAGGCTGTGCTCCAAAACCAATTCAGAGGTAGAAAGGTGGATAGCGGTTAACAAAGTCTTCCTAAACACTGACAAAACGGTTACAATGATCTTTGGAACTGTACCTAAATTACATAAACTACACAATCAACAATTGTTTATAAGAACAAATTCTAATAGTTCACTAACAGCAGTCTGTTCTTTTAAATATCTAGGTATTTTGCTAGACCCCAATCTATCCTTTGACCTTCACATTGGAAAAATCTTTTCAAACCTTTACACAATACTAGGTGCCCTGTACAGCAACAAATCCTGCCTAAGCCCTACAGTAAGGAAACAGTGCAGCAAATGCTAAAGATGCATTGATTATGGGGATGTCGTGTATGCATCTACATCGCAAACCGACCTTAATAAACTCAATACGTTCTATAATTCATTCTGCTGCTTTGTACTAGAATGTAATTCCTTTACTCCCCATTGTGACATGTTAAAAGAGCTAAACTGGCTATCGCTGGAATCCCGACGTACTCTTTTTATCTTACCAGCCTTATGCATAAGAGCTTTTCTGGGAAGCTCCCACCATACCTGAGCAGAATGATCTCCACAGCTGTTCCCACCTCCTATAACCTCCGATCCAGTACTAGCACCATATTAAGCATACCGCAATACAAAAATAAAGTGTCTCAATCATCATTTTCCTACAGAGCACCGCAATTATGGAATAACCTCACACAGTCAAAATTCAATCTAAAATCTTTTAATAGATCTATGGCACTATGCCTCTGCACAGAATGCACCTGTCATAGTTGAATATATTTATCACCTTTTATGTTTTGTTTGTGTGTGTGTTTGTGTGTGTGTTTGTGTGTGTGTGTGTGTGTGTGTGTGTGTGTGTGTGTGTGTATATGTATATGTGTATATATATATTCTCAAAAGTGAAAATGACTGCACTCCAAGGTCTTCATACAGTTAAAGTAAAAAATAACTTTTGATTCATATCATTAAAAATATTGATGTTTCAGCCCCCATACATGGGCTTTCATCAGGATGACAAGCTGATGAAAGCCCATGTATGGGGGCTGAAACATCAATATTTTTAATGATATGAATTAAGTTATTTTTTACTTTAACTGTATGAAGACCTTGGAGTGCGGTCATTTTCACTTTTGTTCTATATTTTGTGCCTGACCAGCACCGGACATTTATATTCTCAATCCTGGAGTGCAAGCATTTTGTATATTTTATATATAATATCTTTTGCAATATTCTATCCTATTATAACAATGCAATGTTTTGTGGACCCAGGACATACTTGAAAACGAGAGAAATCTCAATGTATCCATCCTGGTAAAGTAGTCTATAAATAAATCTACTTGTAAACTTTTGGGGAGTTACACTTTTAAAAATAATTTTATGTTTGGATGTGTCCAAAGACCAGATATTTGTATAATACGATTGTTCATCGACTTGCCATCTTGAGTTTTACTGCATGATACAACTCTGGTATCTACAACATAACACAGATCATTTACCAGTGCTGCCACTATCCCATTCATATCTAACTGTTTTCTAGAATCGCCTGTATCAATAGTTGTTTATCTATAGAGCACCTTGTTGTTTTTCCTCCCCAGTGCACGTCGATGACATCATATTCCACATGTTTCAATACATCCAGAAACTGCGCACAGAAGGTCCACAGGAATGGGTGTTCCAGGAGTGCAAGGTAACAAACCTTTTTAAAATCCATAACCAGCCAGCACATGGGCCACTCTGCAAATATTACAACTGATTTGGTTTTTACTGTGGTGGAAGCTGAAGAGGTTTGTCAAAATGGTGAAGTGTACAGAACCAGCAATTAAAGTCCATCATTTAGGCTGCAAATGAATATTTTTAATTGACTGCTTAGTGAGTTAAACTCATATAATTTACATTGTTTTTAATGAAGGAAGAATGGAGGCAGGGCAGATTCAGTAAGAATTGGACAAGCATTGTGCACCATAGGTGTTAGAGAAAGCCAATTACATATTTTCTGTTCTTCTGTTCTAGTTTACTTTATTTATTACTGAATACGTAATTATAAGTTAATCGTTTTTTTCTCTGCTATATCTTCTTATGTTAAAGTGCACCTGTGAGATTTTTTTTTTTTGAGAGGAAACAAAATCTGTTCAAAATTGTTCCCAAATGTATGTATAATTTAATTTTTATCTATACCTGTCAGTGATGGCTAACATGGCAGTAGTGTATGAGCTACATCGCCCGTCATGCTAGTTTAACATCATGGGAAAGGTAGATTGACAATTTCTACAGTGGCAAGGTAAGCCATTATTGCTCCTTTTTAAACCAATAAATAAATCTTAGAACACTGGTTTTGGCCCAGACACCTCTGTCCTTCACATTGACACCTGTTTATAAACATTTATGGACATTTTGGCACTTGTGATCATTTTAGAGAAATAACCCATGAATTGAAAGACGTTCTAAATTCCAATCATTTTGTTTTCAGGATCTGAATGCTGTAGCTTTTCGGTTCAAGGACAAAGAGCGACCTCGTGGGTATACGTCAAAGGTGGCAGGATTGCTGCATGTAAGTGTGCCAGTAGGAAAACCAATGTTCAGTAGTTATAATTTATTACTTAAAATCATTTACTTGCTCTCCATAGAAACTGGTAGGAAAAGATCATTTCTTGGGTAACAAAGAATGAACTCCAGACCATAGGTCTCTGCTTCGGGCATGTTACTCTAAGTCTGCTATTTCCATATATCTTTCTAGATGTTTATTATTTTATATTTTTGTGTGATATTCCCATTAATTTCTGCCAGTGATCTTTAAGCTTTGTGAGAAGTTAGAAATTGTTTAACCATGATTTAACAGACGTGTCCGATATCTCAATTCCTGTTAATAGTCCTTTTTACCACGGCGGGAGTTAGGATGTAAAACAGTCTGCTCGTAGTGTGCATACATACCTTGTGTGCGTACAAATACAGTGTTGCATTATTCGCAGGATTATGTTTCCTCTTTATATATTTCTGGAAAAATGACGCAAGTTTGGCAGATTCTAGTTCAAAATCAAATGGGAATCAAACTCTGCTTATTTATTTATCTATTTTGCATTTCTGTGTTTTTTAAATGTGTGTTTATTTGTGTGTCTATTTTGCCAGAGTTATGTTTTAATTTCATTCCTTGCACTGCCTTTTATTTTGTGAAAATCAAAAACCATTTCAAACTGAAAAAAAAAAAGTTCATATATCTTTTTAAAGGTGAAATCTCTGTTTTTCAGTATTACCCCCTAGAAGAGGTTCTAGCAGCGGAGTATTTACTGGAAGAATTCAGACCAGATTTAATAGAAATGGTTCTAGAAAAACTCCAACCTGAGAATGTCCGGTAAGATGTGGCCTGAGGTTTTTTTTTTTTTCATATCTCAGTGTGTTTTAATTGGAAGTATAGATTGTCTTCTTGTTTTGACTTATAAAATTAATTCCCATTTGTTTCATTATCCTATGTTGTTCTTTTAAATTTTACGTTCTTGATTCTATTTTCTTTATACAGAAGTTGATATTCTGCTATCCCTAGTGGTCGGTTGTTAAATCCCATCTTAATTCACATAATCTCTGATATTTAGCCGCAATACTATCTTTATTTCTTTATAATAATCAATATCTCTATATGACCGTATAAATAGTGGGATATCCTTTTTAAAATCCCTTAACATCTTACCCCCCCCAACCTCCAAGTATTTTTTTTTATTTTTTTTTTTAGTTGATCACAGATCTGTTATTTTCTGGCAACATATTTCAGAGTTGAAGAGCTATATTGGACACCGCTGTACAACTCAACTCATTTTTTATTTATTTACTAAGGGCTCAAAAGTAAGGTGGACCTTATGGCGACTGCATTGAACATGCTAGTTGGTTATATAGTGGTTGTAGGTACAAGCATGTAGCGGAGACATGAGGGGGGTGGGGGACGCGGATGGCTAAGAGATGGGGGGACGGGGCAGATGGCGGAGAGATGGGGACGCGGAGAGATGGGGGGACGCGGCAGGTGGCGGAGACATGGGGTGGTGACGCTGGCAGGTGGCGGAGACATGGGGGTGACGCGGGCAGGTGGCGGAGACATATAGGGGTGGTGACGCGGGCAGGTGGCGGAGACATGGGGTGGTGACGCGGGCAGGTGGCGGAGACATATGGGGTGGTGACGCGGGCAGGTGGCGGAGACATATGGGGTGGGGACGCGGGCACCGGGAGCGAATAAGCTGAATAAACACGTGTAGTGTTGTTGCTTGCCAGGCAAGAACGACAGAGGGTATATTTAAATTCTTGCTAAATTTACTGTTCCTGAACTAGATTAAAATAAGAACTCCTGCAAATATTGTTTGCAGCTGATTGCATAAATAGAACATTTTTGATGGCTGAGCCAAATAAAATAAAAGTAAGCGTTCCACACAAAAGGTTTTATGTGCTCAGCTCACTTTAGTTTCCCCAACAAAAGTCCTTTATCAATAAGTAGCATTTCTGCTTGTCCAGCTTGTGTTTTCTACCTTTCATTTGACTTGTGTTTAGTAAGCACCGAATGTCACCTTTCCTGCTTTGCTCAGCCATCGTGTAGACAACACTAGGCACCCATATGCTCTTCTCTTCGTCTGCGCCGTAAAACTGTGTTTTATGCATTTCCCTGTGTGTCTCGCAAGCAGACGCTTGTTTACTACTGCAGGAAAGTAGCCCTCGAGACAGAAGGGACATTATGATTTTGTAAAGTAATCTTGGGTTGCTTTCTGCTTGCCATCTGTAGGTGTACTGGCTGGATGAGACCGACACAAACTCATATCTGTGTTTATTTGGCGCCCATGTCTAACCTTGTTATATAGTTCATGAGAATTGTGCAGACTTTCCAATGATATTTCTTCTCTTTTGTATATTTTTATGTTGGAAACATATTAACTTTTTACAATTCCCAGCAACAGCACAAATAAGAAAAAGTATATGTTGTGGTTTGATTGATTTTATTTTTGTCTGTTTCGTTTTATTTATGATTTTTTTCCTTTGTTTGTGGTTTGACCTTCGGGGATATACTAGGTTGGAAAGCGAATTGTCAGTCACACCACATCTCGTCTGTTTTCGTTAAAGCAGAATGGTGTTTAGAAATCTATTGTGTGATTATTCCTAGTTTGGTCATTGAATAATAGAAGAGCCTTTTTGGCATTGTTCTAGAATAGGACTAGGGTAGAAAGGAGATCATTGCGTGAGGGTATAGGTTTAATTTTTTAAATGTCAATGCCAATTACAATATTAAAGTTACGATGCATTGAGAATTCCAGAATCATTGGACTACCACGTCAAAACTCTCTCTTTTGGCCAAGCTTTGTGTGTGTCTTTAAACTGTGGCAAATGGAGTTGTATACATTTTACACCTGCTGAGTTGGTGAGGAAAGGTTCCGTAAGTTTCCTATGTCTTATCTAGTTGGTAAATGTGGATTATTTGTATTTATTTTCCTTCTATAAACATATATTTTTTTTTAAGTTACGTAATTTTTCTTTAAACAATATTTTAAAAGGCACAAAAAACACAAGCAATGTTTCTGAGTAAATAACAATTGAAATTGGTCAGTAACTATATCAAGAACCGATTGCTGCGTGTGTTCCAATTATACAGGACTATAAACTTGGTGATATAATATTGGACTATTGGAGGTCATAGGACTCTGTCCCTCAGTACGTTCAGCACTGAGCAATATATTCTGTTGTAATTTGTCAGGACTTGGAGTTTATTTCTGGTTTGTTCATAGTACCTTAATAATAAAAGAACACACCAATGCCTAAATAATAAAATCACTTTTACTAGTAGAGAAGAGTCCAAGAATACATGCACACATTTAATTATGCATTTTTTTCCCCATTCGGGGTATATCAAAAACAGTATGCAAAAGCTGTAGATCTCCTGTCTGCAGCCTTTGCAAGCCCTCCTCTTCTAACTCACCCCAGACTTTCGCTGGCTGTCCAATCACAGACTTCCCAATGCAGCTCAATGGGAAGTCTTTCCAAGGCAGGTGCTCTGGTCAATTGCTGCCTCTTGAGTTTAGTGTCACTAACCTAATCTACTAAGAAGTAACAGGACCAGTTGTCTGACAGCCACAGGGTTGTAACAAGGTTGGCTAATAAAAAAAATAAAAAATTCTATTAATCTGCACTTTTTTGTAAAATGGGAAAAAGACAGTCAGCACATGCTGTGCCGACCCCTGGAGCACTTCAGACTGTCCCTTTTAAGTTTCTGTGCAAGTGTTACTGTAAATGCAGACACATTTATAATGCTTATTGAATTTTTCCTCTCTGGACACAGTAGGGTTCCTTTGTGTAAGAGGGAGAAACCGACCAGCAATCATTTTATTTTTAGTGTTTATTAGTTTCTTGAAGTTTTGACATTTTGTGCTAATGACTATTTTGCTATAAAAGTGCCCCTGTGAATTGTGTAGTTTGTTAAAATTAATGGTGTGACCTTTCAAGATCACAGGCCCACGTTAGAACTCTCATTAGTAGCTGCTGGTTTTATGGCCAGCTCATATTCCGGTTTGGCACAGCAGACGAGCTTGAAGTGCCGTACAATACATAGTAACTGTGCAGCCGCTGAGATTTCTGCTGAATTCCAATAAATGGGTCCTCCTCTGGCAAACTACTGTTCATACAGGTCTTCCTGAATATTAAAGGGATGTTCCTGTCAAGTTCAGCTAATTTGCCCTTTATTCACCAATATTTTATTTCTCTACCATGAAATCAAATTGTTAAAACATGCAATCTAAAGTCTGGAGTGTTTGGGTAAAGATTGATAACTGTTATCAGAAAGTGTATATCCACTTGTTGGATTCCAACTTGCACAACGAATTTTCAGTTTTTGTCCTTTTCTTGTTAAGTACAGATTAAGGAAACACACACACACACCTCAATTACAGTTAGGCTCACTACCATGTCACAGCACTGAAATCAAATGCTCTGATCCGATCATGCCAGGGCTGTATTTGGCTTGTGCGGTCTGTCCGTGATCAGCCTCCTTGATAGTTTGAGCCAATACAGTGCTTTCCTATTTCCTATGTGAAGGCATTGTGATTGGCTTCTGTTCAACACTTGTGATGATGTCAGCCAAGCAGGCAGATTAGTGGCAGAGCGAACAGCCGCAGTCTGGAGGAAAGGCCAGATTTTACTATATTTTGGGGGGGCAATGTATGGGCAGAAATACATGTTTGTGTTCTTGATCCTATAGTGTTCCTTTAAGTACCAGATTGATCTTTTTATCTATTTGTTTTTGTTCTCCGAGAATAAATCCAAAGGATAGTTTTGAGATGTCTTGTTTTAAAGGTTGGCATACTGTCCCTGTTGCTTATGTTATATGCACCAAACTGAGCTCCATTAATGAGCAAGCATAAAGGAGATATAATTATATGTTTAATTTATTTACAAATGTTGCATTTGTTATAGCCATGGCTACTGGGATATGCAGTATGGTTGCTGATATTATACTGTATTTGAGGCTATCAAATTCGTAATACATTTAAGGCTATTAATAGGAATCTGAAAGTGGACTAATCTGGAACATTCCCGTGGTTTTCATGGTAATTGATCCAGTTCTAAAACTTTGAGTCACAATTCCTGTTTATCCATAAACCCAGTTATTCTTCTGATCTTTGCGTTTGTCAGTGTAAGGTTTACATTTTACCTTACACATAGTCTGCACTATTGTGGTCACATTAGTTAAAGGGAACAGTCACAACTATGAGTTTAGCACTGTTGCTAGGGGTTAGCTCTGGGTTGTGTTTGTTTCCCTAATAACTCAGTAGTTTATATTGTTTAAAGTAGGTCCCTCCCCATTGTCTTTTAGGGCTCCCACCCGCCGCTCATAGGTGGGGGCAGAGGTGGACAATAGGTCCCCCATTATTGTAATTTAGGGCCCCTATTGCCCTTAAGGGCCACTAGGTCATCGTTGCCCCCCACCACCACCGCTAGTTAATAGATTCCCCACCATTGAGCAATTTATGAGAAGCGAGGGAGGGAGGATTTATTTATTTATTTATTACAACAGTGAGCAGCCACATGCCGCTACTCACAATATAGCGAGTAGAAGCAGATTAATTACTAATACGAAGTAATTTTTACTTTGTATTTGTAAAGTTGGCTGAAAGACCAATCTTGGTCTTTCAGCCTTTTGGTAGATAGCTCCCTGATACCATGGGAATTGGGGAGCTATCTATTAAGCGGCCGCAAGATGCAGCACAGATCAGAATTTCACTCATTCCAATGAAATTTCGGACCGAACTAAAAGTACCGAATGTCATCCTAACATGAATGATCGAACTGTTCTCATTCTGTTAGGGCCAAATTCAGTAGTTTTGCCGGGGTCCTGTTTAAATGACAGGACGTTCGGGAATATTTAAAACAGGCATTGCGAGATCACGGGGGAAAAGGTGAGTATTGTGGGAAAATTTCTCTGACCCACAGGAAGTGGATCAGAGTGGGTCAGGCATAGGAAAACTACATAAGACAAAATAGTCCCTACTTTGTCTGTTTTAAAGAAAACTAGAGCATACAGGAAGAAAAGAACATCATATCCTGACAGAGGGAGAGAAGAGGAAGCGATTAGGGAAAGGTAAGTTCGACATGACCGTGCTGCTTTAATTCCATCTAGGGCATGGTGTAGCGGAGCTCCAATACCAAGCATAGGTATCTCCGCTATTCCTTCCTCGTAGCTGAAAGAAGCACTGCAATAATCCAAGACCCTTTTCCCCCAGCAACTAGACTGCACATAGTTCTGGGAGTTAACTGAGTTTATTTTGGCCACACACTGATTTTATTCACTGACTCCTAGCATGGGGTCTCCATATCAACATTACAAGTTTTCCTCCCGGGATCCTCTGTCTCTGAGAGATAATTGCGTGAGAGAACTATAACTCCATTATCTCTCCGATACAGGAAAACATATACAATTTTACAGTTTTCATAAAAATACATTTTAATAATCTAGGAACCCCACAAAAGTCATATCACCAAATAGCTTGGGTCTGAGCGCCCACTTTGTCGAAATACCACTCAGATCCCTTCAGTGGTTCGGGAACACCATTCAAATGAAGTTTTGACAAGTCGGCCACGAGGTGATGCCCCAAGACCATAGAAGAGAAGGCAACGACTGGTCATTTTTCGGGGGTTCTCACACAAACACAGACGAATGCTCACTCTGTTCGGTTGTTCATGCCTCCCGAATGCCGTTCTAATAACTGTTCGGAAAGTTAGATGGGCAGCGGTACTAGTTTCCCGGGTGTTCTCGGGGTCGCGTATAAGAGAATAGTTCCATTCAATCGACGACCATGTACTGCTGCCTGCGTTCAGCAACAGGATGGCCGCCAATTCTTGGAGCACGTGTGTTCGGTTATATGAACGGCGGCAGCACAGGGAAAACACTTGTACTAATGAGCAATTTTTAGTTAACAGCCATGGGTGGTCGGTGATTGTGAGTTCTTAACAGGGGACCACACAAAGTTGCTTTAGTAAACGAACAGGGGGAGGGGGGGTTGGGGGAGTTGTACGGACAGCCGAACAAAAGGGAATAAAAGTGTAGTTAGGACATCCATTCTGCTACACATGGCATAAACAGTAGCTTACACAGTGTGGTTGTGTGTATCTCTGAATTGAAGGTATGCCCAAGTAGCACTGTTTAAATGCCCAAGGATGCATGAGCGCACTTGGAAAATCTTAACTGGGCTGCAGGGATTATGAATTTTGACTTCCAGTCACAGTTCTACTTTGGTACGATGATGAGTTGTGCTGGGCAATTAATTCTGGCTTTTTAAATGACAGACTTTAACTTTTTACTCCTTGTTTTTCAGAGTGGCAATAGTTTCCAAATCATTTGAAGGCCAGACTGATCAAACTGAGGAATGGTATGGAACACAGTACAAGCAAGAAGACATCCCAGAAGAGGCACTTGAGGTAGATTAATGGCATTCTACATGTCTGCTTTCGCTATGTTATTGTTTAATTGGTCTAAAAACGATGGTGTGAAATGCAGTGTGAGCCATTTCATATCTTGTTTACTGCCCTATATTTCTGAGCATTAATGTCTTGACTATATTTAGTTTGTTTACACTGTTGATTAAGAAAAAGTGAATTTATTTTAGGCGCATTGAGTAACGAATGGCAGCGTAATATTAGCATGGATTTCATAATGTGTCAGTGATGACTATCCTTTGGGCATTACGAGTAAAGTAGTCAACATCATTACCAGCCAGCTGAATGGGGAAACTTGATTCACAATTGTTTCCGAGCCAAAGGTTAGTCATAATGGACTTCCCTCATAACATGGTTTGTAAAACCTTTTAAAAATGTAAGTCCTTAATTAAAAATGCTTTCGGTAATATAAATTCCAGAGATAAACTCATTGATGCATACATTCCCAGCTGTGTGCAGTACGTTTCTAATTCACATTTTGGAAGCCAGGGAGCGTGTTAGCATCATTTCTGTCTGGCTACCCTTTTACCTGGGGTTAATATGCTGTTTATGATGCAATTGCGTACCTCTGTAAGTGGTTTTGTATCTCTCATGTGATTTGTTTAATTTATTCACTGTAGAATTGGCAAAAAGCAGACCTCAATGGGAAATTCAAACTACCAATGAAGAATGAATTCATCCCAACAAATTTTGAGATTCTACCTTTGGAAAAGGATGCAACTCCTTATCCTGCACTGATTAAGGTATGCATCAAATGTATTACACCAAAGCAACAGGCAGGCCGTGTCAATGGTACTCTACGTATTTATTTGTAGGTTAAAGTGAATCTGTCATGCATAAGTAATAGTGATGCTTTAGGTTACACAACATTGCAGCATGCTAATTAATTTGTGTTTTAAATGTATCGCAACCACCCATTTAACATTAAAGTCTCTCCTTTTTCTTTCTGTGACTTGTATTGATCCGATTTAAATCTTCACGCAATCAGTGCTTCCTCAGATAATGGGAATTATTCACTAAATAGCGCCTTTAAAAATCATATTAAACCTACGAGATCAAATAAATTCGGGTAGAACTACTCCTTCTCTGTGTCAATTCTGCACCAGTACATGTTCAGTGAGTGCATAAACTACATTGTGGGCCAGAAGGAACTACCAGTAATACCAAAAAAATGTTGGTGTTACAATGGTTATTCCAACAACTTTGACTGTTTCTTTTTGTATCTCCAACATATTTGCCCTTTCTCATCCCCGTCTGACCCCCTCCCCTAGTTTCCAATGCTTGAAACATTTCCCTAAAATAAATAAATATCTTTATGGGAACATTGAGACTAATTCCGTTCTGTTTAGCAGTCTCCACCTCTCTCAGGTCACATTACCTGTCATCCAAGGATCTGCTCGAATCCTATTACACCTTTTTATTAAACTTGTAAAAGTCCTGTTTATGGTTAAATTGCAATGTAGAGTTACAGAAATGCTAACAAGACAATAGGAAGGTAGTTCCGTTTTGACAATGTGAACCATATTTTTCTCCCCTTCTGGATATTTTACTTGTATGACCAGAAACTTTTACCTCTTATATCCAAGGGCATGTGTTGTATTTTTAACAAGTCTCCCTGAAGCCCTATCCTGTTAAACATTTAGAAATACAAGGACGGGCCGTATTAACCAGTTTTTTTTCATCCCAGGACACTGCAATGAGCAAGGTGTGGTTCAAACAAGATGACAAATTCTTCCTTCCCAAAGCGTGCCTCAACTTTGAATTTTTCAGGTAAGCATTTCTTTTAAGCTATTACACGCCGTTACTCAGGGTTAAAATTCTTTTAATGGGGTTTGCCTGAAATGCAAATCTCTTGGTTTTTATTTTATTTTATTTATTTTTTTACTTCTTTAAAGTCAGCATCTTCTGCATTAATTCAGAGTTTAGTTTCCAAGTGGCACATAAATATTCTAATTTTCCATGTTGATATTTATGCACTATGCCATAATTATAGGAATCTTTGGCTGTACAGAGGCCAAATACTTTTATCTTAATAGTTTTTATTGCGATATCGGCAGTAAAGCTGTCATAATGTTCTGTGTTGACCGTTTTTACAGAACATCCATCGAGTGTTTATGGCTGGCACTAAAATTCTCCGTATTCCACACGCTTGTTCATAACCATTAAGAAGTTAGTGTTGAATCACTTTTCTAGGCTGCAGCTCTCATAATACTTTACTGTTTGATAGACGGGTCCCTCGGGAGCAAGAACTAACTACAGTTGCCCTACTTTCCCAAAATGAGATTTTTAGGCAGTTGAAATAGTTTCTCTTGATTTCACAAGTTAGGACAATTGAAGGCACAGAGCAGAGATCTGTGTAGGCCAGTGGTGCCCAAAAGGTAGATCCCCAGATGTCTTAAAAATACGGCTTCCATGATGCTTTGTCAGTCTAAAGGAATGCAAAGCATCATGGGAGTTGCAGTTCTAGAACATCTGTAAATCTTCCTTTTGGGCACCCCTGGTATAGACCTTTTCTCTAATTTACCAAACAGAGGATATTTTTACGTTATTGCAGATTTACTTTGTGGCGGTTGTTCTTGGCAGTTTATAGCATGCGTAAAACAGACTAATATAGCCCAAATGTGTTTAGCTTCTCACAGTTCACTGTTTAGTCGATTGAATCATAGTAATTTGAGACTTCTCATAGTATTTTGCCTTCATTAAATATGTGTTCATTTGTATATTTCTAATTTCCATGCTATAGGGATGTTTCTTCTCATTAAGCCATTTAGGATACCAGAGGATTCATATCTCTGAACTCCTGAATTCCAGGGATATCGCTGGTTAAAGTGGCGGTCCTTTCTAGTTTACATTTATTGAAACCGGTTTTTTTTTGGTTTTTTTTTGTATGAAAAGAATAAAATGTATTCATAAAATGTTTATCTAATTGCATAAAATCCCCCCCATCTTGCAGCTAGTTTTATAACTTCCTTGATTGTAGTGAGATGGAAGAGTAAAGGTGTAGATGTAGTTACATTAACCATAGCACCATATCATGAACTGATGCAATCAGATTACAGTTTGACGTTTAAACATGGAATAAAGAATACAGAGATTGTTTTCCATTCTATAAATGTACAGGTAATGTGATTCTTACATAGTAATTGAGTATCCTTGACACAGATGACTTGTGTTTACATTAATAAGTGGTCATATAGGATATTATTCCTGAGACATGTGCAGATTTGGCCAATGATATTAAATACCCAAAGGGAAACCACTTCACCAAAGTTGAGAGGTGCCGACTTACCATTAGGGGTTAAACTGTACTGTAATGGTTTAACCCCTGAGTCTTCTATCCAGCACTGTTTAGCTCTGCTGTGGTCAGTGGCACCACTTATTGGCCTAGAGCGTTGGCAGACTCAGCCAATCGGTGGCACCCTGTCTGCTATTTGAAGAATCTGGCACTGGTGAGAATACTTTAGGGTTGAATGGTTAATGAAGAGTAAGCAGAGGCCCTGGACTCCTGGCACTATAGAACTAGTTGTTATGGTGCCCAGAGTGTCCCTTATTATATGTTTAAAGTAAAGCAGAGCATCACATGGGGAAAAAAAGCTAATAAGTTAAAGGTGATTTTCAGTGTTTTATTTAATGGTGTAATTAACATAATGAATTTTAGCAGAACTGTGTCTTATCTTTCTCCATTGAATAAAACATTGAAAATCACCCATAACATTCTGAAAAGTCTACAGACCAGAAGAACAAATCCTTAAAAAACAAAAACAAAAAACAAACGACTTAATGCCAAATGTTTTCTTTCAGCCCATTTGCTTATGTGGATCCTTTGCATTGTAACATGGCCTATTTGTACCTTGAACTGCTTAAAGATTCCCTCAACGAGTATGCATATGCAGCCGAGCTAGCCGGGCTGAACTATGATCTCCAAAATACCATCTATGGGATGTATGTAAGTACTTGAAACCAAGGCAGATCTGAGACCACTTTATCTACTTCCTCCCTGTAAAATGTGTTTGATCAAGAGGAAGAGAGAGATTTGGCTTTAGTATCTCTATTTGCCTTTATTAAAATTGTTTTATTTCTGAACATATCAGCCCTGAGTTAGAATATCCGTTATATCTTTCTATCTGGACTTTGTGTAAGTTTCTCTAAAAAGAGGCCCTCGTTAAGTCCCTTTAAATAAGATTGCCTTACATGCATGGGCCATTAACGGCTTATCTTTGGCAGTGAAGATGCAATGGATTATGGTTATCATGATGGTCTGCCAATGGGATCGTTGGATGACCACCCATAATACACACACAGTCCACTACAGCTGCAGTGGCAAAGATTAGTCATCTGTGATACAGGCTTTGGAAAAGCCTTTTTGTTTCAGACTTATATCATCCGTACCATCCCTCAAAAAAAAAAAAAAAAAAATTTAAAAAAGAAGGAAAAAAAGATCATGGTGCTGCATATACATACTCTTTTTGTCACCGTCTTCCATCTTAGTTCATGTCATTCCTTGCATCATCATCAAAGAGTCTTTTTTTTTTTTTTTTTCCCTTCTTCTTTCCCCCACCATTAGTCGATACATTTATGCTGACCCTCTCCATTGCAACATGACCTATCTCTTTCTAAGGTTATTGAAGGATGATTTAAAAGAGTATACATATGCAGCGCGCCTTTCAGGTTTGACCTATGGCATTGCCTCTGGAATGAATGCTATCCTTGTAAGTAAATGGAGTGCAGGAGCATAATCTTCAGGCATGCAAACGTGTTTCTTGCCCTGGTGTGGGTGGTTTTTGGCTTATTCCACTGCACCTGTCAGCATCTGAAGGGAACAAAATCACCGTGTATATATTTTGGCTTTTTTTATATCACAGTTTTTTGTTTTGTTTGGGCTATTTTTTTTTATTTTTTTTTTTTGGACGATTACTAACCACTCGGGGCCTACTTTGCATACTAATTGTGTTTTTGGAAAGTACATTTTTACTTTTACAATTTTCTCGCATGTGGGTTCTGGGATTTAGGGATTTGCCAGACTGTTTTCAAGCAATTTGAATGCCAGGATTATAAATGGCTTTGCTTTATGTTTACAGTCTAAAACACCTGTTTTCTAAGACATTTTAGACTTGGTTCTTTGGTTTTGTTTTGTTGTTTTGTTTTTTTTAAAAACATCTTGTGAACTGTTCTAGTAGATTTTTGACAGCTGGATCCTTGGTTTTAATCCTCTCAGTGGAATCCTAAAGATTTTCTCATAGCTCACCTCGCTCATCCTTTCTGTAACATCATAAAATAGCTGTTACAAACCTTACCTAGCCGTCATAGCCCCAGTTATAGCCCATGTGTGATAGTAGCTAGTCACTGGCAAGGTTCTTATTTACTGAACCAGGACTTAACTGGGGAGTTTCAAATTTTGTGCGAAAAAAGTTGAACGAGAAGTTTTTTTCCCCAGTTACAGTTTTGGCCGAAAATTTGAAATTGCCGCTAGATCATTTTTAATAAATAACTGACTGTTTAATGATTAATGCTATAAGATGGATCCATGTCACCCATCACTATTCATCTAGGATCCCAAAATGTTTGTGGTAGATGGATTAGAACAGCGATTCACAGAAATCAAATTCAATGTAATAACTGATAGTAGATAGAAATTGGTTTCTCTATATACAGTGCTTTGTTCCTTTCAAATATCAGTAGGACATGATGTAGCATACAATGTTAAGGAATGGCCCTAGCCACAACAAGGAAAAGTGTCTGTTTTTGACTATATCATAGAGTTGGAGGTGTATAGGTGACAGTGCAGTAGACATTGCAAAACATTTTCTCATCTAATTGTGGATTATGCTAACTTTGTCTTACTTTTTACTCTGAAAATAGAAGCTAAATCAAATGGGACTTCAAATTTCCCTAAAGTCTGCTGAACCTATTGCTTTGTAAAATCTTGTATCTCTGCTGAAAATATTCGGCTGATTCTTGCATCAAGCACTGCTTGAGCATGGGATTCACTTAGTTTCATTTTCCTGTCTCAAAATTTTCAAATTGAAATAGAAATATTTTTTTTTTTTTTTTTGTCTCTTCTGCACTCGTTGTTTAGACTACACGGCAATAAGTATATGCCATGGGTGCATTTTAAAAACTTAAGCATCGTTGGCAAATGTGCCAATCAGGTGAACAGCAAAAAAGTTGTGTTTCGTTACACATCCAAGCATGATTCACATTTATAAACATTAGTGTGGTAACGAGTGGGTGAATGTGAGTTTCTGGATAAAGTTCATGATCAAACAACCCACTCCAAATAAGAGTGCCGAACACTGACTCAGATTATCTTTTGATTCTTATGTTTGTTGACAATTTAGCTTTAACAACGTACCTGTCAGTTTTTTAATGTACAGGTGATGGATCAAACCAAAAACGAATGCTCCTGTGTGAATTACCACTTTTATTTTGTACAGCTTTCCGTAAAAGGTTATAATGACAAACAACGTATCTTGCTAAGGAAGATCATTGAGAAAATGGCCACGTTTGAAATTGATGAGAAACGATTTGAGATCATTAAAGAAGCGGTGAGTTTGTTTGTGAATGATATCTAATTCAGTACAGATATCTAATGCAGTACCTAAAGGACAGGGAAAAAAGAAATGATCTATTTTCAAAGGGGTATATTTGATGGCTTGTTTATAAAATGCACCTGGATTAATTTTGTAACAAAACTCCCCAAATCCATGTGTCTTTTGTAGACTTCATGTCTCAGTGGGTGAAAGATATCTGAAAAGTTTGTGGCTGATGGTGTTCTATAAATCGGCTTAAAGATTATACGTATATTGACGTGTCCTCCGTCTGATCTTTCTCTTTCTGTATAGTACATGCGTTCCCTAAATAATTTCCGTGCAGAGCAGCCTCATCAACACGCAATGTATTACCTCAGACTGCTGATGACTGAAGTGGCTTGGACCAAAGATGAACTTAAAGAGGCTCTAGAGGGTAAGTCACTTTCATTTAAATAGCTAAGCACTTTTTTTTGAAATTTTCTGTAATGACATAAGCGAGTCAAAACATTTTTCCTGTCCTGTATAGGCTGTACAATAGGAATATAAAAAATGCAAGTGGACAAGTAGCCTCTAAAATGGAAAGCAAGCAATTAGCTTGTCACACCCCCTTGCACCTTAACTTGACTCGAGAACCCGGACACCTTCAGGTCTTTCTTGTCTCACTTGTGGGACGGACAGCAGTCGTCTTTACATTTTTCGTGGTGGGATAGGCACAGGTTGCTATGTTGTCTGTTACCTGAAAGCTCCATTGGTGGTGGGCTGATCACTACTGGCAGCAGTACGGATGTTGGAGACCAAAACCAGAAATAGGTGAAGGGCAAGGTGAGCGCTTTTGCCGGTAGTGCTTTTGTTCATCCTCCACTTTCTTACACCCTCTTTTGGTTGGTTTGGATTTTCTAAGTCTTAAGAATAATCCACATGTGAATAGTTTGTGTGCCTGGAGGAGTATTGACTATACATCACCGAGGCAGCCACAATGATGCAGAAATGCTTATCTGGTGTTGCGGCATTTCTCAAGCAGAGGGAAATTGCTGGTGGTGTT
Source organism: Pelobates cultripes (assembly GCA_933207985.1). NCBI lineage: Eukaryota > Metazoa > Chordata > Amphibia > Anura > Pelobatidae > Pelobates > Pelobates cultripes. The sequence goes on from OW240922.1 coordinate 87,325,410, forward strand.
TGTGCAAATGTATAGGGTCCCTCTATTACGGCACAAACAAGCCGAAACAAGTTTTTGATCTGAGCAGGAACAAACTAAATGGCATCAGTTAAGATTTTGTTCCAAACTTTTACCTGCATAAGCGTCTTGTTACTAAAAACTGTGTTGCGGCTCCAAAACGTACTACTTCACCCATTAGCCTGCACCATGACAGGCCCTTATCATGAGTTAATTTAGTCTTTTTCAGTTCTATAGAGCTGTCAGCATGCGGCAGGAACACGGCGTCCGAGTGAATAGACTTGTATTTTCATTCAAGCTAATATTTTATTTTTAGAGACTGGAAATATTTAAAGATTTTTTTTAAAGCTCTTAGGATATATCCTTTTTATTGTTGTACTTGATAACATTTCCATAGCAACGCACTATCTGAAGCAAGCAGCCTAGACAGCCTTGATGTCTCTCGCATTATTGGCGCCTGGCCTATTAGAAGGTGCTGATTTCTGTTCTAGTCCCCAAGGATTTTAATCTGACTTCTTAATCTAGTGCGTGACAAATGCTGGTATAGCGTCGGTGTTCTAGATAATTGACTTAATGATTATTTATGCTGCTAGTTCTTGTTGCATGCTTGGAGCAAGTGTTTTCAAGTAACTGTTCTGTGTTTAAAAAGAAAAACAAAAAAGTAACTAAACAGAGAAATTTATGGAAATGACTCGGATAGGTTTTGTATCTACAGGAGTGTACACTTTCTGTTGCTAAGAAGATATTACCTGCTTAAGATATGTCTGAATTCTGCGGTATTGGGCTCTCCACAAATTGCTTAGCAGCTGACATCCCACTATGCAAAAACTCCTTAATATTCAAGTGATGTTTGTCCTTTAATAGAACATATTCCCAAGAGCTCATAACGCACTCTAGGCGAAATGAGCATAGTGTCACCGACGCAGATACAATTATTGCAGCAGGTGACGTCGTCTTGTATGTGTAAACCGGCCAATAGAAGTGACCGTGCGTCCTCTGTGTGAAAATATACAGGTACCTTAGAAAATCCTGCGTTGTTGGTCCCTTTTTTGTTTTTCAGGCAACTGCAATGTAATTTTTCCTCTTGGAAAAATAATTTATTGGGTCTCAATGTTTTAAATCAAATTACAACTTCAAACAGATAACTTAATAAATATATAATAGATTAGATATAGATCTATAACTCTAAACCTGTAGATTTGTAGGGAACAGGTTTTACTTACCTTTTTCCCAGCACGTAGACTCCCTTGGTGCTGCTGCCGCTCTGTGCGGGGTCTGCGATGTTCAAATTCAGTGCTTCTCAAAGAGGAACATTTGAGTGTGAGAAGCATGTGCGGCGTGTTCTGCTCCTGCATCCACTCAAATGCTTCTCATGGAAGTCCCTGAATTCAATGCTTTCTTGTAAGCTGCATTTGGTCACTCGATTGTCGCATAGAGTGCACCGCTAGTGGCTATCAGTGTGAAAGCGCTAATGGTGTGTTTTAACCCTGTAAAGTAAATATTGCAGTGAACGTTGATGTGTTAATACTACAGGGCCACTGCACCCACACTGCTTCATTGAGCTGAAGTGGTGTTGAGTGCATTTAGTGGTCCTTTAATAACATAAACCCATCCAGTATAAGTAACTGTAACCAAACCATCACAGTGTTTCTGATGTATGTATGAGCATGGAGGGCCCATCAAATATGTGGTTTAATGTTTCAGCAGCAAAGCTACAAAATATTCTATAGAAACAAGATTCGATTTTTACCTGTGGCTGCCCTTACATCGATGTGCGTACTCCATCCTTAGTGCACGGATCCTATTTAACCCACTACAGGGACACAGATTCAAACTTTGTTAATCTAGGCATTTGCATGTGATTTCATAATCAGAAGCTATAGATTAACTATAATAACAGACCTTTTAATCCTTACTTCCATGGCTGCCAAGTGCATTCTATAAATATTTTGCAAACCCTCTGCTTGTCTATTGAACGTATTGCTGCGCACAAAAGGACAACCTGCTTACTTTTCTAAATCTGGTTATAGATTATACATGTATAATTTATACACGTGGAAGATTTATTCATTTTGTATCTTTTTATAGAATGTCTTCATTTTATCCATTTGCTTCTCCACTCTTTGCAATGCTAAATTGTTTTTGCCTGGGGTTTTTAATCTTTAATAGACCATTTTTTTTAGGTTGAGAGTACGTCATTTGCCCTCAGAGCAGCCCAGTAAATCATGTTTTCTGTGCTGCAGAGCTCTTGTGCGTTCTCTTCTAACACCACCTGAATGGCTGCCGTTATTTTCCCTGGAGTGTGAATGGGTGCGCAGAATCACTTGGAAAGCGTCCTTTTTTTTTTATTTATTTTTTTTTTTTTAAATGTGGGTCACGCAATACGTGGAACATATGCAAGGCATTTCTGCATATATTCGTTATTTACAGAGTTCGGAAAGCTTTGCAAAGTATCCCAGTCTAACTGCAGTTCCTTTACTAGCTGAATATCGCTGCATAGAACTCCTTCATGGTTGTGTTAAATACAATGGGACTGCTTTTCCAAGAACCTTTGTAAATAAATGGTGGAAAATTTAACAAGAGAACTGCAAATTGAAGGCTATAGTAGTCAAACTGCAACTCTTATTCCTGTTTAGCTATTTTGACCTGAAATTTGAAATTAATTTGTCAATTCTTCAGCATTCCCTGTTTTGCAAAAAAAAAAGTGGAACTGGTGAGAAAATTTGGGAAGCATTCTGCATGATGCATCTAGAAGTGTCCCCACTATTGCACGGACTAATCTTCTTTAGTATAGCCACCATAGAACTCCATCACCAGCGTTACCGAGGTAGAAAACTGTCTGAATGATATTCTAGAAAAGGCTGGGAATTCTTGCTAAGATACACAAAGATCGTGCTAGTATACAATGGCGCTATGAATTGTAAGTGCAGCCAACCCCCACTGTGAAATCATTCCCCTAATTTCACCATAAAAATATGTACAAGACAAATCGAAAGTGGCAAAACGTTCAGTGTCTTGGTGTAT
>OW240922.1:87328530-87353875 GCA_933207985.1 Pelobates cultripes
ATATATGTGTGTGTGTATATGTGTATATATATATATATGTGTGTGTGTATATGTATATATATATATGTGTGTGTGTATATATATATGTGTGTGTGTGTATATGTATATATATATATATATATATATGTGTGTATATGTATATATATATATATATATATGTGTGTGTATATGTATATATATATGTGTGTGTGTGTATGTATATATATCTATTATAAAAAAATGTCTCTCAAATTTTTTTTGTGTTTTCCAGATGTGACCCTACCCCGTCTGAAAGCCTTCATCCCCCAGCTGTTGTCACGGTTACATGTGGAAGCACTGCTACACGGCAATATCACGAAACAGGTGGGTAATGTCTCTAGGTGGGAATGCTGCCGTACTTCTCAATACATTACCTATAACGCTTTTGCTGAGAGATTCGGGAGGCCAGCACAAGCCCATTTCAGAGTATACCCTGACTGAAATGATTGTAAGCTTATTTAAGTCAAAGACTTAATGCTTTGTGCTTGGCAGCCTCCGTGTAACTTGTCAAAACCGTTCTCAAATAGTTTGACTATAACTACTACAATTGTTAATGGGGCTAGGCATGTTCATTAATTAGGGTTTAATAAATGTAATCTATACCAGTATGGTCATAAAATCCAGTCTCTGGACAAAACCTATTCGATTACAGTAGAAAATGTAGCTTGTCAGATCATTATTATTAAGAGCTTACGGACATCTCTAGTTACAGAACCAAACTGTGCTTTCCAGCTGTAAATGTACTCAATCTGTTAACCGCGTTTCCTTTCAGACTGCACTGGGCATCATGCAAACGCTGGAGGACACCCTAATTGAGCACGCTCACACAAAGCCCCTACTCCCGAGTCAGCTGGTCAGATACAGAGAAGTACAGCTGCCTGACCGTAAGATATATTTAAGTATAATGCTTTGCCTTCACATACCCTGGAACTTTTTAAATAATAAGTTGCTGTTTGATTGTATTAGGCACCAGGAATCTGCCCATTAACCGTGAGACCCTACAGAAGTGATTAATCACAAGAGTCTTCCCATTCACTTTTGAGTTCAAAGTATAAATTCTGAAACCGAATCAAATACTGAAAGTTCTACGGTATCCTATGTTTTACTAATCCATCCGTTGCACGTTCTGACAATGTTTTCTTGTGTAGGAGGCTGGTTTGTGTATCAGCAGAGGAACGAAGTGCACAATAACTGCGGCATTGAAATCTATTATCAGACAGACATGCAGAGTACATCTGAGAACATGCTCTTGGAACTCTTCTGTCAGATTATTTCTGAACCATGCTTCAACACGCTGAGAACCAAGGAGCAATTAGGTAAGACATAGCACAGAAAAGCAGGCGAGAATCACACTTTTTTTTTTTTTTTTTTTTTTAAATTCTTTTTATTTTTCTTGTGCGTAGTATCATATAACATAAAGGCCTGTGGTGCCACAACAGTGTGCACAGGCATTCAATGGCAAACATAGAAACCTTGTCATGGCAAGAATAAACAACACATTTATTTTTATTATTATTTTTTTTGGAGAGAATAACAGAGTGGGGATACTAGTTGCTAGGGTATGTGTTTCAGATCATTACATGCTGTAGTCGAGGGGTTGTAACACACATAGATTAATGAGTTAGGCATAACTGAGGGTTTACAGGCTATGGTCGTCTAAGATTACATTTATAGGCACGACTATTCATGCAAATCTAGCAACTCACTGCTGTATCAACGTTTATCCTACATGGTATGCAGATAATGAGCTTACATGTTTATCTGGGTAGGGGTGCATAGATCCTCGCTTGTAGTACCTGCTAGGTAGATCAAACAAATGAGCATGGCATCATTTTGTGCATTAATTGGCTAATACATTTGAGAGTGAGAAGCATGTGCAGCGTGTTCTGCGTTGAGCAGTGTGAGGGTGCATGGGTGCTTGCGCAATTTAAGCAGCACAGTGGGCAGGATGGGTTGCGCTTTGCGGTTGTATGTGCTGGTGATTTATTATGCAGGTGCTTGCGATAGGACGCTGGAGGTCAAGCTGGTTGTCGGGGGAAAATATGTGCTAGTGAAGGGCATGCTGCCCAAAGCATAACAACTTAGGGTCATGGTGATGCAGGCTACTGTGGGATGATACACAGGCTATGCTGCCTAGCAAGGCCGGTCAGGTTGAAAGGTTGGGGTTTCTGAGAGCTTATAATGGAGTGGTGTAAATATAGCATAGTGGCAGGTGTGGTATTTAAGTCCATGCAAGGGTCATTGTGGTAGAGAAAAACATAGCGAAGTATACATGTCCCAAACATATTAGAGCATGACTATATTTTCTTGTATCTTGTCTTTAAATGTCCGTAGGACTCCATATGGTGTGGTTACCTGCACCGGCACTCGCGTGCTGTGAGTATGTCCCTGTATGCTGCCTAGCCGATGCCCCCAGGCTTTAGGCTCAGCTCCAATTTAGGCCACGTGGCCATTTCAGACTCCCGGACTGTATTTCGATGCAGGACTGGTATCGTTGCGTTCCATGTGTGGCCCTGCTTCTCTTTCTGGGCACCGTGTGCTGCTGGCATTGTGAGTTTATGCAAGAGTAGTGCTTTTGTGCCCGCTGGTGCCAGAGCTTTCAGAGAGCGCATCCCGCCATCTTGGCTGTCAGGCTCCGCCCCCTAAAGTGTTTTGTTTTTTACACCAATGACTTTTATAACTGTTGCGTTACAAACTAGGCAAAGTTACATAGTAAGTTAGATAAAAAAGAAAATACTCAAATCCATCAAGTTCAACAGTTTGCTTTATGCTGTTGATCCAAAAGAAACTAAAGAAAGAATCCAACTGTAGTCATTTCCAATTTGGGGGGAAGGTGGATCTTTCTTGACCCCATAATGGCAGTCTGATTTACAACCTGTTCACACATTATTTATATCCCAGAATATTCTGTTTTTGCAAAAAACAACATCCAAGCCTTTTTTAATTATCTATAGAATTTGATAAGACAATCTATTTAGGCAGAGAATTTCACATCTAGAATACTTTCCTCTGCTGTAGGCGAAAACTCCTTTCTTCCAGTCTTGATAGGTGACCTCTTATCTGTTGTAGATTCCTGCTAAGGTACAGGATAGCACATAGCATTTTATAATGAGACTGTATGTATTTTATAGTTGTAGCTGACCACAGGTAACCCGACCGGTGACCTCCGCTAATTTCCTCCGTCAGCCACTCCAGTAACCATTGAATGAGCAGACATCCATTTCCCACCAGTAACAGGACGAGACACATTTCTGGGAGCCCAACTGGAATATATTTTAATGGGACATGGTACAGCCAAGTTATACAGACCCCCAGCAGGGGGTCTCCATACAATTACACACAAACTCCTCCCCTATGCCTGGGAGATAATTGAGTCAGGAACTGTACAAAGTAAATCCTCTCCCAGGTACAGAAAAGCATACAGTTGTAAAGCACCTCAATAGTACATTTTCAATTTCAAAGGGGTTAATTGATTGTATGGAAGGTCAGAGCTTACAACCCAAGTTCCTCTTTAAAGCTGGGACCCCAACAGAGCCACTCTGCAAGGTGTGAGAAGTCACACATAAGTGACCTGGAAGTCTGGTTTCTGTACAAACCAACTCTCACATCTGCCATATGTCTTGATTGCCTCTTAGATAGGGAGTCCTTTGATATGGCAATGATTACCAGCTGTGTTCCAATATCACATCCAAAAGAGACCCCAATATCTACCCATAGATTAATACGCAAGTCTCTGTTTTATCATATCTAGAATGGGACAAGCACAATCTTCCAACCAAGCCTAAACATGATTTGCGAGCAAGGGGACCCCACAAACAATACAATGTTAAATAGCCGTGACCTGAAAACAATAAGCAGGCAAGCGAGTGGGCACATGTGGGCATGGTACTCCGTGACGGTGTTCCGTCACAATAGTGCTATCATATCTGAAATGGGTATGTCATCCAAATGTGTTAATGTTAAAGGTACAAGAAAATACCCTGATGAGTTGTTTTATTGCCTTTATTTAATTACATTTTATTTATTAATAATTGCAGATTATTAAAAAAACCACATTGTTTACGCGTACAAATAAAACCTATTTGCATCTTAACTCTACCCAATTCATATTCTTAGTACGATACCTAACAGAAACCGATTGTTCATTAACCCCTTAAGGACACAGCTTCAGAAGTAAAAGGCCGGCATGATGGGAAATTTCCATCACGTGTCCTTAAGGGGGGTTAAAAAAAAAAAAGTATGGAAGTGTTTGATAACTGTTAGAATAGTTTCATACGTGGCTACAGTGAAGTTATAGATTATGAGTTTATAAAACTTAAAAATTGCAACAGAATACTTCCGTGCTGTGGTCACCACAACCGCTTGTTGTGTTGCAGGAGGGCAAACTGGTTTTCTTTCATGGGTGAACTGCATGTGGCCATAATGTATGCAGTGCCCACACATGCCTATTTACATATACATACGCAATCTCTCTTTGAACTACCTGTGCATGCTTACTAATACTTCCATTGCAGTGTGTGTTTTTACACTGAAAAATGGCATTTGGAAGCACCAAGGCTAATAGAACGCTGGTTTTGTTGTGTGTGATATAAATATATTCCTGCACATGATCTAGAGTACAAAACATCACTCAAGTTGATCACTCATAATCTTCAGGTTCTGCTGGTGGGTGGTCATTGGATTTCCATAGGCATCTCTTGCACTAAAAGTTGCTGATGTTGTCATTGATTGATGGATGATTACAATAAGCACTGCACCGGAAGATGCGGATTCCATCAATGATTGATGGCTGATGTAAATGATAGAGCTTACATACAGATATTCTAGTTATGTCTTCCTGCACCTGTCAAATTTATACAGAAGTGAACAACCAACCCATTTCCAAATACCCTGCCTGTTTGACAATAAATAGACCGTAGGAAGTGTAGGGATCTGACAATCTCTGTGTTCATTTTCACCTTGTTGATGAAATTGGAGGATATTTGTGGTCGTTATGAGGGGAGGGTAACCGCCATTGATTTTATTAACTTATATCAACCATTCTGTACTCTGCCTTGTATATTTTGCCATACATGTTTTGTAGACCTCACTGCAGTTAATCTCAGCAGGTGCTCTGGATTGTTATCTTTTTAAATGCTGAAATTCCTACTCTCTGTTTTTGAAGGTTACATTGTATTCAGCGGGCCCCGTCGGGCTAATGGGATCCAAGGTCTGCGATTTATTATCCAGTCCGAGAAACCGCCTCATTACTTAGAGAGCCGTGTAGAGGCATTCTTAAAAACTACAGAGAAGTCCCTAGAAGACATGTCAGACGAGGCCTTCCAGAAGCACATCCAGGCCCTTGCAATACGTCGTCTAGACAAGCCAAAGAAGCTCTCTGCTGAGTGTGCCAAGTACTGGGGCGAGATCATCTCCCAGCAGTACAATTTCGACAGAGGTAGGACATAGAAAAAGATGTATGTGGTAAACTGTTCTGAAACTGAAATTTTCGCATCCTTCACTGGTATGACAAGTTGCAGAAGAGAAAGTGATGTCATAACTCCTCTTTACTTTACATTAATATTTTTTTTTAAATAATGTTTAATTCTGAGATCTTTCTATGATCTATAAAGCTGTCAAATAGGCTTATTTACTAAACTGAAAACTGGGGGAATCGGACATAGTATTTTAGGACACAATAGCAGAGCTGTGAAATAGTTGGATAATTTTACAGTTTGACTATTCTGGCATAAAATTTTCAGTCGCTGTATAAAGGTTTTGAATAAAAGTCACTTATTTGTGACTAGTGAAAATAAAATCACTTCAATTTAAAACTTTGTCAATTTCAACTTTTTTAGTAATTCATAATGAAAGCATTGAACAAAATTTCCTTTCACTGGGTCAGAGCCATTCTTTTTGTTTTTTTTATTCTTTATTTTTGGAGTGCGTTAATACATAGCATTCGCTTGTGAGGTACCCCAAAGGCAATCCTCTAGCGTTTTAAAACATTTTAACAGATAGGTACATAGTTGGTCAAGCACATTTTTATGTGGCTGCAAACAATATAGATTATGAAATGTAGTGTAGAGTAAATTATGGTATATCACTAATCGCAAGCTAAGCTTGCTGAGAGAGGTTAACAAAATGTATGTGTTGAAGCAGGTTATAAGCGGTCGGTCAGCAGGAAAAGGTTATGCCAAGTGGTGATTGCGTTGAAACAGAATATATAATTACAATCTGTTTGGCTCGACAGTGTGGTTGCTAGAGTAAGGTGATCTGAGCTAGTCATCGCTTAACGGTGCTGGGTTAGTCTATTCTAGGTAGGTGACAGGTTAATGCTTCTTAATGTGCTAGATGGTTTTAGATAGGGCGTCTCGTTAGCCTTCAGTACATGCAGAGGATAATACTAATATCCTTGTTGGGCCCTGTTGCGGATAAGGTGTAAAGTCGGTGCGTCTTCCGTATTTTTGCTGGCAGTGTGCTGAAAACCTGAGGCTACGTGCTTGTTTAGCATTTTGGGTAGAAAACTAATGTATGTACAGTCGCTTTGATGTGCTTTTCCTTACGCTAAGATCAGTATTCAAGATCAGTATTCTAATAGGTTACGTGAAAGCGATAGCATTGAAATTTAGCTTTTTGGTGGAGGCTCAGCAGTCTATCATTATAAGAAAGAACTTATTCGCTGTGGGGATACTTCCCGGAGAATGTCCCGTAGGTGAGTGTCCCTGCTCAGGTTGTAGCTGTTGCATAGGGGTCTGCATGAGGTCGTCGAGGCACGAATTCGGGAGCTCTGACCGCGTCTCTTCTGAGGGAGTTCTTGGGTCCCACTAGGGGCTCCGATGGGTCGAGTGAGTTCGCAGGAAGGTATAGCAGGTTCAAGGCAATCCCTGCTTCTTGCATATTGTGGACTACGTGGGTGGTACCTCCTCTATGTGGACGGAGCGCCCCGGTCCCCAGCGGTACCTGAGGTGTCAGAGCCATTCTTGATCTCTCCTCTATAAATGATTGCATACCACGATCGAAAACACTCCAGGTTTTAGCATTTATTGAGTCTGTGTGCTTTGCAATAAAAGGCCCTTCCTTTCATAGATTTAAAGGGTAATTCTGTATACGGGCATTTGTGGAGTGAGACTTGCTCATGTAGACCACTCACTGTGAAAATGATCTGCTGCCCCTCGAATTAATATTTGTAATATTGTGAAACTGGAGATGTGTTTGTGCAGTTTTGTTGAAGATCTGCAGGCTCTCAGGCAGCCATGTACAGGGAATGGTTGTGATACAGTTTGTATTTCTAATTCTTTCAACCTGCTCCACTGATTTATATTTGATTTTTCATGGTGACCTTGTTCTCATGTTCAGAATTGTAATACGTGGCTGAAGGAGTTAACTTATTCTCGTTTCTTACAAAGGTGCTTCTGTAATAAACTCTGCCCTGCAGATTGCTGAGCAAGTTGGACTCGCTATGGCCTTCCCTCTCATGTCAATTTCCAGAATATTCATTGTTGATTTATTTAGCAGTGTTAACCCTGTGAGCATGCCATGGTCACATTTACAGTGTTCTCCCTGCTCTTTACAGGGTTCATTCTAGAGTAGTGGTAATGCACTAAACTAAGCCTGACCAGCCTTAGCAGCTCTGGTCCCTGAAACCGTGATGGGGAGAGTTTGCGATTTGTAATCGGAGTGTCAATCTCTCGCAGAAATCCAGTAACTGAATAAAAAGTGCCCACTTGTTCTCTTTCCATTGCTTTCCCAGTAAATGTCCCATGTGGTATACTCCGTCTTCTGCTCCACTAAAATGCTTGATATGCAATGATATCACCCCTAGCAGCAACAGATTACCTAGTGGGCATCTTTCAAATCTTCACAGATTGCTGTATAATCTCCATTAACATCCTGAAGGTTAAAATTAGTCTTACCCCAGAATAGCCGTCTGACAAGGCACAGACAAAGGCCCAGCAAGCTAACCAACCTTCCTATGATTCACTGGTACAATAACACTGGGTCTCTGCAAGTACTCTGTCAGTTTTTGTGAGTCCAGGCTGGCAGTCCCGCAATGAGTGTGACTCCTCCCCACCCCCCACAGTTACATAATATAGCGAGACATATCCTGACATTCTTTTCACGGAGTGTCCATATCCACGTAGAAGACTGAGTTATTGCCTGGGAAATTCAGTAAAACTGACAAAGTACTAGTACTGTATTTATCTAAAAGAAGAGATCTGATCCCAAAAGGAAGCATGTACAGCTAACGCCGCGGTAATTCTTAATTTGATTAAAACTTGGCCATTTCAGGCTTCTGAGAGCCTGTATTCATCAAATAATGCTATACTGTGATATGTATTTTTGGAAGGTCAATTCCAAACGTTAACTGGGACAAATAATTTCTGATTTAACCCCCTCACTGCCAGTGGCGTGCTAAGACTGTCATGATATCTTAGCATTGGCCTAACTCCTCTCGTGAAGCGCTGAAGTAATTCCGGTATCTGACCGAACAAGGTATCTGTGTTTAAAATGAAAATGAGGGGAGTGAGGTGGCTCCAATAATTTACATTTTGTGTTTTAAACTGTCTGCCTACAGACCCTTTAATTTACACGATCCTGGTCCACCTCACTCTCCATAGTTCATCAGCTGCTTGTAGATGGAGTCTAGCAGCATCCAACTGATAACTGGTGATGTCCGCAGGTAGTTGAGCCTCTCGGCAAGCTGTGTTTATTGAAATGAAAACCCACATTCGGTTAATGCTGCGTTTGTCTTGTATAATGTATAATAAGATCTAAATCATCAGAGGGTTTAATTGTGTCTCTTTCTTTTCAGATAATATTGAAGTGGGTTACCTGAAAACCCTGGTCAAGGACGATGTCATTAAGTTTTACAAGGTACTGTTACTTGTTCTATAGAAATACTTCCTGACGCTATGGTGCGGTGATAGTATCTGTTTCCTTTCAAATGCAGCAACCTATCCAAACAATGTCAACGTATAGTCTCTGCTGACCACCACCAGTCCATATGTTATTAATATCTTAATTTGAGCAGCATTCAGAAAAAAAATAATAATCTGATCAATCACTACTTAATTCTGATCACATTACGATTATGTATTTTGGAGCATTCCTAGTAAATGTTTTTTCGGCCAGACTCTTCAAATTTATACAATATTGCCTGTCAGTGTTGCATGACACGTGCACCAGCGGTTTTCCTGACCAAGCAGGTTCCTTTAAATGAACTTGCAATGTCAAAAGGAGGTTTTTGTAGTTAAAACTTATTAGGATGTGTCACTTTAAGATGAGGTGGAGTCCCTCTTCTCGTTCATTATTACTGGTCACCTTTAGGTAAAATGAGACTGCTATTTTCTCAGAGCCCAGTAATGGCGGCACCAGTAACATCTTTTTAGACCAGTCCTTCCAGAGTGCAGATCTGCGTCACAGCGATGGGGGAAATATTTAAAAATAATAGAAATGTCTGTTCTCTATTTACATAATACTGTGCCCTTAAATCCATAGGGTGCGGGATAGCAGTCTCCTCAAGCCGCTTCCAGGCCTGTATCCTGGCAACCTGTTTTGCATAGAAGCTTCGCAAGGGAATTAATTTGGTGACTAACCTTAGCTGCCAGCAGACTGCTTCTTTGGCTTACACGAAAAGTTAGTTCAAAGTCACCACACTTTTGTGTCAGCTTGAACCCTTTGAATACCAAGGACAGAGGTGGATGTAGTGTTTCAAGACTTGCCACTTGCACCGTCAGCACTCAATGAGTTAAATTGCTGGAGGCACTGCCCGCAGCACATAAGATTAAATATTAATGGCTTGCTAAATGTACCTCTCTGCAGACATTGCATATTGTGCCGGTCATGCTGCGCGATCGCCTGACACTTTGCTGAGATGACGCATTATGAATTTACGTTTTCGTATCTATAGCTCTAAATTACTATTTTTTTGCAGGATTTGTTGGCAGTTGAAGCCCCAAGAAGACACAAAGTGTCTGTTCACGTCCTCGCCAGAGAGATGGATTCCTGTGAGTACATATTAATGATGTAGCTAATCTCAGTCTGAGGCTTTATAACTCGCGCTAACATTTTGCCTGTGGTAGTGTGGGAAGGCAGGGGATGTTGGGAGCAGTGATTGTTCCAACACCAACACAACTGCTGAGTTAATTGTCATTAAAATACATTGGATTTCTTGTTTTATCCCACGGTCACTGTTACACAGATTGAAATGTGAAGACACAGACAGAATAAAGCTTTTACATCTGGAATTAAAAAGATAAACATATCAAAAGCAGTGCAAGTGGTCAGGCAGAGTTGCTTGTGATGGGTTTAAAGTTTAGATTTTTTTTTATTTGATTTTTTTTACGTTTATCCTGCAGAGAGAAAAAATCTGCATTTTTCTGAGGGTCTTGTTTTCCAAAACCAAAAAAGAATAGTCATTTGTTGTAAAATAGGTTACAGTGTAATTAATGATTAATTAAAGGGACCCTACGCGTACTGGTCGTGTAATGCACACAGCCCCGGTCAGTACATTTTGGGAACCACGAGAATGCTTTGATTAGAGAATTGGCAAAGTATGTACAAATTTCAGGATTTTTTTTTTTTTTTAAATGTATGTCATTATTTGTTGCAAAATCCCCCCAAATAAGAAATTGTGAGGGGCAAATATGACTATATCTAGGATATACAATACTTATTACAGTATGTTTTTATTCTTCCATTCTGTGTTTCTACAAAATAGTATAAATATTAAGACAGTTTTTGCAGACCCTAGTTACTGAGTTGTTTTGTTTTAAAAGACCGCCACAAGATGTTTCAGAATAGAACATTTCTGATAGTAAACTGTATAGCGTACCTTGCCAGAAAAAAAGATTTCCTGCATAATTCTTTCTCTGTTAGCCAGGCCAGGGGTGAATTTACTTGGCAGGCAAAATTTTAACTTGCCAAAGGCTAGTGGCAACTGGAAATGTTATATAAATCTATACATTTTCTGATCTTTTTGCACGATTTAATTCTGCTGCAAATGCAAAGGGATGTTCTTTATATTTGGGATATTTATTTAAGGAAAGTTGAAATGCAGGATTACTGATGATGGGTATTGCTTTTTTTTTTTTTGTCATTCACTGTAAAAGATTAGGGAAGTATGAATTATGTCATAATTCTGCGTGCGCATATAGTCCTTTTTGTTCCTAAATATTTTTCAGTTTTCCTAATGAATCAGAAAATTCTTCAGTGTGTATTGATGAATACATAATGTCCTGGGGCTGTGACTTATTGAAATAATTGTAGCACTAATGCCAGCTTGGTTGGTAACAAATTCAGTTTTACTTATCCACAGGCTATAGATATGATTATTAGTATTTATAGAATAATGTAATCTTGGCAGGAAAATGTATAAATGTATTGATTTTCATGGGAACAAATAAATGCCTCGTGACATTTATTTTTGCATCAGAAACTGCCTTTCCAGAGTGTATTGACTTCCACTTGTGCTCAAAACTGATTATCAGGCTGTGTTAACAAGTGTTCTAGAGCTAAACTTGACCTACAGGAATAATTGATGGCAGATGTGAACACGTTTAGGTTAGGTTTTTAAAGCGGGGGTTATGGGGTAAAAAAAAAGGATAAGACTTAGGCTCGGACCTGGAGGGTGTCTGGAATAACCGGGCTACAAGGATCGTAAGCTCAAATTCTATTTAGTTACCATTTTTTTTGCTTTATTGAAGCAATTCTCATTCCCCCAAGGTCATCTTCTAAGAAGCAGTATGATGGTCAGACTGGCCCCCTGGTTCGACCACAGCAGTGTCTGATAAGTGCAGTTTGTACCGTTACTGATACACCGGCCACAAATCTTCTGTTGTATTGATCTCTCTCCTGTTAACTTGTACAGGTCCAGTTGTCGGGGAGTTTCCAAGTCAAAACGATGTGAATCTTGCCCCAGCACCAGCCCTGCCTCAGGTATGCCCTCTGTCATTGCATTGCTTCCACTAATGTGGGTAAAGATCTCTCTTTTACAGTCTGAGAACATGCAGGAGCACCAGAAAGCTGCTCTGAATAGATGCACTATTTTCTAAAAAAAAAATAATTATATTTACACCCTTCAAAGCTTCCCTTACCATGTTCTATGTGTTCATAACCGTGGATATAAAAATTCCAGTGATACTCTTTGCAGTTGTATTAAAGAGGATGCTTTAAGTAAGGGTTACTCCAAGCACCATGACCACTTCAGTGGTTTGAAGGGGCCATGGTGTCTGGAGTCTGTATGTGCAGGGTTTCCTGTTTTGGCTTGTGCAATATATGGAGTTTAAACCACCTCTAGCCACATCACTGGGGTGTCATTAGCCAGGAGGACATCCAGTGGGAATCTAAGTAAGAGAGCAAACCATTGCAAAACAGTGCCAGGGTACTCTGTGGGCAGTAGGGGTTATAATGCTTGAAAATGTTTACATTGCAGGGTTCACACCAATGTTTCTCAAAAACTACCTTGTTAAGGGGGCAGACCACTTTAATGGGATGAAAATGTTGTTTGTTTGGGTGACTATAATGTCCCTTTAATTTATTTAAATAAATACGGACATTACGGGCTCTGCCAGTTACTTGCTAAAATGCTCGATGTTACACCTATACCAGAGAGGGCCAAATGCTAGGCCCAGAGTTATTGTAGAATTACAAATCCAACACTGCACATTGACCTTACTTCCCACCTCACTGTAGCTCTAACGTAGTGTGTCTATATATCACTATATATTGACTGCCGGTTGTTATTTCAAAAGGTTCTTAAAATACACAGAGGATACATCGTTACGGAAGCAACGTTGCATAAGCCGCATGATCCCTTAATGAAGGCATGTCAAAGGTAGCGTGGTTAATAATGTGTAGCTTTTATTTTCTTTTTAGTAATCATGTTTGAAAAATAGACACTGGAACTAGAAACTTTGTCGAACTTAGCTGTTTTTCCATGTTTGCTAACTGTGCTTACAAACCTCCATTTCTTGGTCTATTCTACACAATGTTTAGTAAATAAAAGGTTTCTGTCCTCTTAATAATATCCTTTTTAAAAAGATATGGATTTCTTTCCTTCACAGCCTGACGTCATTAACAATATGACAGAGTTCAAGAGAAGTCTACCTCTGTTCCCGCTGGTGAAGCCACATATAAATTTCATGGCTGCGAAATTATGATCTCAGCGGATATAGGATGGAGAATCCGAACAATGAATCTCTCAGCACTGCCCTGTGAGCTTATGAATCGGTGGAAAAAAAAATGTGGTTATAATAGTAGGATGTTGCAAATAGACATTTAATAGGAAAAAAAAGTATCTATTTTATGTAGTAGGAATTTAATTTTCCATTGGGCATGCTATAAATGTATCCGATTCAAATTTGAGTCCTTTAATGGATTGGAACCAACATCTATGAATTCACGTGTTTATATGTATGAAATGTAAACCAATGTATAGGAAAAGTGCAAGTATACAAACCCTTTTCAAGAGAGATCTTACATGTTCCACTATATTCATTATTTATTAGAGGTGTATAGACGCAGGCTTTTAAAAAGTCAAAGTCACCAATTTCAAACTTTTCTTTAAAAGCTACAACCAGGGTAGAGAGATACTGATGTTGAAACAATGGTGCTGTGGGTATCTAATTCTTCAGTGGACCCCCTCATAGCCAGACCGGAAACCCGAGTGGTCTGTATAACTCCCCTGACCACTGTAATATTAAACTAAATTAAGTTTCTTGCAATTCTCGCTCCCAATACAATCATGATTTCCCACCTTAATTGTCACTGTTTATAAGGAAACTACCACTGTAGATCAGATCCTCTGTCTCTCCCAAGGATGTGTGTACAAGTCAAAGTCCTAAAAGTCTGTCAGCCTTCGATATTTAAACTAAACAGGGTCACGATTGTTTCCAAATACCTTCTAGAACAGAGGAGGCCAAGCTACCATGTTCCAGGTGGACGCATACGTTCCTGTGAAATCACTTTCTAGGTTTCTGAGGACAACTGCTTCATTTAACTTTTCTGTTTTAGGGTTTGTTTCGACCGTAAAAACTTTCTACGGCGTGATTCTACTCTATGCATATCCAAAAAAAATGAACTGTCAGTTTTGTTTTTTTTTCTAACTAGAACAATTCAGCACATTGTAATCTCAAACTCAATAACGTCTAGAGGTGTTTTTTTTTTTTTTTTAAATCTTTGTAAGGATCAATTTTTAGATTTTTGTATTGCAGCTGCTTTAATTCTAAGTCTCTACAAATCTAAATTATTTTTCTTTTAAATCAGTTTTTTTTTTTGTAGCTCAACGTTTCTTAGGGCATACTCTGGCCTATTTCCAGTTAGTACTAAATAAAGATATTTTACTTAAACAGATCAGCACTGTTCGTTCAATTTGTTTCCATCTACCTTTTAGTAATCTGTTAAATGTATGTACTGGTAATCATTATATAATTAGTTATGAGAATGTACTTTATAATTGAATCTAGAAGAACATTATTCTTTGAATCAAACAGAGACCTTGTAAATTGCATTTTGTTCCTCTCTTCCCCAAATCCCCTGTACCATTGATGCATGCCAGGTTTTTGCAATGTATGAACAGCTTACAGAGCAGGGCCTCTCAGCCAGTCTGCATGGACCTGTAGTGATAGTGATTTTCACTTTGCCCTTTGGAATACAATTGTGTTTCCTAAATCCTGGACCTTGAGAGAAGTTCAAGGTTCAATTCAAACTTACAGAGATCTACATGTGTGTAATATTCCACGTCCTGTCACAATCTCCATATTTTGAAAAGAAACAATGCAGAAATGCACTGCACAAATCTCCTCATTTTGTTCAGGTAACCATTTACTTGCATTGCTTTTATCTCTTATAATAATGTCTCACGTATCTCCATCTTTCATATAAAACCAAAACATCTGTTGGCATCTATGCAAATTCGACCCCTGAAAAGACAAATAGGGATGTAGCTTTGCGGTCTTAAAACACCACCTGCAACGGCTTAGACCGGTTTGTTGCCATTAACTAAATTGGTACTTGATGCAATTACTCAAGGCTTTGAATATCAGACATGAGTCACTGATGGCAAGCTTGTAGCACTCCAGCTGCGGACTAGCTTACTCATTATTGGCTGGCTGAGTGTCATGGTAGTCCATTCCACAGCACCTGGATTATGGCTGTGCCTTTCTCTGATCAAGATTATGTCTTAGTTGTGGCATCCCCGGCCAGTGTTAGAACAAGTTCAGCCTTCAGAATTTATGCAATAGGCCATCTCGGCTGCCTTTGTGGAATATGCTGATAGGGAGAATTTAATGTGTGCTCTTTGAATGCTGTATGACGTTTTGTTTTTTTAAATTAGGACAACTGTTTATATTCAACTTTCATTTATTAGCGTCATTTTCAATTTAACAGATCTCAGGCATAACAGGATTCAATGCAAGGAATCCAGTGCTGCAGAGTTTAAGCAATACTAGACTACCTACCATACATAAGCTTTCTTTTGGCTTCAGTGTGTCAGAAATGATTTTAATTTCTTTTTGTTTTGCAATGATATGTGGACTGTTGGCGTGAAGTTTCAGTTCATGTGATGCAATGATAAGCGTGAGGTCTGCTGTTTACAATAAAGAATATGGACTTTGCAAGTGTTTCATTGTCTATTTCCAAGCTGCCACTGATATAAGTGCAGGTGGCAACCCTCGAGTGATTGATCCATTTGTTCTAACAAGGACTAAAATACAGACCGTTATAGTAATTCTCATAATCCGCGATTAAATATCTAAAATAAAAATGTACCAGGTGTTAACTAAATCGCTTGTTAAAAGTAGTGTTGTGCTGTTGACATTTAAAACGACAAAACCCTCCACAAACTATGCAATGAAGGAAACTCACTGAGGGGAGGAGTGTTTTTTTTTTTTTCTCTTAAACAAAATTAGAATGCTGGTCAGCAGCGTGCTGACCAGACAATACGCACAAAATTGACATTGGTCAGTCCGAAACAGAGTGGGGTGGGGGAGAGAGGTGGGGAGGAGTATGTGCAGTGTTTAAAGCAGATATACTTCAGACTCTTATGAAAATGATGACTACAAATCACTGAAGAGGCCATGGTGGTTGGAGCAACCCTAGAACTCCAAATATTCAGTGGCAACTGTTATCAAGAAACTAACACAAGTTAGAGGTGAATTTCAGTAAATTATTTCCTCCATGTGTTGTCCTATTTTCTTTGTGTGCTATAGATTCACACCTCAAACAAATCTGCTAAATATAAGATTTATTAAATAGACTGTTTTCCCCTTTGCACAATTCTATACAGGGTTGCAGGTTTTACATTTGTTCCAATCACATTGTGCCTAAAATAAATGGGTCCATGAATATTCCAGCCAACAGTTCAGGTGTTTAATAATTAAAATGTTAATGAAAAATTGTCCTGTTGCCTTGCAATCCTTTCTATATCAACATGACCTATAGTTTAATCAAAAAAAAAAAAAAAAGTGAAGACAGAAAATTGAAACGGTAAATTAATTGAATGTTCTATGTATAATTAGGATAAATCAAATTGGAAATTTAATTTTATAACTTACTGGATTTAATTCCCAAATGACTTTTAAAGTGTTGCATGGTAAAGCCTAGCATGAATAAAAATTAAAAGGACCACTCCACACTTAAAAATAAATAGATTGAATAAAAATGAATACACGTTCCATTTTTCCTGCATATACTCATTTGGGGGGGGGGGGGAGAATCTTGAGCTTGCAACTGTTGCAGTTCTTACTAACGGTGCTGTAGCCAGCTCTCCCCCTTCACGCTCTTCTCATTGAGAAGCCTCTGTGCACAGCGTTCAGAAATAGTGATGTCCCGAACAGTTCGCTGCAGACTCATCATTGAGTAAACTTTGACCCTGTACCTCAGTCAGCAGACACATTCCAGCCAATCAGCAGCAGACCCTCCCTCCCACCTCCTGGACAGCTCACTAAGAATGCAGCTTCACAATGGATGCTGTCCAGGAGGTGGGAGGGAGGCTCTGCTGCTGATTGGCTGGAATGTGTCTGCTGACTGTGAGGTACAGGGTCCAAGTTTACTCAATGATGAGTTCGCGGCGAACCGTTCGGGACATCACTATTCAGAAATAATGCTGGTCTGAGACAGGTATGCACTTCCAATTGTCTACGTGCCATCTGTTAGCTCTGGGAATCAGGAAGGAACCTCCCTGGCTGTTTTGATAGAGGGGTGTTCTGTTATTTAAAGATAAACCTGCTGATTTCTCATAGTACCGTTCCTCTTAAGTGGGGTTCTCCACATCCAGATCTTCAGCAAGCTGAATTGCATTACAGGTGTGGAATGGTCCTTTTACTATGCATATACTTTGTCTAGAAACCAACATGTTGAGGAATAAAACAAACAAAATAGTAACCAATAGTTACTTGGAAATATATATTTTATTAATATTTAACATCGAAAATCATGTATACAGCAGACTGTTGCTTTTTCTTCTGATAAAAGGCCAAAATCGCTAGCCACTAATTAAATAAACAATACAATAAAGTAAAATCTCATGACGTTTGGCTTGAACGCACAATCAGGATTCCAAATCAACATACAAATAATCTGTGCTATGCAATGAGTCACCATCACTGTTACACAACACAGTCACTATATGGTGAAATGAAGTCGAGAGCAGAATGGCGATAAATGTGATTCTTGTGGATTAGGAGCCAACGTATGTGCTCACACCGCATCGAAGTCAATAGAAGGTCCACACTGGGGTGGTTTCAGCTACAGCCCGACTCATCAGATTCACCAGTGAAAAGTAACTAAGCTCATGCGACCCAGGGCTGTGGAAATTCAACCCCAAAATAACTTACAAAACTGGGAAATTATATAAATTACTATATGCTGAATATTTTAACCTACGTCGCAAATGATTTAAAATAAGTGTTTTCATGTATTTTGTTAAATCTACTGAAACATGAAAAAAAAGACTACTGAAATCTGTGCCAGCCAGGAACGTTATATTATCATTGAAAATGGCTGACATAATGCTATTTTAATTCTGCTCCATTTGTGCTAGTTCTACAGCATAGCATACATTCGGTCAAGTAATCCACAAATTCCATTTTGCTTGGGGGGGAGGGGGCGGGGGATTTGTAAGTTTCCTTGTTTGGCAGTAATATCTATCTATTAAAAACAAAACGCATTTGGTAATTTTAAATTTAAAAGATAAATCCCTCACTCGTAATTTTTAAATTGACAACCTTGCGGAAAAAATGTATTTTTTTTCCTTTTTAACAAAAATTCAAACAGGATCCCAAGTACTACTTGCAGAAACCAGTGAAAATGTACCTCAAATTACACTTTTAACCCATTAAAGATCAATGTCGTTATAACAATTCTATTCTAAGACTGCATTTCCCAGGCATTTTACGGTAGCGCAGCTCGCGTTACTAAATGAGGACAATCCAAGCTGTTGTATAGGGTGTTTAAGGAAATGATTCGTAATGGTGTAAACAAAATTAAGCCACTGGTTCAGAAGTTGTTCAGGATGTGTTGAAAGCAGAAGTAGCTAAGTAGATCTTGATCTGTTGGGGAACAATCCTTGGCCATCCCTAGGTAAAACATCACTGGAGCAGAAGGGTTAACCTTTGATTACCCCCGATCTAAAGCATACAAAACAGATCTCATAACGAGTTTTTGTAATTATACTTTCTTTTTCCTTCACAGGGTTGCCTTACAAAAAAAAACAAAAAAAAAGTGCTTTATTGTTTTACACAAAAAATAAAATGCCAATGGTAGCAGCTTATCGTAAATCACGAGGGCTGTGTACAGGTAAAGAAATCAATACAACATTGAGGAACCTTGTGGGTGAGATTGCATGACACTCTGATATATACAAGCCTTATACTTCTTCCGGCTCGGGGTTATTAAGGATTTTCCGATGGGCTTGGCGCAAGTACTGCTGCTGTTTGAAGTAAACCTTAAAAGCTCCTTTTATGGCAACAAACGCAATTCCACCCTGAAACATACAAAATGACAGTAAGGATGTGCTCGTCATGCCTGCTTACCTTTACTTTTCCAATTTATATCTCCATGTCAAAGGCACACTATCAGGTCAGGAACACAAACATGTATTCCTGACCCTATAGTATTAAAACCACCATCTAGCCACCCTGCCCCCATAAGTATAATTTTCCCTTTACTCCAGTCTGCTGCTGCTGGCTCAGCCTCTGATCTGCCTGCTTGGCTGACATCAGAAGTGTTGCTGAATACCAATCACAATATTTACCAGAGGTAAGCATTGGATTGGCTTAGATTGTCAAGGAGGCAGATAAGGGGCAGAGCTAGCACAAATCAAAAACAGCCCTGGCCAATCAGCTTCTCTTCATAGAGATGAATTGAATCAATGCGTCTTTCTGAGAAAAGTGCAGAGGGTGGAGACACAATGTCAGTCACACTGTGCAGCACCTCTAGTAGCCATCTGAGGAGTGGCCAGTGAAGTTATCCCTAGATTGTAATGTAAACAAACAATGCATTTTCTCTGAGAAGACAGTGTTTACTGCAAAAAGCCTGAAGGGAACTCACCAGAACAAATACAATAAGCTGTAGTTGTTTTGGTATTTGTTCTTTGATTATTAGCCATATATCTGCTCAGGCTACACAGTACACCCTGACAGTAAGCCAAGCATGTTCTGCAAAATTTACCCATTCTACATTACATCTTGTTAAAACCTTTGTACACCTATTACACATTTAATCAAACTCATTTACTTATCGCACATACTGTAATGTTTGTATACCACAGCAATATCAATTGTTAAATACTATGGAGGTAGGAGTCTTTTTGTCGTTGCACTGGAGGATAGACAGTCAGATGACCTCCAAATTCCAGTTAATATCCTTCATTGAGCTACAAGACCTTTGTTTTAATGTCCTCCTATTTTGCAAACCCCTATCCTGCTCTATAGCCCCAAATAATGCAGGTAACATCTACCTGATGTCCTCAAACCATACATCAAGAAGTCGGAGAGACTTCAATTCCGCAAGAAAGTATTTTTCCAGTATCTTCAACCCTGCCTGATGACCTCCAATCCCGCTACACTAACACGGATGTTCTCCAATTGTATAATAGGATACTGATCTATCATCTATTCCTGTTCAGATATATGGCGGGTGTTCTTCCATCTTGCTAAAAAGATTTTTTTTTACCAGCCATTTTATGAATGATTGTGAAACTTGAATATTCAAATTTCTAAGAGTTCAGCCAAGTCCAGTAAACCTTACTTAGAACAGATTTTTATTTAATCTTTCACCATGATTATTGGCAGCAGTCCATCGCTATTTCCTGGCTAATCATGGCAGCATCACTTATGGGTAGCTCCGCCCTAATCAGGAACAGGACAGGATAAAATCAATTAATATGGACCAGACTGGGTATAAAAGGTCCCTCCTCCTTCTATCCCACAGTCTTTTTTTCCTGTCCTTTCAGGACGCACAGGATATTTTATTTTGGGCCACCTTCCCATGTGTACCATGGGCCTCCAGATGAAGTTCAGCCTCTCTTCATCTGAAGAACTCAGTAAACAGCCTGCACGGGCAGGACTAACTGAGTTTAGTACAGATTAGCATCTGTACTATTATGGGAGAAAAAGTTTCAATTTGGATGTGGGGTCGGCTGTTACCTTAAAAATCCCCTTATAGCATCTAACCCCCCTGATCTGAGGTCAGTTATTGGGAGAGCCTAGGGTAAGTGCTTATGTTTGATAAATTTTCATTGGTTTCATTTTATTTTAAATTCTGGAGGTTATTCTGTAAGTTTACAAGTGCCTGGCTTACCTGCATTTGTCTTCTGTGTATTCTAAGCTTCCCTGGAGATCAGCAGGGTGCAGGGGCTTTCCTCCGGTCTGTCTCTTCTCTTTTCGGCTTCTGGCGCATGCGCAGTACCGACGGCGTCCGGCGGGTGTTCTGCGCATGCGCGGAATAATTGCGCGCTTAAAGGTATATCGCGCCAAAAAATGAAAAATTTAAAAACCACTCAGAATTGATCCTGGCTTCTTCTATGAACTTCTGTTAATAAGGAAAGCTGCCTTTTTTGATCAGAATCTGGTTTAAAGGTAATTCTTAATTTTTTTTTTTTTATATTATTAAATCTTTCTTGCTGCTTAAATGTTTCTTTTACAATAAGCATATTTTATTCTAGATGGCTTCTCCCTCTGCCTCAAGATCTCGCTCTAGAAGACATAGGTGAGCCGCATATGTCAAAATTGATTTAAGGGGGGAAAAAGAGTGCCATTGCAGGCCTATAATATATCGGCCTTTAATTTCAGCCCAGAAAAATCTCAAGAGGATTCTCCCAGAAAATATAGAGAAAAATCCAACAGATGTGCAAACTGCAACCAAGTGGCTCCTCCGGGAAAAAATTTGTGCAGATCTTGCCTTACGGAAGCAGCGAAGGACTGGGATGAGAAAAGTTCCCCACAGGCTGACTTAAAGAAATGGATTTCAGAAGCCATTGCTGAAGGATTTAAATCCTCTAGTAAAATGGCTATCCCCAAGCGTCCCAGAGTGGAAGCTATGTGGAATCAGAAGAAGAATCTGATATGATGGAAGACTATTCAGAGGAAGAAGAGGATGAATATGACTCAAAATCTTTGGATTCCAGGTCTGTGGATAAGTTGGTTCATCTTATCAGAGACACATTAAGAATTCCTGAAGAAAGCAGGGAGAAGAAGGAGTCTGATAGATATTTTGAAGATCTGAAGCCTAACAGACCTACTTTTCCAGTTCATTCGGCCATAAAAGAGGTAATAGGTGCAGAATGGAATAGACCAGAGAAGAAGGTGACTTTAAAGAGCAAAGTCCCCAGATTATACCCGTATGCACCTGAGGACTGCAAGTCATGGATTTCGGTTCCGAAAATTGATGCAGCAGTCATCCACATGGCAAAAAGAACAACTCTTCCCATAGATTCAATGGCATATTTAAGGGAGCCAATGGAAAAGCGATTGGACGCTGACCTGATTAAGGCATACTTGGCCCTAGGGTCAGCATTACATCCAGCCATTGCTCTTACCACCTTGTCCAGAGCTCTTAAAATATGGGTTGATAACCTAGAAGAGGATATTGCTAGTGGAGTTCGTAGAGAACACCTGATGGAGGGCATTAAAGATTTAAAGCTGGCCACAGAATTCTGTTCTGAAGCTTCTCTGGATATTACTAAAATGGTAGCTAAAAGTATGGCACTGTCAGTTGCTTCGAGAAGAGCATTATGGCTTCACTCTTGGGGTGCAGATTACGCCTCTAAGGCCTCCCTATGTAGCCTTCCTTTTCAAGGAGACCTTCTATTTGGTAAAGTCCTGGAAGATGCGATCCATAAAGCGGCAGATGGAAGAAAAGCCTTTCTCCCCCAGGGGAAAAGAAGATTTAATGCTTCCTACTGGAAGGATAAAAAGTTTAGAGACCGATCCTTTCGAGACGCCAGGTCATATAGACCCGGAAGAGAATTCTCCAGGAATTCTAACTGGAGAAGCTACCAGTCATCTTCATCAAAACCGGTTAGAGGAAGAGGATCTAGACCAGCTAATAAGAACTTCTGAACGTTTGCTGGCCCAGCCAGATGTTATAGGAGGCAGACTTCGCTTCTTTTATCCGGTTTGGGCCAAAAGCATTCAAGACTCTTGGGTTCTTTCTATCCTCAAGGAAGGATACAAAATAGAATTCAAAGAATTCCCTTCTCAAACCTCCTTTACCCGTTCAAGAGTGGCAAGAGGAAGAAAAGAAATGGCTCTAAACGAAATTATTTCTCAACTTCTTCAAAATCAGGTCATAGAGAAAGTCCCTTACAGAGAACATTACAGAGGCCACTACTCTACGATATTTTTGGCCCCAAAACCTCAGGGGAAATGGCGTCTAATTCTGGACCTGAAAGTTCTGAATACTTACTTGGTTCCAAGAACTTTCAAAATGGAGTCCATTACCACAATTCTGCCCAATATAAAGACAGGGACCTGGATGACTTCTATAGATCTCAAGGACGCCTACTATCAGATTCCTATTCATGTCAGTCATCGCCGGTTTCTAAGGTTTTGGATTGCGGGGAATCACTATCAGTTCAAGGGACTTCCTTTCGGCTTAAGCCTGGTGCCCAGAACATTCACGAAGATTCTAGTTTCTCTGGTGGCCTTTATAAGGACAAGGAACATCAAGATTTTTCATTATCTGGACGATTTTCTAATCTTAGGTCCTTCCAGTCAGATAGTGAATGTCCACACGTCTATAACCATAAAATACCTTCAAGATCATGGTTGGCTGATAAACCCCAAAAAGAGTTCTTTAGTGCCTTCTCAAAGGATGATTTTCCTAGGAGCAAATATAGACTCGGGAATGGCCTGGTATCACTGTCTACAGACAGAAAACAACGAATAATGAAGAAGATCAGAAGTCTGCGTCAAAAATCTTTCATCACGGCAAGAGATTTCATGAGCCTGTTAGGGTCTCTTACTTCCACGATAGGCCTAGTGAAATGGGCCCAGTGGAGGATGCGACCCATTCAGAGGCATTTTCTCTTACAGTTCAGAGCAAAACAAGGAAATTGGGATCAGAAGATTCGGTTACTCCCGAGAATTTCGAAAGAACTATATTGGTGGACAAAAGAAAAACACCTCCTTTGTGGTTTTCCCCTGGAAGAGCCGGACTGGATTACTATAACTACAGATGCCAGCCTTCTGGGATGGGGAGCACATCTGAACAACTCTTGGATCCAAGGAACTTGGTCATGGAAGGAGTCAAAACTCCATTCGAATTTGAGAGAAATGAGAGCGGTTCTCAAGGCATTAATAGGGTTCCGTTCTCTATTAAGGGATGCCTGGGTCAGGATACATACAGACAACAGAGCTGTGGCTTCCTACATAAATCATCAGGGAGGCACTTGAAGTTATTCTCTACTGATAGAATTGTCACCAATCATGAGGTTTGCGCAACTACATCTTCAAGGATTAAAAGCGGTTTATCTTCCGGGGCCAGAGAATTTATTGGCGGACTATCTCAGCAGGACAAGGATTCTCCAAGGAGAATGGAAACTGCACCCAGACTTATTTCAATTGATCACCCATCGGTGGGGAGTACCCCAGATCGACCTGATGGCTTCATACAACAACACTCAGGTGAAGAGGTTTTACTCCCTACATGCGGATCATCGAGCAGAAGGACAGGATGCCCTGTCGCTTCCATGGGAATTCGATCTGGGGTACGCATTCCCTCCCCTACCAATGATTTACCGACTGCTGAGAAAAATATGGAAGGAAGGTCTCAAAGTCATCGCCATCATCCCAATCTGGCCTTGCAGACCTTGGTTTCCCCTACTGAACAAGATGAGCCTGGAACCTCCTTGGCCTCTTCCTCTCAGACCAAACATCTTAATCCAGGGACCAGCTGTTCATCCCAACCCCAGCCAGCTGAAATTGGGGGCATGGCTCTTGAAAAGGAGAGATTGCTAGCTCAAGGGATCCCAGAAACTGTGGTAACTACTCTCCTAAAATCCAGAAAACCATCTACTTCTTCCTGCTATCATAAGATTTGGGAAGTTTTTCGTTCCTGGTCTCAAGAGAATAATGTGGATTTTCATCAGCCATCTAACATTAACATTCTACAATTCCTTCATACAGGTCTAGAGAAAGGGCTGAGTCTCAGTACTCTAAAAGTCCAATCATCGGCTTTATCTGCTCTCTGCAACAAGTCTTGGGCTTCGGATCCTCTAATTGCTAGATTCTTTAAAGCAACCATCCGTATAAGACCTCCAATTAGGAACTACTCTCCTCCGTGGAATTTACCTATGGTACTAGAGGTGTTGGCTGAAAACCCCTTTGCTCCATTAGATGAGCTGGGTATTGTCTTATTAACATATAAGACCTTGTTTCTGGTGGCTGTTACTACTGCAAAGCGTATGTCAGAAATTCATGCTCTTTCCTGCGATGAAAATCACTTTCAAGTATTCCACGACAGGGTGATCTTGAGACCCAGACAAGAGTTTCTGCCGAAAGTTGTCTCAAATTTTCACATCTTGCAAGAGATTGTTATTCCTTCCTTTTATCCATCTCCTTCTACTCCAGAAGAAGTGAAACTTCATCAATTGGATGTCAGGCAGTGCCTACTCAAGTATTTAGAGGTTTCTACTCAATTTCGGAAGTCTCAACAGCTGTTTGTTCTGCCGATTGGTCCCAGAAGAGGGGAGTCAGCATCTACTTCCACCTTGAGACGTTGGATCTCCAATACTATAATCAAGGCTTATCAGTTGAAAGACCTTGTTCCTCCTAGTAGGATCAAGTCACACTCTACAAGGGCTTTAGCAACTTCATGGGCTAATTGGGCAGAAGTTCCATCTGAC
>OW240922.1:87353975-87400586 GCA_933207985.1 Pelobates cultripes
ACACACACACGCTGCATTCACTATATACACACACACACACTCTGCATTCACTATACACACACACACACACTCTGCATTCACTATATACACACACACACGCTGCATTCACTATATACACACACACACACGCTGCATTCACTATATACACACACACACACTCTGCATTCACTATACACACACACACACACTCTGCATTCACTATATACACACACACACGCTGCATTCACTATATACACACACACACACACTCTGCATTCACTATATACACACACACACACTCTGCATTCACTATATACACACACACTCTTCCATTCACTATATACACACACACACACTCTGCATTCACTATATATATACACACACACTCTGCATTCACTATATACACACACACACTCTGCATTCACTATATACACACACACACTCTGCATTCACTATATACACACACCTCTGCATTCACTATATACACACACACACACTCTGCATTCACTATATACACACACACACACACACACTCTGCATTCACTATATACACACACACACACACACGCTGCATTCTATATACACACACACACACTCTGCATTCACTATATACACACACACACACACTCTGCATTCACTATATATACACACACACACACACTCTTAGCATTCACTATATATACACACACACACACTCTGCATTCACTATATACACACACACTGCATTCACTATATACACACACACTCTGCATTCACTATAACACACACACACACACTCTGCATTCACTATATATACACACACACACACTCTGCATTCACTATATACACACACACACACTCTGCATTCACTATATACACACACACACACTCTGCATTCACTATATACACACACACACTCTGCATTCACTATATACACACACACACACACACACACACACACACACTACACAAACACTCACTGCATTCACTATATACACACTACACAAATGCACACAGCATCCACTACATGTGGCATGTATATTTTGTGCATTTACCTTTAGAAATAGTTAATTTTTTCAAAATGGTTAATTTACAGAATAATCGGCAAGTTATCGACTATCGGCCTGAAAGTTCCCAGATTATCGGTGTCTGTATTGGCTCTAAATAAAAATCAATATCGGTTGATCCCTAATATTAAGACTTTAAAAGTATCTCTTGGTGCATTGCATAGTAGGTGCCAGGTCCATGCCACGCCAGAGTAAGAAACCTCAAAAAGAAGGATCTCATTCTGGTCTGTGAGTGTTGGTCTGAACCCATAAACCCCTGCCCAATGGTAGTTTATATGATAAATCCATATCAACAAATCCCAGGCAATGCCAGGTCTCCATGGCAACTAGAAATTTTGTCCTGGTGCCTGGTATTTGTCAGCCCTTCACAAGGGGAGGTCGCCGGCTAAGGAAGATTGGAGAAGGCGAGGGAGCACTAATTTTCCTGCAGTTCTTAGAGATGCCGGAGCAAAGTCATATTTCAGCTTCCAGGATCACTAAACCGCGCAAGAGGGAGCAGAGCAAGAACTGCAGGAACAGTGCAGCCACACTGGGATCCAGGTAAAGGATCCACCTAGATCTCCCAAAAGGTAAGAAGACTGGGTGGACTCATACAAAAATTACAATTTCAATCATTTGTGTGTGCATGAGAAAATGTGTTTGTGGGTCTGACTGTCTGTCAGTGATTGTGTGTGTTTAGGTTATCCACCCCCCCTCCGATCGCATGAGAACGTTGTTTTAACTCCCCTTTTTTCCCACGCTGTGCCAGTCTCGCTGCGGCTGCCTCCGCCTCCATGGCTGAGATCATCAATCTTGATGATCCCAGCTAAGCCTATGCTTTACGATAGGACACGTTGAGAGGATATTGCACAAGCTGTCAACACGTAAATGACAATTCAAAGAAACCATCACATACAGTAATAATAATACAAAAAACACTGCAGGTTAGCAGTGGGTTTATGAAGCATTAGAAATAAAAAAAATAAATGCAAAAAAAAAAAAACTACTAAAAGATCTTAATAAACCTACTCAGAATAACTGCCTAACCTACACCTTGCACATAAATCAGCGTTTCATGGAATAACAGTTTGGGCAACTTATTCTAGCACGGAAATCTGATTTGTGTTGGTTGTTCCCAGCGGTGCATTGCTGCTACTTTGCTGAACATCTTTTTACATTTGGTTTGTGAATTTCATCTGTATTTGTGGTTCAGCAATGCATCAGAGCAGAAAAGAACAGGCAAAAATCTAAACATGCACAATGTAGTTTAGACCTCAAAGAACAGGCTGCTTTAGTCAATTCACAAACCAATAGAAATTGAAGACTGGACACTCCTGCTCTCAGCTCATCTCTATTCAGCTCATTTTAGATTAAATGTACATTACCTGCTAA
The DNA here is from genome assembly GCA_933207985.1 of Pelobates cultripes. NCBI lineage: Eukaryota > Metazoa > Chordata > Amphibia > Anura > Pelobatidae > Pelobates > Pelobates cultripes. The sequence goes on from OW240922.1 coordinate 87,356,372, forward strand.
CCAATTCAGGCCAGGCACAGCCTGGGCACAAATTGTATTGGGGTAGAGAAACAGAAGAACTGAATTTGCCTCTCCTGCGCTCTTTATACATATTATAATGGCTGCCAAGTGCAATGAGCAGAGCTTTTAACAAGAATTGACAGGGAGCCAGGATGGCGACTCTCTTTTCCAAAATACAGGCAAAGAACTGTGAATTTTTACATTTCATTTTATATTTAGGACCATACAAAAAAGACCCCCGACCCACCCGAGTTTGAGAGTAGTGTGTTCGCAATTAGTTTTTCATCACAATGTTTAACGGATCACCGGAGAGCCTTAAATACTTAATGGACCTGCCAAGAAAACAGAGCAAAAACCACAAAACAACAAAGCACCGTGAAAACAACGCAGGCTTCTGCTACCTCCATGTTGTCTTTGGGAGTAATCAGCTATATATTAGGTATGCAAATACACACGACAAAAGCTGACAGAAATTGGCAGAAAACCAAAGTCAACATTGATATAATTAGCACAGATGTTAATTAACAATGATAATTATAGCAAGCGTTTTCTTTTTGTATTTTGATTACTCATTAGCGGGGAGTTAAAAAGAAAAGTTTGTTTTTTTGTAACAAAATACATTTATAGTTTTATGGTTCGGTAATGTCATTCTTCAGCAATAAAAACACAAAGTTGTAATAGATTGTGGCGCTAGGCCTCTAATGCACGCAGACTTGGCTCTCTCACATAGATGGAGAAAAGGCTGAGGAAAAGGTCGGGCTAAACCGATCCTCCTTAACCAGAAAGATGCCGGCTTTCTGATTGTTAGCCAGGGGCTAACAGAGCATCCCAAAAACAAAACCACCGCAGGGAAGGTCGCTGAACAATAACCACTTCAGCCAGAGGAAGTGGTTTTGGTGCTTAGAGTGCTTACGGATGAAATATAAATTGTGTTATTGGAGGCATATTGTAGGCTATGAAGGAAGAACTGACTGGGTGGGATAATGAAGCATTGAGACTGCATGCTGCAGTAAAGGAAGAAGTGTTTAAAAAAAAAAAAAATTTAAATCATGTATTTCAATAAAATCCACCTAATGCCTGCAGTGCCCCTTTAATTTACAGTGAAAATATTTACATTTAAAGGTTAGGTGTTTCTGTTCATGAACACCCCCTTTCTATGAATGTTTAATTTAAGTAAGAAAGCTGTTCTGCTGGTCGTTCTACTTCCCGATTAGCACAGCTGCTTGTCAACAGATGTGAACCTTCCGACTCTGAATCTTCTGAGATCTCGTGATTATATCTTCAGAGAACAAACAAAAAAGAAACTGACTAATGATACATTTGGGATACGTTTCATGCACATCTGCTAGAGATGCTCCTGGTTCTCTGTGGGACAATGTATGTGCTGCGCATCCTAAGGCAGCCTGTTAAAATGCATCTTATTAAGCAACTGAAGGTCTACCTTCCCGGTCTGGGTGTCACAGTAAACCATCACTTTAGAAATTGAATTTTTTTAAAAAGTATCCAAAATCAAATTTAATATAAAGAAATTCCAAAAAGACCAAATAAACACGTTTTCAATGAGGTAGTTAAAGGGTACTTCAGCCCTTACTTTCCAAACTCTTTTTTAAAAAGTCTGAATGCTGAATAAAAATCTAAGCTAAAACTAACAGGAAAATCGGCGTCAGACAAAGCTTGGCCCTGCTCGTCTTACGGCACAACAGCCATCACTAGGTCCAATCAAAATCTTCTTCAAGAGAAGCCTTTGAATGCACCATTTAACAAGCGCATGCTCTGATTCAGCAAGGAAACTATATTATATTTATATAAATCCACAATCACCTGGGTAGTAGAATATCCTATGCCTGATGCTGCTAGCACTCGAAGGACTTATGTGTTCTATAAAACTATTATTTGTTTGTAACAATTAAATAAAAGCCAAGTCTTACTTGTACAACACAGATGAACTCAGTGGAGTGCCATCGTTTGAACTGTAATTTATATATATTTTTAAGTAAGTCGGCAGTGCTTCAGTGTAGGAAGAGGGGACAGAGGTAGGGGGAACAAAATGCTTCTCCATGCAAGGCAGTGCAGCGCATGCTGACATAGGACATAATTTTTGCACAGAATGGACATTCAGGCTGAAACACTACACATACCGAAGAAGTGGTCATAGAAGTTGGAGTAACCCTTTAATAAAATGCATGTATACATCCAGATTCCATGTCTATGTAATTATCCCTCTGCCGAGTGTTTATGCATTTCAAAGGGACACTCCAGGCACCAAAACAACTTCATCCCAGAGATCCTCAAGTACATTTGTGCTTGACAAAACAATATACCGGTTTAATTACTATTTTAATTTCTGTACTAGGCCTCTTTAAGTGACAAAGAAGGTTGTTTGCTCATCTTCAGTAGAGAAATCAAACATTGCAATATGGAAAGAAACAGCAACAACACGTTGGGCGATTCGTAAAGTAATGAACCAACGCGTATCATCTGCTCAAACCTCGGGGTCATAAGTGATGATTCCCAGCAGATAAAACAACAGTTTCAAACTTCCTAAATAAACTATTATCAGTTGGGTAATAAAAAGGATTTCCTGTGATATTATTTGAAATTTAATCAAATCTCAGTATACCTGGGAAAATACTTTCAGCTATTTACAGATTAAAACTGACTGTCTCACTGAGATCGTTTGGATACAGCCAAACATAAGCAGAGAGAAATATCAGACTTACCTGCATAACTGTGACTGCTCCATATGTGACTGCTGTCCAGTAGATTGATCCCACCATTATCCCTGCAGCAGCAAAGGGACATGCCTTGGATATGAGTCTGTCTGCCAAATCCAAGACGTATACCACGGGACCTAGTAAGATAAAATCCACTATCAGCATAACTGTTTAATGATTTTAAAGCAGTTCATGGATACTTTGCAAGACCACAATGCTACCATAAACACTGGAGATGATCAGCCCATGGCAGAAGCAGGTACTACAGATTAAACAGCTGATTTGTTCAATTGTTGCAAGTCTGAATCTTAACCATTTAAACCCATCTTGTAGGCACCTTCTCTGCTGTCACAGTGCTGGATCACTCCGAAAAGGTGCTTAGAGGGAACACCTTACTTAAAGGGACACTCAAGGCACCAAAACAACTTCATCTAAAGGGATTAAACCATTCTTGAATGGGGATTGGAGACCAGCCCTGAAGGCAACTTTAGTGTTAAACCGTTTGAGAATGGTAAGACTGCCTCCAGGGGCCTCCTGGCACCATAACTTTATTTAGACGAAGTTGTTCTGGTGCCTGGAGTGTTCCTTTAATCAAATATGTTTTGTTCTATCTAAACATAAATTTGTTCTTCAAATTTGTAAAAGTCTCTGAAAAGATCTGAAATGCAACTAAATGTTTAATCATTAATTCCATGTACACATGCAGTTAAATTTTGTAAAATTATAAAGCGCTGCTTTAAATGCTAATCAAAATAATAATCACAAATGACAGGCCCACTTTAATGTTATATACATTTATTTACTAAATTTAGAAGTGACACTATAGTCACGAGAACAACTTAAAAGAAAACTATAGAGCAAGAAAAACAAACTCGTTTTCCTGGCACTATCGCTTCCCCCTTTGTCAAGGCCCACCCCCGTGGTGAAGAAGGGGGTTAATAACCCCTTCTGACATTTACCTGAGTCCAGTGCCAATGTCCTTTGTGATGGGGGAGACAATGCGCATGCACAGCAATGGCCGCGCTCGCATTAGGGTTTTCCCATATAAAAGCATTATTCAATGCATAGCGTGAGGACGTCCAGCGTCTTTTAGGCAACCAAAAATTGCCTTCAAGCCCGGACCTCCCTCTAGTGGCTGTTTGGTAGACAGCCACTAGAGGAGGAGTTAACCCTAGCAGGTAATTATTGCAGTTTATAAAAACAGCAATAATTATATCACTCTAGGGTGTTAAGGGTGATGGGGGTTTGCACTGAGACCACTTCAATGAGCTGAAATGGTCTGTGTGCCTACAGTGTTGTTCTGGTGTCTACTGCATTGATTTTATCCATCTCTATGAGCTGTTGTTGATTGGCACATTGCAGCATTTTGCCACGAAATGCTTTCCTTCAGGAATGCATTGGATTGGCTGAGGTGGTCAATTTTGATGATCACAGCCAAGGAGGCAGAGTTTGTGCGGATCCAGTGCCTGCGTGGCGCTGGCATAAAGTTATCAATAAAACAGTTTTCACTGTTCAATTCACTGCCATTTAGGAGCTAAATCACTTTTGATTCTGTTTATGCACCTGGTGGGGAGATGTGGCAAGGGCTGCAGATAAACCTTACTTTGAAAAGTCTGTATTTCCTGCTCTGTAAATTGACCTTTAATAACATACATGAGGCTCCTGCAGGGTCTAGCAAGCCATTAACAGAGCTGGAAATCAATGACAAATTAAAAATAATTTGCAATAAAGGGAGTATAAACATTAGATGACTCTTTACAGGACGTGTTTAGGAAGGTTGTGTAAGTCATATGCAGGGAGGTATGACTAGGGCTGCATAAACAGAAATTTAACTCCTAAGTGGCAGAAAAGTGAGCAGTAAGACTGCAGAGGCATGATCTATACACCAAAACTGCTTCATTAAGCTAAAGTTGTTTTGGTGACTGTAGTATCCTTTTAACCCCTCAAGGACCAAACTTCTGGAATTAAAGGGAATCATGACATGTCACACGTCATGTGTCCTTAAGGGGTTAAAGAAACACTGCAAACAAAAACATAAAGCACTTCAGTTTCCCGGGGTGCACTATGTATGAAAACTGTGTCCTCTAGTTTTATCTACCTGGCTAACCCACGAGACAGGTGCTTGCCCACAACACCTGTCTTTATAAAACTGTATTAGAGCTCATTGAGAAGACTGATTGGACAGCCACACTAGTGACAGCATGGTCGCAAAGCTTCTCAAAATCAGCCTCTGACTGGGCATTTGCCAGGACGAAGGGGAGGGACTGTAGTAGCTGCAGATACTAGATCTGCAGCAATTGCAGACTACAATTGTACATACCCCCATAAAAACAAAATTATATAGATATGTACCTTCTGGGTGTACATCTATATATAGTTCTAAGTATCTACAATTCTTGATACACTGGGGGAAAAAAAAAAAAGGTTTTACTCCAATATCATAGTGAATATGCCATATCAGGGTCTTGTGGGATGCACAGAATTTGTATTCATTCTAACATGCAACAGGTGAAATCACTACTTGAAAGCCAATCACTCAGTTAAGGATGCCTCAAGAAGGTTGTTCATCTAATATTTTCAGACATAAATTTGTTACACCAAGGGTTGACAGATGTTTATGACAGCCACATTTAAAGGCCAGCGTGACTTATGATCCACAGACAAGGTACATCAGTACAGTTCTAGATTAAATATAAGGACTTTCAATCCTTTGACAGAAATTGGCCAATTCTAACATTTATTTTTTTAATTCTTTATTTAATGCTGTTTGCAGTATATATAGGCATATTAGGGGTAGAATTTTGAAAGATGTTCCTGTAATGTCACACAACTCAGAATTTTGTGAAAGGGTCACTTCATTTCCCACTATTTTCGTCTCAAGTGGGTGATTGGGTTAAAACCCAGACAAGGTCAAATAGCTCGCACAATCATAATGTCCATCTTATTCGATTATTCATAAATAGTCATTTCGATAAGAATATTGACCTAGATGCATCGCCAAGGGAGGCTTTCTTTGAGTGTCAAAATGTGTGTAGTTTGTGTTTTTCAGAGTAGCCCCTTTGATGAAGAGTCCCCCTCAGATCTGCTTTATAGGCCACCCGTATGGTTGCAGGTGTCAGGTCAGGGGAGGCATTCTCCTGAAAATAGTTCCTCAAGAACTTTGATGCCTCTTCCCTAAGCGCAAGGCCTTTTAAGAATGAGGAGTTCAATTTTAACAACACAGCCTGTTAAAGATCACATTGTCAGCATGGTCGACCATGTAATGTTATTTATCTCTGTTTTCTCTACACGAGACATCCCTATGCCATTCATAAGAAAATAAAAGTTTATGCAGGAGTATGTTTGGCGTGGGTTAGAGAAGAAGGTATAATTTACTACCTTGGGATGCTGTGCCCTTCATGCGTCAATGAGCACCATTGACCTCAAACCGGAGAACCTGCTTATCTTGACCTCTCTATCATTAGAAACTCAGCATTTCACTTCATGAGCTTCTGTCAACCGATGGACAGGGCACTGTGTTAAAGTCTCATACTCTTGTATGTTTGGTAGTGAATAAGTGTGTCTAGAGAGTTCCAGAAGTTCTGGCCTGGAGAGTTGGGAGCAAAGATGTTAATGTAGTAGAATGTCAGCGTATAGTGTACCAGAGATCAGAATGTATCTGCTCTCATTATTGCAATTTTATCAATTCTAATAGGGATGGATGCCAGGACGGAGATACAGAATGGTACATTGTATGTAAGGCACAAGCGAAAATATATTTCTCTTCAAATCGGTCTGACAAAACAAATGAGAGAAGGACCTAGATAGATCCGAGACATTCGATCATTTTGTCTGTTGATACAATCACCATATCCATTGTTTGACAATGTGCTTTTTCCTTTTAATTTGGCTCTCTTTATCTACGTAAGAAAACATTAACACAGGAGTGGAATGAGTTTTGTCTTCTCTGTGCCATGCATTATTCCACATTTTGGGCCTGTAGTATCCGTTTAATGAAAATGCAGACACGGATGTGGTTATTTGAAGAACAATGTAAAACACTGGGTGCAATGAGTGCTTCAATGTTTACAATTGCTCTGAACACGGCTGTAAGAGTACGGTGTTAAATGTCATGTGTGAAGCATATATTACATGGAGGCACTTTGTAGGAATTTTCTTTTTTATTTTTTTTTATATTAAAATTACTTTTTACAGAAATATTGGGGGATAAACATTTTAAACATGGCCCTGCAATAAATTCAGTCTGAAACATTAGCACAGAAATAGAAACACTAATTTTGGCACATACTCCAGGTATGATATAAACATGGTCTTATGCCATGCTTACATGAATTTATAAGGAACCTGAAGGCAGATTCCTAAAAAGTGTTACCAGAATGAGGCATAATACCCATATGCAGCAAATACAGCTGGATCAGCTATTTGTACTATGCAGGGCTTTGTACAAGGCTATAGCAGCTTGCATACAATCCCTGTAGTGTTACACAATGGTTTTACTGACTCTTGATCCCTTACTGTTAGAAAATCCCCTTTGTTGTATGGTAAGATGGTGTGATGTGTTGGCTGCCTTCTATAGAATTTTTAAACATAACAGTAGAATTTCCAGTAAGTAGAGATATTTTAAAGGAACACTAACGCGTTAGGAAAAGAAACAGGTTTTCCTTATGCTATAGTGACCTGCTAAGCTCACTAGCTGTGATAAATCCTGATGATCACAGCCAATCCAATGCTTCTCCTTAGGGAAACATTGGGGGATAGTGCGCATGTGCATCAAATCGCGATGGTGCACCAAACAAGTTGGTTTGACTTATCACAGGGAACGCCACTAGTGGTATGGATTACCTTGCAATGAAAACATTGCAGTTTCTACAAAACTTTACATAGCAGGGTTAAAGTTAAAGGGCCCCTGCATCCACACGACTTCACTGATATAAAGTGGTCTGGGTGCCTTTAGTGGTCCTTTAAAATAACAAAAATGTAATCTGATGATGACAGTGAATCCACAGTTGAATATATAACTGAAGAAGAATTTGTCATCCATGATTTAACCCACCAAAACACATCTCTAACACTTAAAGGGTTACTGCTGAAAAACAAGCTTGTACAGTAAATAATTTGCAATTTGAAGTGGATCATTTTTAGCTTTGTGATTGTTTTAAGTTTGTCAGAATGCATCATGCCAATATCCATATATTAGGTATCTGTGTATAAACAATCATACATCTTTCCAGCAGCGTCTTTGCAACAAGTCATAGCAAAGGCTGTTACCCATCAGGAAACAGATTCGCTGAAGTGCTTGATCCATAGACAACAGCTTACACAATCCGTATGAAGGTCAAGTCAGGAAGGCAGCGGAGTCATGCATTGTAGCCAAATGTAGAACAGAAGGAATGAAAGAGCATTTCCATTTAGATTTGTTTTCCACGTTGATTCACATACTAGGCTGTAATGCATTTTGGAAACACAGAAGTGCTTTATAAAATAGGCAGGCTGTATATGCAGATCAGTAGAGTGTTAGTGAATCAGTAAAACAGGTCCAGAACTGGAAGATAAAATATCCAGACCAATCTGAAACCAATGATGTATCCTGACTGATTTCCAAGTCAGAATCCAAACAGAAATCTAAACATGGTTAACGACGAGAAAGGTAACAGCGGTGATGTGCGATTAAATGCCTACTTGTTGAAGTAGCACATCCATAAAATGGGGATATTCCATAACCATTGCACATATATTTGATTTCTGAAGTTCTCTCTCCTCAGTCTCCAGTCCCGACCTCGCTCCTCGATCCCAAAGAGCGGGTCCTTGATTATCAATCTCAGCATTAGAACTACCAGCTCCCCAATCCCAACAGATTAGGTCCTAGGTCACCATGCTCCCCAGTCCCAACGGTACATGTACCACATCCCCAATCCCAAATAGAGTAGTCTACACTATAAAATGCCATCCTCACTCACTAATCCCAAAGGGTGCTATCTAGCAATCCCGTTGGATGAATTCTTCCCTCACATATCCAAAAGGCACATAACTGCTTCAACAAACCCCAAGGGTTGTTTATTTTCCCAAATAACATGTCTTTTTACTTTATTGATAGGGAGTCAAATTATGCTAATTACATTAGAATGGCAGCCCATTCTTTAATTTTAATATTAACTTATTGATTGTTCTTCAAGTGTAATATAATTAAAGGGACATTGTAGGCATCAACACAACATATGTTTATCTGAGTGAACACACTGTTTAAGATATTCGTTGGGGACATTGGTCACTGAAATACCCTGTCCATTTTTGTGACGGCATGACTTCCTTTTTAGGAAACCGTACCTCAGACTGGTGTTTCCAGAGTGTATTGGGGTCAGATCATTTCACCTGGTGGATATGGATAATCTTCCAACATTTATTTATTTAAGGACCCCTTAGCGATTTTTTCCTTGATTTATTTGATTTATTGCCTCCATAAGTAGACTTCTCATTTAAGGAATTTTCCTGAGTGCAAATTTTCTTTATTGAGTGGTAAACCCATCAATTTCTGAAAGAATACGTTTTCAATAACAGTCCTTTTTAAAATACTTCCAAATATGTTCAGTAATTAAAAGGGTATCAAAACAACTTTAGCTTTAAAAAGCAGGTTGTGTGTATAGGTCATATCTCATAAGTCTCACTGCTCAATTCTCTGCCATTTAGGAGTTAAATCACTTTTGTTTCGGTTTATGCAGCCCTAGCTACATGTCTCCTGACAGTGACTAACAGCCTGCATGAAAATAATGGTTTTATGTTCAAGCAGATGTTAATCTGCTTTAGAAGAAGTGTTTATCTCCTGCTCTGTAAATTGACATTCAAATCACACACTGGTGGCTCTTACAAGGCTATTAAATGAGCAAGAGATAATGAATTCTAGATTAAACAGATCGTGCAATAAAAGATCCTAAAATATCTAGGATCTTCTACAGGAAGTGTTTAGGAAGGCTGTGCAAGTCACATGCAGGGAGGTGTGGCTAGGGCTGCATACAAGTGATTTAACTCCTAAATGGCAGAGGATTGAGCAGTGAGACTGCAGGGACACGATCTATACACCAAAACTTTCTTCATTAAGCTAAAGTTGTTTTGGTGACTATAGTGTCCCTGTTCTGGTGCAAATAAACTGTCCCTGCAGTCTGACAATTGTAAATACGATCTTTTATCCTCGATGTTAACTAGTGCAGCATAACAATTGCCGCGCATGCGCACTAGCCCCCCAATGCTTCTCTATGGTTGGCTATCAGTCTAATTGATGATCTCCGCAGTGACAGAGTGCCGACAGCTATGGCGTTGCCTAAAGGGTTAAAACAATATATATTTGTTGCTGACGAGAGTGAGTCACGGGAGACAGGTTTATATTTTTAACATTAAAGAAATTACACACAAATTGGATCTAGAGTAATAGCTAATTTACTAGAAAATCAGCACGTTTTATAAATAATAGACAAAACAATTGGAGAACTCCAACGTAGTAGACAAAAGCTTATCGGTTTAACAGAGAGGCAGAAAACACTTAAAGAAAATCAAATATATTATGTTATTCTGTTGTGGTTCTTTGGCTGTTCTATAGCTATAATCTTAAATCACATCATTTTTTCTGACTAACACATACTGAGTTATCGCTTTAGTAAGCCATCATTGGCCAAGATAATGCATTCATAGACAATACAACAAAACCAGTGAGACCAATACTTTAAAATCATGAGGTTCACCAAGAGACTGAATTGCTAATGTTACAGAGACTCTGTTCATTTTCTTTTCAAACATTCCTTGGTGACAAATTGCCATATAATTATGATAGATTGTGCCACGAATAGAAGCTACATAACACATTCGGCGCTTTTTTTTTTTCTGCAAAAGAAGCCATTAGTCTCTAAAGAATGTGAAGGATACACACAAGGTTGTTATATATAAAATGGAGAGAGTATCCATTAGAGATCTCACAATCACTCTGTCCTTTTTAGATTAGAAACTGTATGGAAAGCGATTAAGTCAATTTGGAAATGTACAATTTCATACAAAACAATTACATTTTTAGGGTAATAGTGGGTCCACTTGTGGCAATTTATAATGCCACAAACGTGTCTCTGGACTGCAAATAGCCTGACACGGACCCAATATTCTCTTTAGTTTTGTCTAAAATCAATCTTTGTGAGAAATTAGATGTTAGTCTAACAAGTCAGAAGACTTCACCTAGAGGAAACGGCATTCCAAAAAAGGAAGTCAATAACTTATTCCCTCTGAACTGTGAACCAATCATGTTGTTAAAAAACAAAACAAAAACAAAAACCCAGAGAGGAATAATCGCTTACTGTATACCACCCTCCCAGATGCCCCTGTCGTCACTCGGACCTTGTAATTGCCTTTCATGTGACTTTTTCACTATGAATAAACACTTTGTATATTCACTTTCTCGAATTTAACTTTTCCATTTCACCTAATAATCGTGTAGCTATTATTTGTACACTCTACAAATTCATAATGTATTTTTCTGAACTGGTGCTGAGAGCTGCACTCTAACTTCCAGGTGAGTAGAACAGAAGCTAATGATTTCAAGGTCTGCCAAAAAGCATTTCCCAGCATTGCTGCAAGATCACTGGTCTTGCAGAGTGCTGATAGAACCAGCTCTGAAAGCTACCGTGAGCCCAAAATCCATCAACATTCCTGATCATTTTCAGTCTAGGATTATATATATATATATATATATATATATATATATATCTATCTCGTGTTTTACAATCCTCGGTGACCCGATAATCACCTCCCTCATACACAGCATTGTACTTGTTAAAGGGACACTATAGTCACCATACAGCTTATTGAATTTGTTCTGGTGAGTAGAATCCTTACCTTCAGGATTTTTGCTGTAAACATTGTCTTTTTAGAGAAAATGCAGTGTTTACATTACAGCCTAGTGATAACTTCACTGGCCACTCCTCAGATGGCTGTTAGAGATCCTTCCTGGGTCATGGCTGCCTAAAATGCATCCAACATTCAGTGTCTCCTCCCTCTGCATGCAGACACTGAACTTTCCTCATAGAGATTCATTGATTCAATTCATCTCTATGAGGAGATGCTGTTTGGCCAGGGCTGTGTTTGAATCATGCTGGCTCTGCCCCTGATCTGCCTTTTTGTCAGTCTCAGCAAATCCTATGGGGAAACACTGTGATTGGATCAGGCTACCACTTCTGATGAAGTCAGCAGACTGCTGTTTTTTGGAGTCTAACAGCATGCAGAGTTACAGCTTCATGCTTGAATACAGTAAGATTTGTACTATATTTATGGAGGCATGAGGGGTCCAGGGGGGCTAGACGGTGGTTTTAACACGACAGGGTCAGGAATACATGTTTGTGTCCCTGACCCATTAGTGATCCTTTAATATAATGCTTGAATTTATTCTGTAAGCCAAAAATTGTTTTTGTTTTTTTTTATTTGGGTTAGGGTCAATTATTCAATAACATGCCAAATAATGTCAAACATAATATTAACGCCAAATATAAATACAATAATTACAAATATATTTCAAACCTCCTTGCAGCCCCTCATACTGGATTTAAATCACCATAGCCCTACTTCTCACGCATTACACCGAATGAGACCGGAAGGAAACCGTAAAAGCTGTCTCTAGCACCAGATACTCTTTTCCTCTGTTGCACAGCTCAAAGATGGCAAATCTTGTGATCTCCCCAAATGGCAACATACTGTGTTTCACCACAATCTGGGACCACAAATACAGAGGTAATGAAATTACTGGAATTCGAATGTAGCTCTTACTTGATGGGTTGTTCAACTGTCAGCAAAAGTGAAAACAGACCTGACCTGCTTTTGTGTTTAGGTGCCACTGCAATACGAATGGACGTTCAGTCCAATATGTCAAGCTAAATCCTCAAACTAATTATTTATGATTTGCATCCATATAACAATATGCGGAGCAAGACAATACATTGCTGTTATTCCTTTGAAGCTGTCAGCATGCAAGTAATTAATAAAACGGTTACTGCTTCTCGTGGCATTAATAGGACTGTGTGATATGAATGATAGACCGCTCATTATAATAATGAATTCTGAAAAATAAACAACGCAATTCTACATTTTGCAGAGATACAAAAATTACAAAATTCACAAGTGACAGGATTCTTTGGTAAATGATTGAATTACTGTGATGTCCACTCAAAATACCTTCATCTCAGAATGTTATGTTTGCTTGTTTTGTGTGCGTTTTATTAGTTGTTTTTTTCTCTTGTTGCTTACCCAAATTTGGAAACACAATTAAGTATTCAGCATTGCACTGTGGACAGGCAACTCTGGCTGTACTATTCCCTCTCTGCTTCTCATCCACCCAACGCTGGAGACACGACTGGTGCACCCACTTGGTGGACCCTCTGCACCTACACGGTCTCACCCATTCTGCCGTTCGATCGTCTTCATCCGTAGCGAAGCACACCCAGCAACTCCTGCGATTCAAAAAACACAAAGAAGGGGAAATAATAAGTTTTGCTAAAGTATTTTCTAACTTTAACAAAAGCTGTGAAACATTTCGAGCTGTGTTATCAACATGCAGATTTCTACTGGGATAAATATGAAAACTATGAAGAGATGTTTTCACTTTTTGTTTATTGAGATATTTTCTAGAAAACATTGGTCTTTGATTTTGCTAATATTTTTTTTTTTTATTAGTGCTTCTACATTCACAAACAAGTTTAAGTAAGAAAATATTGTAGTTCGAATGATAAATACTGGGAGCAGGTGGGATCCCTTATCTCCACAACTACACACTTTAGCCTCCCGTCAAACCCGAAACACTATCTCCTCCAGATAATTCCCGGGTTAACGAGCCACCCTCACCGCAAGGTGATGGTTAACGAGCCACCTCCACCGCAAGGCGATACTCAACATTCTCCCAGTAGAAAAAAATCAGTCTAGCGTTCTACTGGAAGAGCTAAACAATCCCCTCACTGGAAGGTTTCAGTCATAGGCTACACATCATTAGTGCCTATGAATAAAATGGCATGTAGAATACAGGGATGTGAGAACAAATACGCTCGAGATTGGAAAAGTTGGTCCGCAAGGAGCAAGACAGAGGTCAAACACTAACACTAGCGTAACTACCCATGGGGTGGACAGGCTAGCGGGGCACAACAGGGTAACAGTAGTGAATAACAGAGACACAGAGTAACAACTGACAATATCAAACAACAACAACAAAGAAAACTGCTTAACTGACAAGTTGACACCTAAGGTGAATGGGTACACTGACAACAAGACGTAATAACGGATTCAGTAACAATGAACTCACTACCCCGTTTTCTTTCTGTATCCCTCCCCTGTATCCAGCAAATGAATAGACTGACACAGTTTAATATAAACCTTTAGTAGTGTGTGTGGAACTGCACTCACTCCCATAATTCTGAGCCAGGGTGCTTGCTAAACCGGAATCAAACACCAGATTTCCAAAAATTAATAAAGTAATAGAGGTCCAGGCACTCCTTGGTTCAAGACAGGTACTTTATTAGGAACCACAACAGCAACGTTTCGACCCCAAAAGGTCTTTGTCAAGCTGATACATACATCAATTTTAAAATATATATAACAAACTTTAAACAATCACAATTATGAAATACACTTGTGAATCAGTATCCTAAGCAAGTAGTTTAACAGCTGAAAGTAGTATACTACTTATCGGCAATACTTACCGTATTTTTCGCTCCATAAGACGCACCTAGTTTTTAGAGGAGGAAACCCAGAAAAAAAATATTCTGAACTGTTCCATAGTGTTTCTTACTATGGGACAGTTTGTTCAGAATATTTTTTTTTTCTACCCTGTCCCATAGTGATTGCTAACCCCTCCTCCCCTGTCCCATAGTGTTCTTTAACCCCTGCTCCCCTTGTCCAATAGTGTTCTCATCCCATAGTGTTCCCCCCGTCCCATAGTGCACTTTCCCTCCCATACTGTGCCCCCCTCCCCTTGTCCCATAGTGTGCCCCCCTCCCCTTGTCCCATAATTACTTACCTGTATTGTAGCGTGGGCCGGCAGCACAGCGCGCTCCGCGGTACAGGAACTTCAATTTCAGGTTCCGGCGGGACTGAAAGGAAGTGTGCACACAGTGTGCACACTTCCTTTCAGTCCCGCCGGAAACCAGAACCTGAAATTGAAGTTCTTGTACCGCGGAGCGCGCTGTGCTGCCGGCCCACGCTACAATACAGGTAAGTAAAGCTTCACATTCGCTCCATAAGACACACAGACATTTCCCCTCACTTTTGAGGGAGAAAAAAGTGCGTCTTATGGAGCGAAAAATACAGTAATTACATTAATTAGAAAGAGTCTAATACTTACTTGGCAAAAACAAACGAGCTTTGAAAGACTTCTTAATTTGTTGATACAGGAAAAAAAATGTATATATTATTTCTATATGGATACTGACATAACATCCAAGTGTATATAGGACATAAAATACACATATACACAACAAATACAATATAAAGATAAGACCAGAGTATACGATTACAGAAATTTCCATTATGGATTAGAAATCCTTGATCAAAATCACAGAGTATTAATATTAAGTATCCTTAACACATAAAGCACATAGAGTTTAAAGAGTTTTCATATATAGAAGAAAGTGTGTATAAAAAGATGCCCTTAAGTAAGTTATTTCCATTATCGATTAGAGACCTCTATTGCTTTATTAAAGTTTAATATAAGTGTTTCAGTTGCAATTTCAATTTCCTCCTCCTTGACACCCATGCAAAGATGCAGATTTGGCTGAGCCTGAACACCCCAGGCCGAGACTGCTGCTTCAGCAATATAGTATGATAGCTAGACAATTTATAATTCAGAAGTCGCAGCAGTTACTTATCTGAATGGCTGAGTAGCTAATAAGTAGTAGCAGTGAAGCAGAGTAATCAACGTTTTTGTGTTTGCATATATACATATGGATTTGAAGTCTACCGGCAAAAGGAATTCAATTTTAAGTGACATTAACTCATACTTGTAATAACAGGTGCTCTTTAAATAGACACTATAGTCACCAAAACAACTTTAGCTTAATGAAGCAGTTTGTGTATAGACCATGCCCCTGCAATATAACTGCTCAATTATTTGCCATTGAGGAGCTAAAACATTCTGTTCATGCAGCCTAGCCACACCTACCTGCATGTGACTTGAACAGCCTTCCTAAACACTTCCTGTAGAGTCCTCTAATGTTTACACTTCCTTTATTGTAAATTCTATTTGATTTAGGATTTCTTATCTCCTGCTTATCTGTTAACTTGCTAGACCCTGCAGGAGCCTCCTGTGTGTGATTAAAGTTCATTTTACAGAGCAGGCGGTAAAAACTTCTAAGGTAAATTACATCTGATTGAAAATGAAACCATTTTGCTTTCATGCAGGCTGTGTCAGTCACAGTCAGAAGAGGTGTGTCTAGGGCAGAATGAACAAAATTATCTCCTAATAGCAGAGAATGGAGCATGTCACTTATGTGACATGATCTCTACACCAAAACTGCTTCAAGGTAACGTTGTTTTGGTGACTTTAGTGTCTCTTTAAGATTTTTGCCAACATCTTTATTGTTTATTAATGTTTAAAATTAAGGGGAATCAATGAACTAAAGAAAAAAGAAAAAATATATATATATATATATATATATATATATCAATAAATCCCAAAATACACAATAAATGCTTTAGGGACATGAGTGATTTGTTTATTTTAACCTGGCATTACTAGCAATGCTGCCAAAATAATGCAATATAAGGAAACATATACATGGTTATTGACTAGTGAGAATTCAAAATAAATTTAAAGATTTACGATCCAGTAGCTGACCTGGAAGCATATCTGAATTAGAGACTTTCCAATTCGACTAGTTTGGCCTTAAATCTGAAAAAATGAACAAAGAATAAGACTGGAATACTGCATCCGGTTCTCAAATCCTATGAAAAACGTCACATTGTTAGTTTTATTTTAGATTCTGTTGTGACATTCTAAGTCATGTTTTGTTGCTATCGTACTTCATTAACATCGACCTTCTTTCAGACCCCGAAAACAGAGTCCGAATCACATGATAACCCTTTGTATAATTAAAACTTTAGCAAGCGATGAATAATGCAGAGAAATTCCCTTGATCCCGCTCACCGGCCTTATCTCTTACTATTGTTGCACGCTGGGCTAAATAAAACCATTTCAACACAAGGATCGCAGGTCTTGCCAGATTTTCCATTTTCTTGCTCTGAATAAAACATAACCTTGATCCTACAGCTGAATCAGGTCAGTGCTCAAATAACGTGAATTGAAAAAACACAATACAAAAACCAGCAGCATTTGCCGTCGGTAATCCGAAATGTACTTTACGTCAATTACTTTCCTTTAATAGACAAATATTTTTAGCCATTAGAGATAAAAGAATAATATTGAATAAGACAAGCTCAAGTTATTGTAGCATACAAGAGATGTGAAAATATACTTTTATTTTTCTCTTGTTATTTAGGTTTATCATTTGCATTCTTTTCATCGGGCTATCTAATTGTGCTATCTAGAGATTTCTTCTCTGAGGCCGTGGATTCATTAAAATGGGATTACCACACGACAACAGTTCATTGTTAGAGGTTATGTGCAAGGAGTTTTTAGGTGATTTTCCCTGAGGTTAATATGAAACCATTTATGAGCAGTCTGTCAAAAACTGAGGTTCTCCTAACTTCTTAAAGCAACTCTGTCACCAAAGAACATATAGTTGACCACGTCATAGAGATGGAATCTTTATGAAATATTCATATTGACTGCGGCATCTTATTAAAACTTCAAAGACGTTAAAATATATCACAAGATAGAGTAAGATTTACTTTGTCTCATGGTGAAGCCCGAAGCTGAGAAAACCTGACAAATGTGAAGCTTTCGCCATCACGTTTTGTCAGTTATCAGCATTAACTTGTTCATTACAAGACATGATCTAAGTATAACTTACTCACATGCTCGACCCCCAGCAGCAATGTCACCATTGGGGGTACTTGCAAAATATGTGGCGGTAAGAGAGACGCTTTAAACTTGGTCTGTTTGCAGCAGTTTAGTTAAAGGACCACTAAAGTCACCCAGACCACTTCATCCTAATGAGTCCTGTGATGTAAACGACGAAGTAAAACAAAGCCGTTTCATATTGCAGGGTTTAACACACCTATAGAGGCAGTCTTCCACACAGTCATTACAGGCACTTCCACTGCACTGAACAAGTAAAACAGTCAAGTGACATTGCAGCTCAAAGCATTGAATTCCCTGCTTCGTATTTGACTAGCAAAAGAATGAAACCCCTTTGATGCTGGAAAAAGGGAAGTAAAATGGCTTTATAAAAATGTTCATGGCTAACGGGAAGGGATCTGAGTCTTTCTAATCACATGCAGCGTGCAGAACGTCCATAGGAAAGCATTGAGACATGCTTTCCTATGGACTGTTTGAATGCGCACGTGGCTCGGGCCGCACATGCGCATTCTGCTCCACTCAGGAGTTGACGTCGTAGTAGGAGAGGTCACCAGCGCTGTGGGTGCCCGGCGCTGGATTAAAGTAAGTAGCTGAAGGGGTTTTAACCCCATCAGCCCAGCGGGAGGGGGGCCCTGAGGGTGGGGGGACCTAAGGGTTATACAAACGAGTTTGTTTCACTGATACTATAATGATCCTTTAAAATAAAAAGTTTAAATAATCTACTTTGCTTCTTAAAAAGATTAGCAAAAAATAAAATCTCAAAAGTGAGTGTCTTTTTACAAGCCGCATGGCTTAATTATAATAAGATCCAATAATGAAACTCGCAGTGTCAGGACTGGTAATTTATGGGAAACTGCGAAGGACTCAAAATACTTTGACACAGAATAAAACAGCAATTCCAGAGAGAGGATAAAAATGGCATAAAATGGTAACATGTCCTTTTAAATCCAAAGACATGGAATAGCTCAACTATATGTTGGCAACTTCAAAAACAAGAAGCAGGGGGATGTGTGAAATATTTCATACCTCCAAGACAGCAGTGTTAATTCAGGCTTATCGTTTGAAGATTAATGCAGCTTTTTGCATAAAATGTAAATTATGTTGATTAAGCAAAAAGATATTCCTGGGTTATTTAAAGTGAAAATTAAACAGATTCCGATTAAATGGCTAATGAAGGATGGAATCAGCATATGCGTATTAATTAAATGTGTTTGTGGCTATGCACTGGGAAATGGAAAATATTGATATGCACACTTAGTATGCATTCCAACATACATCGCATCTGGTTAAACCTGAATGTCTAATTTCATTTAGAAAAGAAAGCATAATTAATGGAGGGAGAGGGGGGATGTAACAAAGGTTAACTTACAAATAAGAACAGAAAAATATTTCCCGACTAGGGATGCAACAGTAGTCTATAATATTAAAAGGGACCAGGCTGCAGCTAACTGTCCAACACTCCTTTTAACTGCATTACAGAAAAAAAAAAAAATGATGACAGACTTGTCCTTTAGCTACAAATACAAAACCAGGGAGCGGAGAAACTAACCAGCTAATTGTGGTCCTACCAGAACACACACAGTGTGGGGGGTTCTTATGCTGCCCCATGACAAGAAAAAAAAGGACTTTTAAGCAGACACTATCATAGTGATGGTATGCGGGATCAAACAAGAGAAAGATGTTGGACATTCACAAAAGCAGGCAGTTACCACATGCCACAGTGAACACTACAGAGGAACTTCAGTGGTAGTTGGGAGTCCAGAGTATACTGGCCAAAAGCTAATGGGCTAATGGAAAATTCTCAAATGATTATTTTATTATTGTAGATTAATTAGCTTTTATAAAAACATATTGTCCAGTTATAAAAGTGTTTAACCCCTTAAGGACCAAACTTCTGGAATAAAAGGGAATCATGACATGTCACACGTCATGTGTCCTTAAGGGGTTAAAGGGACACTATAGTCACCAGAACAACTACAGCTTATTGAATTTGTTCTGGTGAGTAGAATCCTTACCTTCAGGCTTTTTGCTGTAAACATTGTCTTTTCAGAGAAAATGCAGTGTTTACATTACAGCCTAGTGATAACTTCACTGGCCACTCCTCAGATGGCTGTTAGAGATCCTCCCTTGGTCATTGCTGCCTAAAATGCATCCAACATTCAGTGTCTCCTCCCTCTGCATGCAGACACTGAACTTTCCTCAAAGAGATTCATTGATTCAATTCATCTCTATGAGGAGATGCTGATTGGCCAGGGCTGTGTTTGAATTGTGCTGGCTCTGCCCCTGATCTGCCTCTTTGTCCTTCTCAGCCAATCCTATGGGGAAGCATTGTGATTGGGTCAGGCTACCACTTCTGATGTCAGCAGTCTGCTTGTTTTATTGAGGCAAACAGCATGCAGAGTTACAGCTTCAGGTTTGAATACAGTAAGATTTTTACTATATTAATGGAGGTATGAGGGGCCCGGGGGGCTAGATGGTGGTTTTAAACACTTGGGTCAGGAATACAGGTTTGTGTTCCTGACCCTATTGTGATCCTTTAGGAAAATATGCATATCTGATAAAGTAAATAACACTCACGATCCATAAAGCTTGCTGAAAAGCTTTGTGTGTGAAGAGTGTGTCCTCTATTTTGCCAGAAGTGCAGATTTTAATAGAAATTTACATTTTATAAATTAACCCGGTTACACCCCTTTGGCTTTCAAGCAGACAACAGGTCCTGTTACTTCCTGGTTTGGTTAGCTCAGTGTAGATAAACTCAAGAGGCAGCAATTGCCCAGAGCACCTGCCTTGCAAAGACGTCTCATTGAGCCGCATTGGGAAGTCTGATTGGACAGCCACAAAAAGTCTGGGCGGGGCTATAAGGGGAGGGATAGCAAAGGCAGAACTGTAACTTTTGCAGGCTGTTTCTATACATATATCTCAATGAGAAATTCATAATTAACCCCTTCAGGACGGAGTCAATAGTACACGTTCTGATCAAAACAAAATGTAAACAAAAACTGGAATTTGCGCTATATGTCTGTTCACCCATAGTTCATCTCTTTCATATTATATGCACCCACACTTATTATATATCATTTTGTTCAGGAGAA
This sequence comes from Pelobates cultripes, assembly GCA_933207985.1. Taxonomy (NCBI): domain Eukaryota; kingdom Metazoa; phylum Chordata; class Amphibia; order Anura; family Pelobatidae; genus Pelobates; species Pelobates cultripes. Next base: position 87,377,164 of record OW240922.1, read on the forward strand.
ACAGGGCTTTCATTTCAAATCAAATATTTATATATGAAAATTTATTATGAATAAAATAAAAACTGAGAAATTAAAAAAAAAAAAAAAATTTAAATTTGTAGTTCTGCCTCACATTTTAGCTGTAAATGTCTTAATACTGTCAACTTTTACTGCAAAAAAAGCACATATTTGGATTCAGGAAAGTCTCACGAGTACAACAGTAGCCACCATTAACAATTGTTTCAGTGTTTTGGAAAGGTAAAGGGTCAAATATAGCACATTCCATTTTTCAGTTTTGTCACATTGAAATTTGCCAGATTAGTAATGTTACCTTTGAGACCGGGTGGTAGCCCAGGAATGAGATTTACCCTAATGATAGCATATCATTTGCAAAAGTAGACTACCCAAGGTATTGCAAGTGGGGTATGGCCAGTCTTTTGTAGTAGCCACTTAGTCACAAACACTAGCCAAAGTTAGCGTTCATATTTGTGTTTGTGTGGAAAAAGCGAAAAACAAATATTTGGCCAGTGTTTGTAACTAATTGGCTACTAAAAATGACTGGACATATCCTGTTTGCAATACCATACGGTCTCAAAAGGCAACATAACCAATCTGGCAAATTTCAATGTGAAAAAATTAAATGCAAGCCTTATTATTTGACTCTCTAACTTTCCAAAACACCATAAAACCTGTACATGGGGGTACTGTTTTACTCAGGAGACTTCGCTGAACACAAATATTAGTGTTTCAAAATGGTAACTTGTATTACAACAATAATATAGTCAGTAAAAGTGCCGTTCATGTGTGAAAAATGCAAAAAACGTCAATTTTACTAAAAATATTGTTGTAATACAAGTTACCATTTTGAAACACTAATATTTGTGTTCAGCGAGGTCTTCCGAGTAAAACAGAACCCCCCATGTACAGGTTTTATGGTGTCCTGGAAAGTTACAGGGTTAAATATAGTGCTTGCAATTCAAATTCTCTGCACTTTTTGCATGGGTTGTCAGGCATGTCAATCAAATTTTAACTAATTAAATCACATAATTATGTTAAAATATTACTTAAAAATACACGTAGAATTTTTATATACATATATGTATTTAAAGTCTATGTGTACATATATATATATATGTATACACACAGATAAATATATATATATATATATATACATATTTGTATTTTATATTATATATATATATATATATATTCATTCTAAGTGTATTTTATTATTAATATATATATATTAATAACAAAATACAGTTAGAATGAAATTACATATATATAATTTATTTTAAAAAATGGTTTAATATATTTATTTTATTATTTTATTGTAATTATACGTGTATATATAAATATAAAATATATATATAGATGTATTATAGTATATGTATATATCATATATATGTAACGTCATTCTAAGTGTATTTTAATACTAATATATGTACTTATATTAATATTAAAATACATTACGTATGACGTTACATATAAGATATATATATATATATATATATATAAAAACAACAACATTTAATTTATTTTAACATGTTTAACAATATTTTTTTTTACTACTTCCCACCAGCAGGGGGACTGTATGCCCCTGCTGGCAGATCCACAGCCAGCTATAGGGGGCCATGTGATCACATGGCCCCCGGGGACCTCATTTGCCGGTGGAGGGCTGCCTGGGCTGTCAGGCAGCCCTCCAGAAGAGGATCGTAAGTACCTCCGATCTCCTGGGGGCTTCAGCCGTTACAGCGTTCTATGCCGCCGCAACAGCTTTAAAGCCCATTGAATGTGGGACGGCATAGAACGCCGTAACGGCGTTAAGGGGTTAAATGCATGCATATTTTCATTTGCGGTACATCTACAAACAGTGATTTTTATATATTTTGTATTTTGGTAGTGGAGTATCCCTTTAAGTGAAAAGCTTTTCACATAAAGCACTTTATTTCAATAGTGGTTTTATCCACTTTGTATGCATATAGTCTTGAACGTTCAAAGTTGTGCTCACTGTAAGCCTGGAGGGTCCATGTCACACTCACCAGGGATGAGTTACTGCTCCCCCCCGGCTGACTTTTCACTCGCCAATGGATAGTGAAAGTTTTGAGCTCTGATGCAGAGAACTACTGGTATCATTGACAATAATTTGACAGCTCAGAATTATATGTATATATTGTGCTAGTCAGCTGGGTAAGCTGAATTAACCACGCAGTAAAACAGACACACATGGATTTACCCGCTCACGTACACACACATCTAGCCAATGAATCACACACAAAAACTTAAACGACTACTCAAGGCACCTGCACAACTTGGTCCTGTATGTGTTACCATTCAAGTTATAACATTGTCATTTTGCAGAGATGGCTTGTGGCTATCATACTGTGCTGTCAAGTGACATTGCTATAAGATCAAAACTAGCTCATACAGTGAGGAAACAATAAACATCCGAAAACACCCAGTAAAGTATAAAATCGAATACCTTCATCTTCTTCACTGAAAATGTCAGCTAGGACTGTACAGGAAGGGAAAGGCACAACCACAATGATGCTTCCATGTTTTGTGCCTCAGTGACACACCTTATCACCACATGCCATTGAATTCAATGCTTTCCTAAGAGAAGCATTGGGTCACGCACATCTCTCTTCAAACGTGCAGTCCTCTCTATGAGGAGCGTTGGGCTAGACCATCCCAAGAGGAAGCCAGGCTGCCTTGAATACGTTGTGAGATGCCAACAGCACCATGGGAGTCTCGGTGCTGGCGAAAGATAAGTAAAAAGCTTTTTCTTTTAATATCTTTAATCGAAAATAGGGGTAAAGGGGGACGCTGAACATAACTTGGAAAAAGCAGTATAGGGTTTCTTTAAACACATGCACTACCACACTCATCTCAGATACAGCATTCTGTCTACAGTGCTATGGAGTACAGAACAGGCTGTTTCTGTGAGCTGCAATAGCAGAGAAAGCTTGTGGGAGCCTATAGCTATCATAAGCAGCATTCAGAGCCACCGACGTAGGAGGAAGTAATAGGGCATCACGGTCCCCTTGTGCAGTAGAGCAAGGTAATCCCAGAAGTTCTAAACTCCCCTGGGTGGCAGCAAGATGAATCCTCAGCACAGTTGGTGACCTGGATGTGTCAATGCCTGGTATAGATTGAGTGCATACCTGCAGCCAATTGCAATTCATTAGAATGACAAATTCCTTTTCATTTTCCAATAAGAGCTTCTCAAATCTGGACAAATACTACAAATGTGCAGTAATGCACGAGAAAGGAACAAAGATTCAATTAAGTATGATTTAGGATATCTAGCAAACATTGTAATGCATTCAGAAAGGTGTACCTTGGCTGCCTGTTGTAGTTTCACCATTCTACACTGTGATGATCAAACGTAGGCAGGTACTGCAAAAGTTTCACTTCCAATATAGCTAGAAAAGGCCTTTTACGCATACTTAATTGAAAAATATAGTGGCCCACATAGAAAATTAAAAGCAAAGATAAAACATTAAATTTCACTTAACACGGCATTGCAGGAATCAAGGCACACAGAGATGGGAAACTACAATCTCTATGCTGTAAAACTATATAATAATGCAAGAAAAAAAAAAACTGTAGACAAGACTGAATTGGTTATTAAGCTAGAAATTATTCCAGGCGACTGTGACATGTTTTCTTTTAGAATACCGTACTTATAGTCCCTTATCCATTGAAGAACAAACTATTTGAGCTGTTCTCAGTGTTCTTATAAACTCTTTAAAACCCGTCCTGTTACTTGTAGACCACTTGCCTTGCAAAGACAACTCATTGAGCTGCATTGGGAAGTCTATGATTGGACAGCCACAGACAGTCTGGGCGGGGTTACAAGAGGAGGGCTTGCAAAGGCTGTAGACAAGAGATCTGCAGCTCTTGCAAGTTACTTTTCTGTATCTCTACAAAGGGAAACAAATGCACAATTAAATGCAAGCATGTTTTAATTGAAATATATATATACACGACAGCAAAATCATCATATAAAGATGCATATATGCATTTTCATATATGCATCTTTATATGATGATTTTGCCGTCGTCCTCTAATTGGTTAATATATTGTATACAAACTTAGTGTAAGTAAGCATCAGCAGTTATCTTTAAAAATTTGATTTATATGTCCTGATGCAGGATACAATAGTAACACTAATTAATTTTTTGAAGGTACATAATTGTTTGAAGGTATACAATTTTTGAGTGACAGAGGAGCAAAAGAAAAAAAGCTTTGAATAATTTTTTGATTGCTTATTTCATTGTTATATGCATTTAGTCATTGGGATTACTTGAATATGTAATTTGCACTGGGTCACTATATATCTATATAAGCACTTTGGCACTTTGTCTCTTGCATGTTTATAGCACTTTAAGCAAAGATTTAATATTGCACCAGCACTTTCTAAGACCCATTAGCACTTTATTTCTTTTTCTTTATACATATAGTCCACATTTAAAACTTATCCTATGCCAGCTACTACTGTTCCTAACTATTGTGTCACTTATGGCATGATTATTAAATATGGATCACTATTTTGGCATGTTTGTTTCACATATTTAAGATTGCAATATTTCATTGTTTACATTTAGCCGCGTTACCATGGTAACGACGGCGCTGTACGCATGACGTCACGCTGGGGGGCGGAGTTTTCCCCGCACACTTCCGGTCTGGACGCCGGTCTTAGCACGGAGCACCTGGGGTGAGTCTATTTGTAATTTATTGTATCTTATATATTGTCTAATTGTTTGTAGGGGAGAGGGGGAGGGGGGAGGGGGGAGGGGGGAGGGATATATATATATATATATATATATATATATATATATATATATATATATATATATATAAGCACTACCAAGCCTCACTAAGCAAACCAGTAACCAACCTCATGCTGAAGAGTTGCATTAACAACGAAACAGCTGTCCATGAGTGGTTCACTGGTTTTGCATCTTATCCTAAATTGTGTTCCAAGCAGTTGTATACTGCAAACACAATCCATGTTTAAAATGGAATGAGGCAAAAATGTGATTCTTTGTTAAACTAATTTGCATATGCCCACCCAGAATCCTTTGCGGTTGTAACATCACTGCTGATTTGGGATTTCTGTGGGAAAAGCAAGTCTTATGGCATGACTGGTGTGCAGATTTTTGTTTAGCATTGTATTAACTATCCACATACTTCAGGTGGAAGGGGTTTTCAATCACAATTTTTCCCCACCATAATCTATTTGGATCTTGCTTAACTAATAAATAGATATATATGTTGTATTTAATTATATTTGTATTTGATATCGTTTTATATTTCATGTTATGTTTATGGTATTTAGTTATCCATATTATTTCACTTCATTTTTTTTTTTTTTTATTAGTTATATATTGTTTTTTGTTTTATATTTATTATTTATCTCGGGATTACTACCCTTTTTTACTCCTGCTTCCCCTGTTCTTGGGGATGTTTTCTTCATGTGGCGGTTTTAGGGGGTTCCTGTCTGTTTGTTCCCTCCTCCCCCCCTCACTCCCTAGCGCCAATCTATTAGTCCTCCCTGCGGGCTACGGGCACTCCGCTCGGGGAGTCAGGAGACTAGCCGCTTGGCTGCCTCCTCTGACTCCCCGTGCTCTATTGTGAGTCTGCCAGCGCCCGGGGTTTCTCACGGTTGGACGTGAGTAACCGGCGATCGGGTCCGCTCACACAAGTGGCCGCCTCGCCACGGCCGATTTCTTCATAGAGCCACGTGCATCCGACCGGCTACAGAAGGGGCGCCTGCTCACGGCCCCTCCTCCTTCAACGGTGGTCGGATCTCGGCTATTGTTGCCCTGCTGGGATTCTCCGGCTCATCTCTACATATTTCCGTAGTTTTACCTACAGATATGACTGATCACTGTTTACTGTGGTTTGTATGACAGTGCATATCTCACAACTTGCTGTGAGTGTTATGACAGTTTTTATAACGGATTACTGAGTTCCCATGACAGTGTATTTGTCACAGCTTGCTGTGAGGTTTTTTTAGGACAGTCTATATCACAGATCCTGAGCTTCAATGACAATGTATATATCACAGCTTGCTGTGAGTGTTATAGCAGTATATATCACAGATTACTGTGAATTTTAATGACAATGTATATATCACAGATTCTGTGTGCTTTAGGGCAGTATGGATCACAGATTCTGTGTGCTTTAGGGCAGTATGGATCACAGATTCTGTGTGCTTTAGGGCAGTATGGATCACAGATTCTGTGTGCTTTAGGGCAGTATGGATCACAGATTCTGTATGCTTTAGGGCAGTATGGATCACAGATTCTGTGTGCTTTAGGGCAGTATGGATCACAGATTCTGTGTGCTTTAGGGCAGTATGGATCACAGATTCTGTGTGCTTTAGGGCAGTATGGATCACAGATTCTGTGTGCTTTACGGCAGTATGGATCACAGATTCTGTGTGCTTTACGGCAGTATGGATCACAGATTCTGTGTGCTTTACGGCAGTATGGATCACAGATTCTGTGTGCTTTACGGCAGTAAGGATCACAGATTCTGTGTGCTTTACGGCAGTATGGATCACAGATTCTGTGTGCTTTACGGCAGTATGGATCACAGATTCTGTGTGCTTTACGGCAGTATGGATCACAGATTCTGTGTGCTTTATGGCAGTATGGATCACAGATTCTGTGTGCTTTATGGCAGTGTATATCACAGATTCCTGGGAGTTTACTGGCAGTGTATATCACAGATTCCTGGGAGTTTACTGGCAGTGTATATCTCTATCTGGGAGTTACATGTATATACGAATCTCAGTGCACAGGCTCTGTACAGGGTGTATACAGAGCCGGTTTGCTAGTTAACTCTAGGATGGATGTGCTTCACAGTATATATTTTGTCTGGCCCAGCTATGGAGTCCCAGATAAGACTACTCTGGTATGATTTCACTGTCCATGGCAGATATTTAAAGCCAGCAGACCTGGCCCTGGCTCAAACTGGTATGGGAGACCAGTCTATGCTGATATTCTATTTTATCAGGTTCTATGGGGAGACATTGAGTTGGCTATGGTTTAGCCCTACTCCTGAAAGAGACCATTGGTACAATACCCTTCAGGTGGTATGATGATCTATGATTAAAAGGACCACTCTAGGCACCCAGCCCACTTCAGCTTAATGAAGTGGTCTGGGTGCCTGGTCCAGCTAGGGTTAACCCATTTTTTTCATAAACATAGCAGTTTCAGAGAAACTGCTATGTTTGTGAACGGGTTAAGTCTTCCCCTATTTCCTCTAGTGGCTGTCTCACTGACAGCCGCTAGAGGCGCTTGCGTGCTTCTCACTGTGATTTTCACAGAGAGCACGCAAGCGTCCATAGGAAAGCATTATGAATGCTTTCCTATGTGACCGGCTGAATGCGCGCGCAAAAGGTAAGTTTTAACCCCTTTTCCATTTCCAGAGCCGGGCGGGACTGGGGGCACTATAGTGCACTATAGTGCCAGGAAAACGAGTGTGTTTTCCTGGCACTATAGTGGTCCTTTAAGAGAAGAATTCTCAAACAGATCTGTATGTACATGTGCATACCAATTCACTGTTTAAGGAAGATATCTGTCAGTATATCTTGATTTTATGGACACTATAAATCACTGGAACAACTTCAACTTATGTCCAATACAGCTGGAATACCACTATTTTGCCTGCTGGGCATTTAAGGACTGCCAGTCCCGGTTCAGGTTATTCACACTGTATTACGCTGTATAAAAAGGTTGGTGTCTAGGGATCCTAGGTCTCAAGATACCCTGAGGATTTATAGATATTTAGGGGACTCTGCCCAAACTCAAGGGTCCCCATTACTCATTTTATGAGCAACCCAGGATTGGCCTGCTATGTCTGTGCCCTTCTGACTGGCCTACTCTATCTGTGCCCTTTGTTCGGTTTGAGCGATCTGGGTCCAAAACCCCCTTTTGGCAGCAGGCCTGGAAGGATATCACGGAGAAAAGTCCAGTAACCACTATTGACATGGAGATAGATGGGTGTCCAGGCAAGCACTGCTGCCTTACTATCCAAGAGGACACCAGTATACGGGCACCTCAATATGACTGGAAGGGTGAAGGCCCTAAACCTCATGCCCTGAGGGGCAAGGATTTTTATGAGGATCCCCGGGCGCACCACCACAGCTTACACCGACCTGGGGGAGGCACATCTCCAAAGAGAATTTCGCACAAGCAGGGACCAGTGCTCAGACGCCAACAGGGAAGAACGGTGGCCTTGCCTTCAGCAACTAGCCATTTAGCTACCTTCCCGGTATCCATCTTAGGTATTGGTAGTTAGTTCTACGTCATGTTTAGCTCCTGCATTTTCCGTTTTCTACATTATTATTTTTCGTTTTCTTGATTGTCGAGACTTCCAATTGTCCTATCGCTCGGGTCGTCGAGAGGCCTGACCTGACCTCCTCCGACCTCTAGGGCTCTCGTGGATTGTGGAGAACGTCTCCAGCTTTCCTCGGGCTACCGACGGTCATCCTGGACCCCGTGCGCACGGGATCCGGGCGGTCAGTTGGTAGTTTCCATCATTGTTTCCGAAGGTTGCATTTTCTCACCATCCCTTTCTGTTATTAAGGATGGACACGGCCCAAGGTTGTATACTATTCCATCTGCCATCGGTTTGGTTTATTATCAGTTGATTCCATCTCAGGTGAGCGAGTCAGAGAGGTCTCGTGGTCAGAGAGAGACCCACCTCCGGATCTCAGTCTTATGCTTATATTAGTAAATGGTGCACCCCTACAGTTGGTCACCCTGAGTCTCTAAGGGACTCTAGTCTGGATTACAGGAGGGTGCGGCCCATCACCTCGATCCGAGAATGATATTTATTTTCACGAACAGAGAGCGAACCCCTCTCATATACGGGACTGGACGCTGATTTGTTATTAGAGGGCGCGGCCCTCCCTTAATTTAATTAGATCTAACGACCGTGCTACCGATTTCGTTATAGAGGGCTGCCTGTTCAGGCAGGATATACATATTTCGACTGTATCCCTCTTTCACCTCCTGTAATGGATCTGCTGGATCCAGACCACTGTGCAACACACACGAGAAATACTCACAGAGGTATAACTGGGGGAGACTCCCGCTTATTTGCACACACTCCTGGAGACGATACGGCTAACGGATGGGCCTCAGGTAATACAAGTGTGCAGGTTTTGGTATATTCTGCGCTTTATAAAAACAGACAATTGCATTCTGTTTTAGATATCCTGACCTTTGCGAACTAACTGCACAGACAGTTTTTTCCATATCAAGATGACATGAGATACTGAGATCTTCATGGAGCAAACGGACGCTGCCTTGCTCGGGTAACAAGACTAGGGAAGGCCCCTACCCGGTCTGCAGATACACTGTACACATGGTAAGACCGGGAACCCCGTTGACTTGAGGTCCCTGGTCATTACAATCCTGGGATAAGATGGCAGTACTGCCCCTAATCCTCTGAAAACATACCTGGAGAACATGGTTCGGAGATGGAAGGCCCTCTGTTTATACTCTATTTTCCTCACAGGAGCCGCCTTGGCTTGGGGTTCTCGCTAACCCACCTTTTCAACTACCCTCAAGGAGATCTACGAGACTCTACGGGGGAACCCGGGTGCCCCGACTCCTACGCGGACAAGGTTGAAGCTACACTCGTTTCGTTTTATCGGCTCTGGAGTCACCTGTCGTGAGCGAAGGGAATTTACGCCTTGCTTGCGTATTGGAGACCGCTTTGTGTTCGCGGGACTCCAAACTAAGGAGGGAGGTATTCCTCTATAAGGGGACTTTGACTTCGGTTATCGAACGCACATTCCTGGGTCCCTTGACTTAGGGCCTACTTTGGGAGACACGTGCCCAAACAGTCAGGGGTCTCACCATATTATACCCTATCTTGTAGGTGGTGTGTAGACCAGGAACCCCTACACAAATTTTGACAGGTCAGGCATGGAACAGGTTCATACTACAGGTAATCTGATTATTTCACTCTCTCACTACAGCACATGAGGACTCTGTTAGACAGGTTTCAATCACCGTTGGATCCGTACATCTTAATCACTCTTAGACGATGACATATCTGGATGGAAATCTCAACTCCGGTTTACGTTATCCGTTCCTTTGAATATTTCCGGGACTCACTATTCCCAGGATAGTCGGCCACTGTTCCACCACGCAAGCGGAGTTTGGGACCCTGATGGGGCGCCCCTTTGGAGTCCTTTCTCTACCGCAGCCGAGGATTACACAGTCCATTGGGAATCACTTAGGATACGGCTAGTTTGACCACACTCTTGCCTACATAATTAGTCGGATGAGACATGAGGGAACGGAAGATCCTACTCTGTTCTATTATGGAATTGGTGGTGGACTTAAGCGCATTCCTTGAGATGGGAGATCTACCTGCAAGGCCACGTCATCGGGTGACCCTGGCACGATCGGAGGAGCCACCTTACACATCAAGAGTTGAGACATGGAGGCAGTTTCTTCTCGCGTCCCTAAATCCGCAAATGACCTTCGACATTTTACAACTACAGGTAAATGACTATTAGGTCAACTTGGCAGCTCATGGACCGGCTGCTAGAAAAAAGGTCGCAACTCCACGTACAATGGATCTATCAGTGGATGGTGTTTTTTCCGTATTTGGGAAGCTTCGTCAGCTGGCATCTTTATCGATCCGACTACTATCAGTTATCGCAGTTGTAGAGTCCATTTAGGATTACGCTGATATCTCCCGGAATAGGTACCAGCGACACAAACAGCGTTGGATTTATTGACTAAGCGTTAAAACAGCAAATACGAAGCCTCCTGTCATGTTATAAAATTGTAGATTATAGGTACACTAAAGCTAGCATAATCTTAATTTTATTAATAACAGGAGGAGAGTATTTCCCACCCGTTCTTATCCCTCCCTTGTTTAAATTTTATAGTTTGGATTAATCAGGTATGTATGCAACTCTGCTTGTTGTCTCTGCTACCTGTCGCCTGTTCTTATGTCTGTTTTTCATAAGTAGGGTTGGGATATCTACAGATTAAGGTAATGTTGGTTGCTACATTGGGTACCTACATGTTTATTCGGAGTACATTTCATTGGCTAATCAACCTGTTAGATTCTGTTTTTCTCTCGTTTGTTTACAGTCCATCAACGCTATCTGGTTTGGCTGTTCTTCTCGGATGGTGGACATTGTTGTATTCATCGTATCTAGGACTTCGTTTCTTCCCCATTATGTTTTCTGCCTTTTGTACTGTTTTTTTCACAGCTTGCAAGAGGAAATGATGCATGGGGATGGGAGTTTTATAGTAACTAACTTTTTTCTGATTGGTTGTTTTCTGTGATTGTGTGGAGTTCTAGTAAAGAGAGACTTAAGCAAATACTTGCCTTCTGTCATTAATAAAATTATTATAGGTACACTAAAGTTAGCATAATCTACAATTGCTGACAAATGTCTAAATTAGAGAGAGAAAAAGGCATAAGGCTATCCTACCTATAAGATAAGGCCAGGGACTAATGAAAGTATTTAGAAAATTGGGCAGACTAGATGGGCCGAATGGTTCTTATCTGCCGTCACATTCTATGTTTCTATGTAAAAATCCAAACTAGATCAAACCTGACCATTCCTGCATAAGTGTTAAGGTTATGGCACGCGAGTTTAATGACTCTTCGGTGCATACGTTTAGAGATTTTACAGAATAGGAAATCACTGCCTGAAATAACATGAATAAACAAGAGAGGAATGCTGAACTTCCAGATTTAGAACAATAGTTAGATCAATAACTTCTTCCTGTGTATTGGTTGTATGTCTACACGGATCAGACAACATTAAAGCCACTGACAGGTTAACAATTATATAGTTACAATTTCACCTATCAAGGGGTGCGATACATTAGGCAGCAAGTGATTATAAATTCTTGAATTGCGTGTTGAAAGCAGGAAAATTGGCAAGCACAAAGATCTGAGTGACTTTGACCCAGCTGTCTAGCCTTCAATATTTAGTCCTGGTTAAAGCAGCTCCAAAACGGCAAGTTTTGTAGGGTGTTCCCGGTATGCAATAGTACCTTCCAAAAGTGGTGCAAGCAAGGACAATCTGAACAGCCGCCAGCATCATAGGCATCCAAGGTTCATTGATACACATTCCTTTTAGATCAGGTTGATGGGGCAGGGTGTGTGCACATGGTTTAGGAGATGGCAGGCCATCAGTGCCCATGTTATGCTCTGGGCAATGTTCTGATGGGAAACATTGGATCCTGGCATTCATATGGATTTTACTTTGAAACGTATCACCTACCCAGAGATTGTTGCAGACCACATATACCCCTTTATGGAAATGGTGTTCCCTGATGGCAGTGGCCTGTTTCAGCAGGATAATGCACCCTGCCACACTGCAACATTTGTTCATTAATGGTTTGAGGAACATGACAAAGAGTTCAAAGTGTTACACTGGCCTCCAAATTCCAAACATCTCAATCCGATTGAGCGTCTGTGGGATGTGCTGAAACAACAAATCCTATCCATGGAGTCCCCACCTCGCAACTTTCAGGATTTAGAGGATCTACAGCTAATGTTTTGGTGCCAGATACCACAGGACATGTTCAGAGGTGTAGTGGAGTCTCTGCCTCGATGCATCACAGTTGTTATGGCAGCATAAGGGGGACCTACACCAGGGGTGCCCAATAGGTAGATCCCCAGATGATGTACAACTGCAACTCCAATGATGCTTTGCATTCCTCTAGAATGCCTTTAGAATGACAAAGCATCATGGAAGTTGTTTTAAAACATCTGGGGATCTACCTTTTGGGCACCCCTGACCTACACAATATTAGGCAGTTGGTTTTATTGTTGTGGCTTATCAGTGTTTTTGTGTTTATATTCAGGAGCTAGCAAGCTACCCATTCTGAGTGTGCTTGGTGCTCTGTAGCAGACATCACAGTGTGGAACTAAAAGGCAGCACAAGTTCAAAATGCGTACAGCCATTAGTAGAGGGCAGATGAAGAGCGAGCACTGGGCAAGAAATATAATAACAAGGCAGTACAGGAAGCATAGATTATTTTACATGATAGAAGAGGTCCCTGAACCACACAGTGTAAAGCCATTGTGAGTTTTTTTTTTTGTTTTTTTTAAAGACAAAAAATGTTTTGACAGTGTTGATACATGAAAAGATACATATGACAAAGTAACTATTTGTCTGGTGTAATTGCCGATCTTTGAAACGACGAGAACATAGGTCATCTCTGTGCCTGTAGCACGTTAACGCATTATTTCTATGAAATAATTCGACAATCACATGGAATCTTGCACAGAACCCACTTTGTACTCTTGAGCATGGTCAAGTACAGTACGGACATTTTGCCCCAGCAGATAGTGGACAGAAGCTGAAGGAGTATGGTGGTAAGAAGATGGTAGCGCTGGGTAGGGACAGCTTAAGGGGAGTAGAGCTCCATTACTGCACCTCCCTCACTCACCTCCACACCAGCAGATATGTCACTGTGTGGGGGTTCAGGGCAACAATGCAAAACACCCCAAACATTGACGCCCTAAGTTCTAAACAGCAATAGGCTTAAGAGAAAGTGTTGTATTAAATCATGCATTTCATAACGACTGCCAGTCATAGCAAGATTTCCAGAAGTACTAGAACAGCATTTAGATTTCACCTGAAGGATCAATTTACATTGCTGGCTGCCTGACAGCTCCCCTGGCAAGGACTGTTTCTATGCGGCTCAGTAGCAGCTGCGGCAAGCTCCTTACCAAAACTTTTAAAGGTCAGATCCGGGTTTAATAACTTTTGTTGCACACTGTTTGATGACGGGGCTGTAAGAATTAAAAGTGAGCTTATGTTTGATTATATAAATGCTTGCAATGTTTTTTCTTTTATTGAGGCATTTGCATGACAATACAGCGAGACTATAGTAAAACGATTACAAGGCAACCAACCGTGTGTAGCACAAAATCATGTAACAGAAAAACAAACCTCATTTTACAATAGAGAAATAGAGGGAAAATATTATTATGGCGTAGTACGTTGTAGAAAATAGGGACAGATTTCAATGTGGTGTCATACCGAAATAAGCCCACTCATTCAAAAATTAGAAGAAAAAAAATTCACGAACAACAAAACAGGAATAATCAGTGCATTATATGAACGGTCTAGCAACGTGTCTAAAGTGCAAGAGCTAAATAACTACAACCAAAAAATGTCACTATTAACGTGCACTATGAGAGGGAGTATGAGGCATAAATGTTAGGTGGTAGGCTTTTATGGGTTCCAACTCTACTAGCCTTAAATAAGAGAAAGTAAAACAATTGTTGAGAGTTGGAATGTTAAAATACAAGAAAAAATAACCACTGGATAGCACGATTACACCTCAGCATATGAGAACATACAGAAAATAATAGGATTCAGGCCTTTTTAACTATAGCCTGTCAAAGAACAATAATTCAGAATAAACATTGCAGTTAGATGATCTGTGGCCTATTTATGAGATTTCTCAGCTGATGCATGTGGATGGGGCTACTGACAATAAGAAGCCCGAGTTCGCCTAACTATGAATGAGCACCCCATCAGCCCTCAAGCGCCAAAGCGATACTGCACTATGCTCTCATGGATCCTACGATTTCCAAATCAGGATCTCTGGACCTTCCCAACGCACAAGCTCTGTGTTGCGGATTGGGATTATTCAGAGTTGTGCGCGTAGATTTGGCCCTCTCCGGAGCACTTCGTAAGGAAGTAAAAGCGAGACGCAAAGTTTGCGATGCGAAGATGATATGCCGGCCGCAGTTACCGTACTTGTCTCTTCGCCGTCTGTGCTTTGACATGCAGGTATAGTATGCACTCCTCTGCTATTGAGCTTAAAGGACCACTATAGTGCCCTGAGGGTGCCCCCACCCTCAGGGACCCCCTCCCGCACGGCTCTGGAAAGGGGAAAGGGGTTTAAAACTGGGCGGGGAGCTCTCCTCCTTCGATCCTCCTCCTGGGCTGAATGCGCACGCGCGGCAAGAGCTGCGCGCGCATTCAGCCGGTCGCATAGGAAAGCATTTACAATGCTTTCCTATGGACGCTGTCGTGCTCTCACTGTGAAAATCACAGTGAGAAGCACGCAAGCGCCTCTAGTGGCTGTCAATGAGACAGCCACTAGAGGATCAGGGGGAAGGCTTAACCCATTAATAAACATAGCAGTTTCTCTGAAACTGCTATGTTTATTAAAAAATGGGTTAACCCTAGCTGGACCTGGCACCCAGACCACTTCATTAAGCTGAAGTGGTCTGGGTGCCTAGAGTGGTCCTTTAAGCCAGAATTGTGAGCACAAACAATCAAAAGCTTGTGTAAGCAAATCCACACAGGCGGGCAACTGTAAGTTAATATGTGCCATAATCCCCAATTCCCTACCTCCATTTCCCTTATTAAAGCCTGTATTCCTAATGATATGGTATCCTAGTCCAAAATTAGATGAGTGATCCCCCAACCCACTTTTCACTAAAATGTGTATTACAAATGGATTTTATTCCCCTTTTCCATTGCTCAGACTCCTGCAGCACTGCTGACCTCTCTGCCTTCTAAGACATAGTTTTGGAGAGTTTTGCATGTGAACTAGAGTGATTTATTGTAGTTTCAATAAAGTATATATTTAAAGAAACACTCCAAGCCCAGTAACAGAGTGCCTTGGCAAACTCCCATTGTGAGTAGCCAAGCGGTTTGTGAATGGCCCGACAACTAACTTGGGGTTCACCAGGTGCCCCCTCCTCTAGAAGCTTCTGCAAGAAGCTTCTTTTTAGCTCCACACAGCTCACTGGCTAAATGCGTCAGCCATGCAATCTCCGACAATGGCCACCGCCACGCTAGCTCAGTGCAGAGAGCTTCCGGTAAAATATGCAGGAATAGGCCAACTGAGCACTGCTATAAAAAGGGCATAAAACTGGTTCCGTGGAAATTCTCTGAAAAGCTCTATATAGGTGTGGAGTAAAAGTTTTCCCTTAAAGTCTTTTAAAAGTTCTGCGCTCAGAGCTTAATACATCACAGATCAATGGCACACTTTCTAATGACACTTCTTTATAAATCACGTTTACAGCACCAGTGAGAGCTATAATGTCTCAAATAACACACAAGAAGCACAGCTACAGCGTAAACCCACAACCCAAGGGATACATTTGTTCCACTACGTCAGCATTTTCTAGGCAGAAACTAATGAAACTGATAAAAGCCCTCAAGCCTGATTTGCAGTAAAGTGTGACAGGGTACAATTTAGACGTAATAAACAATATACTTTAAGACAGAGTTTTAAATTATCCAGATTACTAATTTCTCTGTAACGTGCAATTATATGGCATTGCAGGCACATTAAAATCAGCCAGACCATGACAAGTACCATGTGTTGGTAACTAAAGGGTTAATAGTAATAGACCTCTAGCTAACTTGTCACATTTCCCCAAACTATGCACATATGACACCCTTAAAACTTCACTCCCCACCTCAAACTACATTTAAAGGAACAATAACGTTAGAAACACAAACCCGTAGAGTGCCCTAGTCCCTAATCATCCATCATACTATGCAAGCCTTAAAGGGAAAATCTAAGCACCATAACTACTACACTTCCTTTCTCCCGTCAAACCATTTTTTAATTTCTTTTTTTATTTGTATTTTATTGCTTATTGCATATAATTGCATATAGCTGCATCAATGTATAAAAGGAAAAAAAAAAAACGACATAATATCACAACTATAATGTACGGCAATTAGACTAAAGAAATATTAATCTTGCAGTGGGTATCTGCTCTGAGTTCTTCTGTGAACTGTCTAAGGGCTTTATGGACATAGGTAGGACATTTGTTAATTCACGACAAAGTCAGTCACTTGTAATAAGCAGGCAAGTGGGAGCATTGTAGTGTCCGCAAGCCTATCCCTCTAGCAGAATCAGTGTTTAAAGAGCGTTCTTTGCGGGTCAGCGAAGAGTCTTCCCTTAGGTCTCTGTGCGTTTCACCTCAGGTACTCCTTGGTGTGGTCCATGTCTGCATTGTCGTCCGAAGAGAGTGTGACAATCTTGTCTCCTTATGGGACTTGCAAGGCACCGTCGGCTCCCCAGCGTTAACAGACCGAGTGGTCCCTCAGCATCTTGGCCACCGAAGCCAGTTTACGTTTCTCCACCAGTGTAGCAAACAGGATGTCGCTGAAAAATGACACAGGTTCCCTCATATTTGACATCTCTGGTGACAACAATTGTGTCTCTGGGGGAGTCAGCCGGGGCCGGAGTCAGCTTTGCGTTCCTGGAAGGCAGTAAGTATCACGGATGGGTGCCATCCTCCCATTAGGCCCAGTGAGGCTGGGAGTAGGGTAGAAGTGCTTCCCCAGTTACCTCTTCTAGTATGCCTCTCAGACAGATGTTGCACCGCCTATGCCAGGCTTTCATCGAGGCCACCGTACGATGCATTCTCTGAACCTGTTGTGTAAGGCTCTCTAGGTTGGTCTCAGTGGCATGTAGTCTATCGGCTCATGCTTGTTCCCTCTCCTCCACTCCTCCGAGTTTCTGTTGGAGGACTCCTACCTCTTGCTGTCTCTCCTGAAGGTCTGCTTTCCACATTGCACGTAGATCTAGGAGTAGTTTTATATCCCCCTTCGTGGAGGGTAAGGAATCATCCTCTGAGTCAGCTTCTGGGGAAGGCAAGGGGTTCCTCGTCCTCCTGGGAGTTCTCTGAGGCTTTCCCTTTGTACCTCGCGGCAGGCGCCATCTTGGGAGGTGCTGGCGGCACATGTCTTTTGAAGGAGAGCCTGATATCCAGCTGGTTAGGAGTAGCCAGAGGGTAGAATTTGATGTGCTTGCGCCCCATGGTGTCTCTGTGGGGGTAATTGCGTGTAGCCGCTTCCGCTGGTCATTAGGTCGGTAATATATCAGGTCAGTCTCATGGTATCTGCAGAACTCCACTAAGACACGTTTATAAAGTCACGGTCAGACGTGCCCCCATCAAACAATTTTTAAGCAGTCTGACACAAGCCAAGGATCCCCAACAATCAATAACACCCAAGTTTGAACAAAAAGCAGTCTTCATATAGAAATCCAGCAAGTACCTGTAGGCCCTTGTTTTGTATCAAACCTCCCAAAAATGAACTGACAAAGAACTGGAGGGACATTGTACACTCCTTTCCTAATACCATAACCACTTTAAGGGGCTGTAGTGGTAATAGTGTGTAAAGTGCCTCTTTAAGAACAAAGGATGCTTTGCCAGAACTAAATTGGTTTGGTTTTACAAGGGCTGATAACCAACCTTTTTGCTACCCACTGCTGTAGACTAAACTATTATAGAAATTGCCCCTACTTTTTCTACACCTAAATAATTTAAACTGTTCATGATGACGTAATAATTACCAGCATAAATGGTCTGTTTGCAATTTATTAGTGTCACAACACACAAAAAACAGGGCAACATTTCAGTACTGCGACCTCTTTATAGTCCCAATTTAAAATGTTCCACACTATACATAGATTTTACTTTAGAACCTTCTGCTTTAGGTTTTGGGGCTTGTACTAAAAGACAGATTTTTTTTTATTGATTTTTTTTAAAGTGCAGAGTGGACTGAAAACAGCTTCAGATTACATAGAATAGAATTCCCCTACACACCCTTCACATGCTCGTCACCAACATTTGCAAGATGGTTGGCATTTTTGAAAATCCTTTTTCTTAAAGGACCACTCCACACACATTGAGAAATTGCTGAAGTGCTTTATGGATGAGGAGTTTCCCCATTTAAAAGACCCTTTATAATAAATAAAACAATGGACACAATACTTAAAAGAAAGAAAAATAATAATTAGGAACACATCTAAAAAAATAAAAAATAAAAATCAGTTCTCCACTGAGCTAAAAATACCAGGAAGTAACATGACTGTTCCCTAGACTTAGCCTTAACTGAAACATGGCTCTCTCCCTCTGACAGCGCTACCCCTGTCTCTGTATCCTTTGGTGGTCTTCAATTATCCCACAACCCAAGACACTCTGAAAAAGGGATCGACCGATATTGATTTTTTAGAGCCGATAAGCTGTGAACTTTCAGGCAGATAGACGATAACTTGCCAATATTCTGTACATTTACCATTTTGAAAAAAATAAACTAATTCTAAAGGTAAATGTACAAAATATACATGCCACATGTAGTGGATGAAGTGTGTTTAGACAGGGGAGCTGTGTGTTTTTGTGTAGTGTGTACAGTGAATGCAGAGTGTGTGTGTTTGTGTAGTGTATATAATGCAGTGTGTATATATATATATATATAGCAGTGTGTTTGTGTATGTAGTGGGTGTATATATAATGCAGTGTGTGTATATAATGCAGTGTGTGTAATATATATATAAATATAATGCAGAGCGCGCGCGTGTATATATATATATATATATATATATATATATATATATATATATATATATATATATATATATATAAAAATAATGCTGTGTGTGTAGAGATGTACCGTATTTTTCGCTCCATAAGACGCACTTTTTTTCCCCTCAAAAGTGAGGGGAAATGTCTGTGCGTCTTATGTAGCGAATGTGAAGATTTACTTACCTGTCTTGGAGCGTGGGCCGGCTTCACAGCGCGCTCCGCCGTCCAGGAACTTCTATTTCAGGTTCCGGTTTCCGGCGGGACTGAAAGGAAGTGCGCCGGCCCACGCTCCAAGACAGGTAAGTAATTATGGGACAATGGGAGGGGAGACACTATGGGACGAGGGGGAGACACTATGGGATGAGGGGAGGGGGACACTATGGGAGAAAGGGAGGGGGACACACTATGGGAGAAGGGGAGGAGGACACTATGGGTCAAGGGGAGGGGGACACTATGGGAGAAAGGGATGGGGACACTATGGGAGAAAGGGATGGGGACACTATGGGAGAAAGGGATGGGGACACTATGGGAGAAGGGGAGGGGGACACTATGGGAGAAAAGGAGGGGGACACACTATGGGAGAAGGGGAGGAGGACACTATGGGTCAAGGGGAGAGGGACACTGGGAGAAAGGGAGGGACACTATGGGGAGGGAGGGACACTATGGGAGAAAGGGAGGGGACACTATGGGAGAAAGGGAGGGGACACTATGGGAGAAAAGGGAGGGGACACTATGGGGAGAAAGGGAGGGGGACACTATGGGAGAAAGGAGGGGACACTATGGGAGGAGGGGGACACTATGGGAGAAGGGAGGGGACACTATGGGAGAAAGGGAGGGGACACTATGGGAGAAAGCGGGAGGGACACTATGGGAGAAGGAGGGGACACTATGGGGGAGAAGGGAGGACACTATGGGAGAAAGGAGGGGGACACTATGGGAGAAAGGAGGGGGACACTATGGGAGAAGGGGAGGAGGACACTATGGGAGAAGGGGAGGAGGACACTATGGGAGAAGGGGTGGGGGACACTATGGGTCAAGGGGAGGGGGACACTATGGGAGAAAGGGAGGGGGACACTATGGGAGAAAGGGAGGGGGAGACACTATGGGAGAAAGGGAGGGGGAGACACTATGGGAGAAGGGGAGAGGGACTATGGGAGGGAAAGTGCACTATGGAACAATGGGAGGGGGACACACTATGGGATCAGAACACTAATGGACAAGGGTAGGAGGGGTTAAAGAACACTATGGGACAGGGAGGAGCAGTTAACAATCACTATGGGACAGAGGAAAGGGGGGTTAAAGATCATTATGGGACAGGGGAGAAAAAAAAATATTCTGAACAAACTGTCCCATAGTAAGAAACACTATGGAACAGTTTGTTCAGAATATTTTTTTTTTTCTGGGTTTCCTCCTCTAAAAACTAGGAGCGTCTTATGGTGAGGTGCGTCTTATGGAGCGAAAAATACGGTAATTTGTGTAAAATGGGGGAGGGGCATTTTTTATTTTAATTTATAATGCAGTGTATGTATATAATGCAGTGTGTGTATTTAATGCAGTGTGTGTGTGTATATAATGCAGTGTGTGTAGAGCAGTGGTAGTCAACCTTTTTCCACTTACCGCCCACTAATGCATCTTTCTTGATGGAAAAATTTCCTTACCGCCCACCAGTTTTCGCGCAAGCGCGGAATATTTTTTAGAAAGGAGGGTGTTTTAAAAAATACATAAATGAACGTACATTTATCTTTTTATTTCTACTTTATGCATGTTTATAATGTTTTTAACTTTATAAAGTTTAATGAGGAAGCAATAAAGTAAATTGAGCTTACCTTTACTAGTGATTAATGAGATCCTTGAGGTTGATGCTGCGAGACTAAATATTTGATATCTGGTTCGATTTTCATAAGGAACAAACGAAGGTCTCCTCTTTCAGTGATAATCGGAAGACTTCTTTGTTTGCTCATAAAATGATTTCTCATCTGTGCGTCAGCTCCCCTCCTCTCCCTCCTCAATTCCCCTTCCCACCTTTTTCCCCTTTTTTTCTATTTTTTAACCTTCCTTATAGCAATGCCCAGTAGGAAGGCTGAGCTAGGTAGCCCACTTACTATTATTAGTCAACAACAATTCTCTCCTTTTCCTTTTCTTTCCTTCTCCTTTTTTACAAGTACTCTACTCCTTTCCTCTATACTAGAAGTACTCTACTCCTTCTTTCCCCTATACTAGAAGTACTCTACTCCTTCTTTCCCCTATACTAGAAGTACTCTACTCCTTCTTTCCCCTATACTAGAAGTACTCTACTCCTTCTTTCTCCTATTCTACAAGTACTCTGCACCTTCTTTCTTCTATTCTACAAGTACTCTGCTCACAGGCAAACACATACACACACACACACACACACTCACATCGAAACACATACACACAAATATACACATACTCACACATGCACTTACAGACACTCACACATGCACAGACAGACCCACAGACACACACACACTTACTGACACACACATACACTTACAGACAGACACATACACTTACAGACAGACACATACACTTACAGACAGACACATACACTTACAGACACAGACACACACATACACTTACAGACACAGACACACACATACACTTACAGACACACACACATACACTTACAGACACACACACATACACTTAGAGACAAACACATGTACACACAAATTATTAATATTAAATATCCACCCAGCCTCCCTACCTGGAGAGCTGGTGTGGATCTGTCCCTGGGGTCCAGTGGGGCTTCACTTAGGCGGGCGGCTAATCAGACGCAGCGCGGACTGTCTACGGATGCCGGGAGCCGGAATATGACATCATATTCCGGCTCCCGCGGCATCAGCAAACATCGCGCGAGGGAGCAGAGCAGAGAGGTTAGAGCTCCCTCGCCGCGACTGATTAGAACGCTGCCATGCCGGGGGTCCAGAAGGTGGCCTGGCAGGAGGGAGCGCTTCCTCCTGCCGGTCACTGAAGACTTGCACATGCAGAGCCGCTCGCGCCCGCCCAAAAGGAGAAATCCTCTTAAAAAGAGGATTTAGCCTCAGAAATCCCTACCGCCCACCTGGAATCCTAAAACGCCCACTAGTGGGCGGTAGGGACCAGGTTGACGACCCATGGTTTAGAGGGTCAAAGAATTTGTCACGTGATTTTACTGATATGACTTTATATTTTCTCACTGGAGTTTGCTTGAAAGTAGGCTATTTAAAGTAGTCTCTTTTAAGTAGGAGTTGAAACAACAGGAGTTTGTTGGAGAACTGGTGGACTGTTGTTGGTATTGGTTAATACCAAGTGAAAAAGTAGGTTTAATTTTTCTTTTAATTTTTTATTTATATTTCATATTTATATTTTTCTCCTTGCTGTTTTTTTTTACTTTTTCCCTTTTTCTTATATATATATTTTTATTTCTTTGCTATTTTTATTTAAACTTGGTCCCTTTTTTATCTATATTTTCTCCTTGCTGTTTTTATATAAAAAGTTTCTCTCTTTTTTTCATCTTTTGATGTTTATATTCCCTTCCTTGTGGGTGCTGCTGCTGAGCAAATTAGGGGGAGTGTCCCTTAATTTCCACCTGTGTGGGATTTGTATTGCCAATATAAACCCACTACTGACTCACAGAGCGTGCTCACTGGAGTTTGCTTGAAAGTAGCCTATTTCAAGTAGTCTCTTTTAAGAAGAAGTTGAAACAACAGGAGTTTCAACTACAAGGGAGGTTAAACCAAGAGGGTAAATATTGTTTTGCTCACTTGTGTTTCTTGTAACTGGAGTTGAGTGCTAGCAAGATTGCGAGTTTAACTCAGTGCACATCATGCCGCATGTATGCATGCCTGGATAAATCTGTCCAGGGTCCATACCTCTGTGGTGGGTGTGAGTGAGTGGCTTTTCTGGAAGCTCAGATTGGAGATCTGGAAAGACAAATTGCAACACTGAGGTAGACTGACAATCTTGAGAGGAGTCTGCTGCTCACTAAGCAGAGTTTAGTGGATGCAGGTAGTGGAGTGGTAGCAAATGAGACAGTTGGTGAGCAGGCACATAGCTGTGTAACAATGGGGAGAGGA